>VZRZ01007932.1:296469-481623 GCA_013398175.1 Climacteris rufus
GTGCAGGCTGTTTCATAGGGGCCAGGGGTAGGGCTTATGTGTGAGAGCCAATGGCTGCGGAGGGCTCATTGATGTCAGCAGACCGACGGAGGCAATGGCCAGTCAGTCCATCATATGGAACCAACAAATGGGCTGTCCTTTCGGGCAGGGACCACCCCCCCACCATGGCTAGAGCGGCCCCACAGCCACCCGGGGCGTGCCGTCACCGGCTGTATCGGTGTGGGAGAGACGGAGCCAGCCCAGCCATTTCAGCAGCTCCAGGAGGAGCTCCCTCATGGCGGGCACGGAGAAGAGGCTGTGACGCGGCCCTGGGCCCTCCCCCAGCCTCAGCATGCGGGCCGCGGGGTCCAGCTACCCCCAGAGGCTACCCCCAGAGGCACTGCAACAGACATGGAGATGGTCTGAGCAGATTCTAAAATAAATAAGTACTGCTTAACAGATGATTTCTCGGCTTGGACCATAAATAAGAGAAGCAAGGGACACCTCTTATTGAAGGCCCAATAGCCTTGAAGGAAACAGGACAAAACATGTGACTTCAGCCTGGGAAGAGCTCCAGGTCTGGATGCACCTCCTTCTGTGATTCAAGACTTGGCTTGCACACTCTGAGCCAGTAACACCAACAGAGTTTGGGGAGAAAAATGACTGTTGCTAACCACATTTTGTTTCCATGGGCACTGGCTTCGAATGGAAAACATACATTCTAAGCAAGATGATGTTTACATTGTAGTTTCTAGCATGTTTAAGGAATTTGCTGCTTAGAAGTCTGCAATCACTGTTTAGTTGTTTCCCTCTATCAGGGCTCTGCCCTGGCCAAGCTGCCTACCCCAGCACTGTGCACCCTCTGGGACAGCTCTGGGGCTCTGGGTCAGCTCAGGCCTGGACACCCAAACCTGACATGAGCTATTTAAAAGTTGAATTAATTCCCAGCCTGATTCCTGCAGCCCTGTCTTACTGACTGGTTTTCCTGCATATACTGGGGACCTGTATGGAAGGTAGCATTGTCTCTGGTCTTCTCTCCAGTCCTGTCTCCTTGATAGACCTTAGACCTACATTGTAGTCTTGCCTCCAGATGTCTCTTGCTCCTCCTATCTGGACCCTGAATCTGTTTTCACTCCTTGCCTTGCTGTCAATATCACTGAGCCAGTCCTGCTAAGGTGCTGCAGGACTCTGTTCTGCTGGCAAGGTCCCACGTTTGGCTCCCAGCCTGCAGTCCCTTCCTAGAGCAGCCTGTCAGAGCTGAGGACACTGATGGAGCTGACTGCTCCTGTCAGGCCTCCACTAGGACCTTCCTCCACCCTGCACAAAGCCCAGGACCGTGAAAGCCTCCAAGGCCATCAGTCCCTGCCACCGCACCACCCCACTGGGACTGGTTTCCAGCTGTCCATGGGACCTGCTGTGCCAGCCCTGTCACCCAGGCTGCCATCCTGGCCCAGCCTCAGCCTGGCTCAAATCCCCAAGGAGGTGACCAGTGCCTGGGGTTGTGGCTGCCCCAAAAGCCACCTGCTGCCCAGCCCATGGCTGGGCTGGTGGGCTCAAATGGGCTGCCAGGCCCTGCCTGCTGCTCCAGGGGGATCCCCTGTGGCTCCTGGTGCCTGGCTATGAGGGAGCTTCTAGCCTTGCACTGCCATGCTCTGGCTTCTCCTAGACAGTTCCTGGTCCTTCTACACAGCTTTTTCAAGACCAGGCCTGCTTATGGGGGAACTAAGAATATATTTATAAGTCTACAGATAACCACAGGCTAGGGAGGTCTCTGAACTCTAGATCAGAATGTAAATTCATAATAAAAAAACACAGGTAGCTACATGCAATAAGACACACCCTGCACAGCAGAAATATGGGAATATTCCACCTTACTTGGCATTTATATAGTTGCCTGGAATACTTTATCCATCAAGAACTAGAAAAAAAGGATTATTCACAGGATAATGAGGAAAATGGGAGGTTTAGAAACATGACCTTTATTGAAGGAATGATGGAACACAGTTGCTTAGCTTATTCAAGACTGCAAGTGTTTTACGTTGTAAAAAAGAACAATAATCAATAGTTCTGACCACATCGGTTCTGAAAAGTGATGGCATTTAGCAGCTTAGAGTGACTGGCAACTTTTTACCCCCTGTACAATATAAATAAATGTCCCTTTTTTATATATTAAAACCAGTTAATGTATTAAAAGGATCACCAACATCTATACATTCACAACTACAAACATAATCCTACGAATAGACATTCAAAATCCTGTATGCCCTCAGGATAGAGAAATTAAGCAATTTTTATCAATTAAAATGTCTTGTGTTCTGATTAAAATAAACAAATAGGAAAGAGAATAACTTTTAAATTGCAGTGTATTGCAGACTTTTTTTCCTGGTGCTTTTTCAAAGACCCCTGCAGGTCCCTATTAATTTAAACATGGCAAAAACTGACAAGCATCTTTTTCCATGGTTACAGGCACTCCCTCTAGTGACAGCCACAGTTTCGCATTCAGTACATATCATCTCAAGAACTGCAAGGCTCAGAATTCCATTGTTTTTGTAGTGCTTTCCGAAAAAAAGTAACATTATTATCATCTGTCAGATTTGATATGGTTTCTCAGTTATCCTCGTATTGCTTATATGGCTTATACACAAATCAGATAAATCACAACAGGTTCTGACAAAGCAGCAATTAGTTCTAATTGGTGTACCACATAGATTACCAGATATCAACAGTTACATCTTGAAATATCTGCAAGAGGAAATATTTAAACTGGGAAAATAAATCAGTAAAGAGTAGAATAAAGGACTTGGCGTTTTTTTTTTTTTTTTTCTGACTAATCGACATATTTTGCCATTCTAGATGCTTAGAAGACATGCCAGGTCCTACCTGTTTCTATTTCAGTACCACAAATAATTTCTGGCCTGTCAGCAAAAAATACATTAGACACACTGCTTTGACACAGCATCATTCATCAAGTGTTTGAATGGCTGTATGAAAGAATTTTATTCTAGGTTCTTGAAGGTTCATGTCTATATAAAAAATTTGTCTTCAATTTCAAGAACAGGTAGTTTTGGAGTTTGATGTTTGTGGGTTATTGAGGAACTACTCTTGTGCTTTTCCTTTTGCTTATTTCATGAAAAAGTCATGAAAAACTGTCAATATTGGAATTTTGACAATAGGGTGAAGAATAAACAGGAGGTATTGCTGTGTAAAGCCTTATAGGGCATGAGGTTGTCAATTCTAAGAGCGCTTGGAGAGAAGAGCAGGATGAAACTAACCCTTGGAATTAAGCAATTAGTTAAGGTAAGAACTATGACAGCTGTTTTCAGGAAGGTATATTTGTCTACACAAAGAGTTACAGAAACACCGAGTCACAGAATCATTGAGATTGGAAGGGACCCTGGAGGTCATCTGCCCAAGCCCCTGATCAAGGAGGGTCATCCAGAGCTGGTTGCCCAGAACTGTGTTCAGACAGCTTTTGAATATTCCAAGGATGTATCTTTCACAACTTCTTTGTGCAACCTGTGCCAGTGTCTGGTCACCCTCACAACTGAAAAGAGTTTCTTGATGCCCAGACAGAAATTCCGGTTCAGTTTGTGCCCATTGCCTCTTGCCGTGTCACTGGACACCATCTTATTTACACTCTCCCTTCAAGTATTTATACACAATGATGAGATGCTCCAAGCCTTCTCCAGGCTAGACAGCCCAAGCTGTCTCAGTTTTTCCTCACTGGAGAGATGTGTCAATCCCTTATTTACTTTGGTGTCCCTCAGCATGTTAGTAGCTACCTCAGCATTGGTGGGTGCATCCCACCAAGGCCTATGGGCTTACGTCTCTATGTAGTTTTTTCCCCTCAGGCTTACGTTGCCTGTGCCTCTTCATCTAAAGTCAGCTTTCTAGTCATCTTTGACCTCATTTCTGTCTGCATCTCTTGCATGGGCATCCATGCTCAGAAATACCTCCAGCAAAAATGTATTTGGACTTATAATTCAGACTTCAGACAGATCTTGCACTTCTCTTTGACTTGGGTCATGGCAAATATCTGCTTTGATAAGGAGACCTGCATATTTAATAGAAGAGTTTGACTATTTATTACAACAATCATAAATCAACAACTGGCTTTTAAGCTCACTGACTTAGGTGACACAGTGCTTCTCCTCTTGAGCATTTATCACACCTGTCCATAAAAGAACAAATTTTCTGAGCCCAGTAAATGATGAATCTGTAAGCCAGTTATTTATTTTATGTTGGGTTTTGGTTTTTATTTTGATAGCCTTGTGAAAGAAATAGCAAAACAATCTCCTGAAAGCTACATCAATAATGACTTGTCATGAATGACAAGTAGCGTAGCATGAAAAGATACCATAAGTGACAAACACAAGAATTAAAAAAAATTAAATTTAAGCTTAAAAAAAATTATTTAAAAAAAAGTTATAGTCTTTCTGAATTTTCTGTCCTGAAGGCCTGTGTCCTCAGATTCAATACACATTTATTTATATATATTCAGTAATGAAATGGCTCAGAATAATACTTCCTTTTTTTTTTTTTTAATAAAGGTCTTAGTCAAGGTCTAGATTTGTATTAGTCAAGAGGCACAACAGCATTGATCAAGCAGCACTAACCTTAAGTAGAAGGACTATGCTGGCCTCTCTAAATGCAAGCATGTCATATTACTGTCTCAACACAGCACTTCAGATAACAGAATGCTGTGATACATATTTTTGAATTCATATAATAGAATGAGGGTCTTCTGTTCTTGTAAAGTTAAACAACTTCTTTCTAAATATGTTTAGTATAGTAGTTTGTTGTGCACAGTTACATCGTTTCTCATCATATCCATTCCAAACTGAAGAGATGTTCTGTAGCAATCTCATGCACTTAATATTTAACATCCTAATGACAAAAGCAAGCAAACAAAAAATAATCACAGACACTGGCATCAGCTTCCACTGGAACATTGTGTTAGCAGCAAGTCAGATGTGCTCACACTTAGCAGAGATGCAAACACACTTCTCATATATGTGCCAGTCACATCCAGGGCACATTCCTTACCCTTTCATTCTCTCTGCGATGGCCTGAGAGACTGTTAGGGCAGGAAAGGAAAGTTGCCTATAGATTAATTCTGTTGAGTCTGTGGAGCCATAAGCCCACTGCCAGCTGCAAAACTGAGAGAAAAACCCTCAGAGAACTCAGGAAAATTCAGGGCCTGTTGCCCAGAGATGACCAGAAGCAGAAGAGTTAAGCAGAAGATTGACCAGAAGCCCTGACTCTCACTGTGCATTTAGACCTGTCAACATAACCTGACCATGCTGCAGTTTGCACAGGAAAGGCCACGACGATGGTCATGTATTGAAAGCTAGGGAAGACTTACTTCTTTAGTAATTACTCACTAATGCTTCAGTTTGCAGTGAAGTAAATTATATCATTACATGTCTGTACTGTGTCTCATCTGCTTTCACCTCTGATAAGGTGAATGCCTCCTAAGCATGACCACAAAGACACAGGGGCCAGCAGCCGTTGCCTGGACTGCTGGTGGATGCTGCCAGTGTGGGGGGGCTTGGCTTACTTCTGAAGTGCATTCATATGGCATTCAGGCATTCCTGCTGCATTGTGAGCAAATGAAACAGTCCTGCAGGGCAGGAATGAAGATAGCCAATATGAATTGCTAGTCACACCTTATTACTGTGCTCAAAGGCCAATGGTCACTGCCTGGAGTCGATCTGAGAGGCAATGCATGTATTAAAAAAACCCAACCTACTGCGTTTACCTTGGGCTGGAGTTCTCACCTACAGGTTATCTGCAGTCAAATACTCCAGTGATTGTTGGACTATTGCGGGGTCTGCCTAAGTTTCAGAGGCCAGTAAGACACTTCCTGTGATCACTCACAGCACAATTTATCCCTTTTCTCTTTTCAAGGCCAGTCAGGGTAGCAGTATGCAATATTTGGTCGTTTTTACTGTGCACAAGGGTAATGGATACAACATTTGGGAACAAGGAGATGCGTGGCTTAAAGAAATAGGGAAAAGTCAAGAAACAGGAAAGGAGAGGCCTCCTTGAAAGTAACAGCTGCTCTCCGTAGCTCACACGCCTTTTCCCAGGGCATCAGCCAGGAGCTGTCTCCTCGGAAGCGGAACAGACTCGTCTGCTTTCCTAGGGCAACAGCTTTCGTTTCTGCTTTTCGCAATCGTTTCGCTGACGTGTTTGTAAACACCGGTGTGTATGTTGTAAAAACTAAGCGTTTCACAAACCAACGTCCCTAAACAGCACTCCCACGACCTCCCACCGCCCACACCCTCCGCAGGCCCAGAGGCCTCCCTGCGAGGCGGGGCCTGCCTGGCTTTCACGGCGCTGCCGCCGCTCTGCCGCCGCGCAGCCTCTCGGGAGTTGAAGTCCTGCACACTGCCTTTCCCGTGGCGGCCTTGCCGGCTATGGACTTCGTGTCCCATAGAGCGCTGCGGGCGTCCGGCGCCCGGCCCGCGGCCCCGGCAGCTGGCGGCAGGGCGGCTAGTTCAAGTTGCCATAGCGGCGAGGTGAGGCGGGCGGGAGGTGTCCGGGGCGGCCTCGCCTCTGGGTGCTGTGCCGTGAGGGCTGGGCGTGCGGAAAGGGCAGAGTCGGGGCTTCGGCCAGAGCGGCGTGCGGGACGCGGCTGTCCCTCTTTGGAGCGCCGGGGGAGGGCGGGCGCGGATGGGAGCGGCGGCGGGAGGCGCGGGGTGCGGCGGCCGCGGGGCTCCTCGGCACACTCTGGAGTGTGCTCCCGGCACCTTTCTGCGTTCTCCCGTAGTCCCGTGCCTTCCACTGCCCTGTCTGGGCCAAAGAACCAGGAGGCCCTCAGAATTGGAGTCAGGTGTTAGTGAAGTTCCCTAGGTGCCCGGCGGGACGAGGATCAATCGAGCCATTAATCGAGTTTGCTTATGAACAGTGTGAAGGAATCGTTTTCTGTGTCGTGCTACTGAGGAGGGCTGGGAGCACGGTGTGACAAATTGACAATAAAATGAAGTACTGATGCCTGAAGGCACGATGGTGAAATGTCACCATGTGGGATTACCTTCTTGGCTTTTTCAAAACTTTTGCGGGCTCAAATACAAAAGTATTTGAAGTAAAGAGCCTTTCAGGTGTTATGTTGTTCCTTTCTGGAATGGCTGTAATTTTTTTTTTTTAGGTCGTGCCCAATCTTAGCTATAAGGCTTCAACCATACCTTTAACACTAAGTTAGTTACCTAGTGATAGATTAGTCTGTGTGGAGCTGAACAAATAAAAACACTTCAGGAATAATCAGGTTGTGTACACTGACTTTATCTTTTGTTTACTTGAGCTGGAGAGGTTGATGTTGAGATTGTCAGCTCTACTTCTTACCCAACAGATCTCTTAAGGAGGGAGTCCTCAGTAAAACTGAAATGTTCTATTTTCCATAGGAAATGAAAATACTGAGTCTTGGTGCTTTTCATCAGTTCAACAAAAGTTACGATCTGTTTGGGTGGAACTAAAACCTGGTAAGAGCCAAAGGATCTCACTGTCAAGTAGGTCATATGATCATGTGCTGAAATTAGTGTTGGTTTTTTGGAAAAAGTGATAAGCTTTTTTTTGGTTTAAATTAATAGACAAATGCGCATATGGAACATTTCCACAAATTTTGCTTCTTTGTGTTTTTTTTTTTAATCTGAAGTGCAACTTCCTCAATTCCTTTAAAAATGAGGATGTTGCTTTATGTGAAACAGAACTTCTTCACCTTAAAAGTACTTGTGGTTCCTTTTAGGTTGCTCATGAGAACAAAGAGGAATGCTTAACCATAAATAGTAAGTTTTCTTCAGACAGTGTCCTCCTTGTGTAGTGCTTTCTTTTATGTTTACCTTGATTACTGGCCTTTCTTCAGTGCTTTGGCTAGCAAATATCTTAATGAGCCTATTTTTTGACAGCTGAAAATGAACCCATTAATCTTCCCTGCTGTAAATCTTTATTTCCTTTTTCTCTAGTGTCTTCACTTTTCAGTAGCTAGGGCTGTTGTGGCTGAGTCAACTTGTTTGTTGGTTTTTGTGGAGTTTTTTTACCAAATTACAGTACAAATCAATATTATTCCATGTTATTATTTCTGTTTTATTTATTTTATTTTTCTTCGTTTTTGAAAATATCCTATATTTCCTTTTTCCCAGTGTTAAACTAAAGTTTATGCTTTCTCAGTCTCCTTAAGACTTTATTGCAGCTGATTAAAGTGAGAGGCACTGCAATAAGGAATTCTGACACTGTCACTAAAAAAGATAAGAAGAAAGATGAGATAAATTCACCACTTCAGAAAACAAGGAATATTGATGTACTTGAGCACAGACTGATTTGCTCTCCCTTCATATTTGAAAGGTTTCTATCCAAGTCTGGGGGACACAAACTTACAACCTTTTAAAAATTAATTATAAGGATCTGGAAAAATATAATATGAAATAAAATATAAGATATGAATTCGCCTGTGCTTTCTTTTGGAATTTTCAGCTCTAATGGCTAGAAGAATGACATCTTTACTCTGACTTTTCTTTTTGTTGACTACAGAACTAAAGGGGGTTCAAGAGTTGGCCAGTCTATTTCCTCTTCCACCAAGTAGGCTCAGTGTGTCCCGACAGATGATTTTAACACAGATTTTGTCATGATCATTACATGACCTTAAGGCAACCTGCTGCAGTGTGCAATAGTTTAAGAAAAAAAATTCGATCTAACTTACCTTTTGAGGGTTGCTATTTTGATCAGTTACTATGTGACTTTACTAGGCATAGGTCTCTGTAGTTTTTAAAAATTTATTTTCCTGTGTCTGGTGATTGTTGATCTATTTTCCCCTCTATCTTGCCGTCCTTGAGACTTAGCAATCCCCATTTTGAATATAGCTTAGCAAGTAGTGTGAGGTAAAGAGGAGTGGCTCTGCAGACCAGGACAATTGATAAAGCATTGATGTCGTGTTGTCTACACTGTGTGTTTTGAGGGCAGAATTTGATTTGGGCTCTGATCTTATAACAAGCACTGAACACTTGGAAGTAGTGAGAGTGCATCTTTTGATTTAATTTGCTCCTAAGAGGCTCTGCCTCTTGCATCTTGACACTGCTTCGTGGTTTGAACAAAGATAATAACTGAGGAGCAGTTGGGTGGTCTGCTTCAAAAGTACATCCTGCTGACCCAAACCAGAAAGGCTAATGTAAATACAGTCTGAGTCTATAAAGTTACTTTGGAATATTGTGCAAGACTGTTCAGTTGCAGTTAGAAATTAACATACATTACTTTTTCTGGTCTTCCTGCCTAGACTTCAAGAAACTGATGGCAGATTCATCCAGTGATTCAGACAACTTTCTTACGGGTCGAATAGGAAGGCGACTGCCTTTGAGAGCATCCCACAACAGAGCTCAGAACTATGGTGCTGAAGAAGTTACAGAGAAGATACATACTTTAGCAAGCACTTTGCAGGTTTTTTACAGAATACAGTTTTAAAGTATTTATGGAGCCTGGATTTCTGTAACAGAGGGTCAAATTTTCATTTCTGAAGTTGTGGAGCATACTGTATGGGTGGGAAATATTGCTTTCTGTGCAAACCAAAAACGGTTTTGGGAAATTGATCATACTGCTTTTGAGCTGAAAGTGTGTGGCTCGTTACACTTTTATGCAGCTGTTATTTCAGACAGTATTAGAATATTCTTAGAAACATTTATGTCTTGAGGAATACTATTTATAAAGTTTGCAAACTCAATTTGGCCAAATAAACTTTGTCAGATTCTCACAAGAGGCATTAAATTTTCTGGTAAAAAGTTTCAGTCCTATCTTAGTTGTCTTGTACTGTGCAAAATTTTCAAATTTCTAATAAAGTAAATATGAAGGCAGTCAGTTCCTTCAGGATAAAGCTTATATTTCAAATATTTTCTAGATGTGGAACAGCAGAGTAAGAAGCATTATTTCTAAGCTTGTAAGAAATACATACCTGAGCAAGAAAAAATGTTCATCTCATTCCTACTTCTTCAGTGAAGGGTGTGGAGGGAATATCTGGATCTGTTTTGCAAGTGGGAGGAAACATTTAACTATGCTGACACTATTAGTGCTTGAGAATTAATTCCCATTCTTCTCTAGCTGACAGTTCTGAATACTTACAGTGCGTGGGTATATGTTTTTTGCTTATTGTTTAGCCAGCAGTTTTTAATTTTTCCCTTTTAATGTATGAGAAGAGAAAAACTGATATAGAATGGTAAATTTAAACTTTAATACTTCTTATCTGAAAAATAAACATCAATTTAGAAAAGAAGATAGTAAGCTAATAAGAATACAGTCTGACTATTAAAGGGGATTGTTTTGTATTTTCCTGATTCTGTCTAACCTCTTTCTAGCTACTCTTCTGAAATTATGATTTTAAGCTAATAGCTCTTTGTGGACTGCTTTCCAGCAGATCCGCTGTCTGATCCAGCTGGTCATCTGGTCAGAGAATGCTCATGCAGTGACCTTACCTAGTGTGTTCACTTTCAAAAACTTGTTATTTCTCAGTTAAGTCATTCTGTTCTACAAGCAGGTAATATCAAGATCTTTAGACTAAAAGTGTTTTTCTATGGAATGGCTGAAACTTGAAAAAGCTTTTTATTTCAAGCTGAGGCCTTACTGAAATGATAGCATGTGGGTTTGTTTTTTTCTTTTTCTTCCCCTTCTTCCCTTTAGCCATGCTGTACCACTTCAAATTCTGGTTACTTGAATAAGATTTTGTATCTGTACACCCTTTAGAAGGCACATGTGTTATCAATTTAATCTTAGAAACCAAGAAGAATAAAGACAACAGTAATGTTTGATTAGAGGGGGTTTCTGTTTTGACTTTTTTCTAAAACTTTTTTATTTAAGGATACCAACAGAAATCTAAGGCATGTTGACCATTTGCTAGGACAATACAGAGAATACAACAAGGAACAAACCAAAGCAATAACAACTGTGAGCAACTTTCAGTTTATCTTAACTTCTTAGGTCTTTTCTGTTAATAAAATTCATAGCTGAAAACTTGGTATTAATGGACAAAATATATAGGGAGTTAAGAAGCTGTAAACAGAAACTTCATATTTATTTGAGCAATCTAAATCAAAATACAGCAATATGTTTTATAATGAAACTGACAGGTTTTGTAGGCTTCATTACTTTTTTGGTTTATAAGCACCCAGTAGATTGTTATGCTATGGTGCTATACCAAGTACAAGATATGTAGCTGAAATAGAGTGTTAGGGAACATATTTCTTTTGCACAAATAAGTGGTGAGATAAAAGCTGAATTATAGCAGGGAATGGGATTGAGGTCATAACTGGTGTAGCTTTTTTCCCTGTCATTTTACAACAGTTTCTGTATCTGTTGGCCAGCTTGCTCTAAATTGCAGAAAGGGTGAAAATTCTAACAAGCATGAGTCTTCTACAGGTTTGAAAACAGGTGTCTTAGAGAAAGCAAAACAAATTAGTGCTGCTATGGCAAGAGAGACTTAAAATTTGGTTGCAAATAAGCTGCAGCAGGTGCTGCCTTGAAACAGGTACATATGAAATGTAGAAATATTTCACTTGTGAAGGTAGAGAGTGAAGAAGCAAATGTGTAGAAAAGAAAGCTTGTTTTCCTCTGGGAAAGAAATCCAACATAATGTGTAATTCTGCAGGAGTAAAACAGCAATTTAACCATCGTGTATAAGCTTCTTTTACAAGAATAAAGCATCAATTTAACCATTATATGCAAACTTCCCTTAGAAAAAGGAGAACCTTTAGAAATTGATGTTTTGTGGATTGTCAAATAAAGGCCTTTTCTTGGAAGTGAAACTTCTAAAAATAGGGGTTGCTATAAAGCTGCTTACGGAAATTTGATAGCCATATGTAAAACTGATTCCAGGTAGGGCTGGTAGAAAGATTCTAGTAAAATATAATTTGTTTGGAGTTATTTTCTGGCTTTTGCAGGGCTGTTATTGAGCATTGTTGGCAAATAGGTCTTATTTTGGTTGTAGGATACAAACTTTTGAGTTTTCATGGTGGTGCACCATGTGGTGCACCACTGTTTTAAAAAACTTGATATTTGAAGCTGCCAATGTTGGAAATATGTTTTGCTATAACTACAGGAATGTGATAGATGAGATACTGAAGAAAAGCTGTTATTAATTCATAGTTGTACTCGGCTTAAGAATAGTTTTTATTCTCTTAATGACTTTTAAATAAATAATACTTTATATGCTTTTTAAAAAATAAGTCTCTTTTGATATTTCAATAAATTATAACTCTTCTGCAGTTAAAAGAAACACTGGAACAATCTATAGGTCAATTAAGGAGCCAGCGACTAACACGAAACTCGGGAATGAGAAGTGCATCTCTCTCAAGCTTATATCCTAGTGACCTGGATGGAGAAGGAACATCAGGTAAAATGCTTAAAGGGCTTGAGTATGCTTAAATTATGTCATATATGCATATGTGTTATGCAAAGAGGAAATTAAGAAAAATGCACAGAGACAGTGGCATGGAAAGTCATCATTGATTACTTCGAAGAAATTTAGTTTAGAAATTTGGGAGACCTGCATTAAGTTATGTGGTTGTTTATGTGGTAAATTTTTCCAGGTTTCTGTTACATACTATTTTCTGCTGATATCCCAAGAGATCTAAATTAAACGTTGATTCTTTCAGCTGAGAAAATGCATTTTCCACTGCATGAATTGTAGGTACATACAAATTAAAGCTAAATCCAAAAGATATTGCAGCTTCTGAAGCTTGCTTCACAGCAGAAAGGGAATTTAACTTTTGAATGCATAAGATTATGGATGTTTGGAAACAGTGGAAAATTAAAAACAGAACCAATAGGAAAGTGGATTTTTTTTCTTCTATGCCTCAGAAAATTCATTATATTTTAGGAAAAGGAATGTTTGGGAGGAGTATTTCTTCTAGAACTAGCATTTAATATATTTTAGTAGAAAGCTGTAAAACTTTCATTCCTGTTTAAAAGCTGTGAGGTACAATAATTTGAAGCTGTAGTAGATTCATGAGGAGGAAAAGGTGGTTGCTTGGGCACATAAAATTTCAGGAAACAGTAAATTTCAGTTTCTCCATTAAGTTTCTCCATTCCTTGGAGAAACAAAGAAAACCTCTTTCTGGAAAACATGCATGTCATGGGTAAGAAATGTTTAAATGAAAAAAGAATCCTGAGAAGAGCTAAAAGAACCATATGATATTGGGTAATTTAGTAGTTTTGTCTGTAATGTGACCTAGAAGGATATTGTCGAGATGAAACATGCATTTTTCGTGAAGTAAAATGAAAAATTTCCCATGCAAAATGTTGTCTTCATACTTATTTTTTTTATATCCTATAGGGAACTGCCACTTCCTACCTACTTCTCCTCTCAGGGATTATGGAGACTCACAGGGCAATAAACACCGAAGGTCCAGATCTGTAGGCGTTCGATTTGTCAATGAGGCACACAATGTGGACCAGGTACAGAGCACTAATAGGAGTTGCTGTCCCAAACAGGCAATATGTGGTCACCTGACTCTTTGCTTATACATTATATGAGGTGATTCTGAAGATGCAGCTAAGAGTGTTTCAGCTGTGAAGTGTGCTTTCAATGTTACCTGCTATTTTTCATTAGGCAGTCACCTCTTGTATCTATCATGAAGTTTCATGCAAGTCATTATAGACAAGAAGATATAGATGGTAGTGATATTAAAAGTAAAATATGAAAATAATATTTCTACTTTTTAGGCCATCTATGACAAAGAAAAGTAATCTCTGAATAACCTGTTTAGTTTGGAGAAGAGAAGACTGAGAGGGGATCTAATTAATGCATATTAATATCTCAAACATGGGTGTCAAGGGGATGGTGCCAGATTATTTTTAGTGGTGCCCAGCAACAGGACAAGGAGCAATAGCCATAAACTAAAACACAAGAAGTTATACCTCAACATGAGGAAGAATTTCTTTACAATGAGTGTGGCAGTGCACTGGAACTGGCTGCCCAGGGAGGTTGTGGAGTCTGCCTCTCTGGAGACACTTAAATCCCACCTGGAAGAGTTCCTGTGTAACTGCTCTAGGTCACCCTGCCTTGGCAGGGGTTTGAACTGGATGATCTCCAGAGATCCCTTCCAATCCTAACACTTCCATGATTAACCTTCACCTACATGCTGAAGCTCGGTGAGGCTATGATGGGGATTATTCTGCATGAGTTAGTGGCACAGGATCTTGGTGTTTTTGCTTTTACTGCACTGTAGCTTGGATTGATTTTTGAACCAGCTAGTTCTTCATCTTAGTTCTTGGTCTGACCTGTGAGTGGGATAATTTGACGCTGTACTTCAGGCAGATGATGGGAGGAAGAGACAATGTGTGTGCCACTGGTAATTTTCATACTCCTCAATTTGTGTCTACTTGCAGAATTCAGAAAAAATAAATTAATTACCTTAAAGGATAAGTTATAGTGTTTCTGTTATCCTACAGGTAGAGAAGAGATTTCACTACTTGTTTTTGCCCTTTCAGGCAGGATGGCTAGACTTACTTGAGTGAACGCCTCTGTGTAGACTAATATTAAAGAAGCTGTTTGTAAGGTGTTCATATTGACTTTAAAATTATTTGGAAACTGAGACTGATTTAATAAACTTAACTACAATACATTTTCTCAGTTGACTTTTGGGAAACTGTAGAACTTTCTAGACTTTTATATAACCCTGTTTCATTATCCTTTCAATCTACTTCTCCCCGCATTCCTTCCTCCCCCAAGATTAGTATGGAAAATAATCCTTGGAAGGAAATAATGTTATATGGAAATCTTTCCTCCCAACCATCCAAAAAGTGTTGAACTGTTTTAGAACTATTGAACTGTTGAACTATTTTATTTCTATATATTCTATAAATATCTTAGAAGTTTTATTAAAGGGAGTTCCTGCAATTCCTGCAAAATTCCTCATTTGTATTAAGTAACTATGTAGGCAAATAGCTTTTTTTTCCAGTTTTGATGATAACTGCTAGTTTATTCCTTATTCTTGCACTGAGTGAATATGGCTTTTTGTTTTCATTAACCATTTTGTAAGAAGAGTATAGTGCTTTGAGGAATGATGAACCAGAAATAGTTGTTGATCATGATCACAGGTAGAAATTAGAACAGAGATAAAGCAGTACTGCTTAACTAAAGTTGTGGCTTTTTCTATTTTGTGTAACCACGGTCCCTTTACTTCCATTCTGACTTTTTCTAGCTAAAGTAATTTTTCAGCCAAATTATCTTTTAACACATGTAAGTCCCTCTCCTTCTTAGCACATACATTTTGAAAATATGCTGTGTTTTTTTAAAGTCTCTCAGGTCAGGTTGAAACTTCTGGTTAATCACACAGGGGAGGTGGAAACACCTGTGTCTGAATGTTGAGGGCTGTCAGCTGGGTTGTGGAAGATCCAGGTTTAAATCTAGGGCATAGAACAAAGGAATATTATAAATCAGGGTTTTTCACAACAATGATCCTGGCCATAGAACTGTTGACAGCAATAGGTTGTATTAGGATGGATTAACTGTCTCTTTCTTTGCCATGAAGAATGAATGACCTATTCTTTTTTATTTTTTCCCTAAAACTTTGATGATAAATTGGGAGTCTGCTGAATGGTAGAAATGGGACGTTTTACAGAGGAAAGTAGATGTATGGTTTTGTTTTTGTGTTATTTTCCCAAGCTTTGAAAAAAGAGTGTGTAAAGTCTTGGGCAAGGTAAAATACCTGTTCTTGGTAGTTCCTGAACGCATCATACTGTTGTGCTTGTTTTATTTCAATTTCATATGTCATCTTTTTATAGCAACATATATAGCTGGGCAGAACTTTGTTTCACCTATACTAGCATCTATTAACACGAAATGTCCCTCCTGACTTTACCTGTTCAGATCTTTCAGCTTGCTTTGCATTAGGTTACAAAGGTGGTGCAGTGTCCAAGCTCTGAACTACAGAAAAAAACCATAATTAGGAAACTTGGTTTAGCTGAAAATTAAACTTCAGCGAGCAAGTATTGTGAAGGGTTGATTGAAATAAAAGTGTGCAAGTCTTATCCACTCAACTACAGTTCATGGAGTCTTATTGTTTTGTAGGTTATTTTTATCCGTTTTATTTGAAAAGGCCTCTATGTGTGTAGATATGTATTTTGGAAATATCACAGAAAAAAAGGTGTTCCTAAGCCCTGGATTCATTTGTGTACTTTTATTTACAGCTGCATTCTTTCCACCAGTCTCTTCGAGATCTCAGTAGTGAACAAGTTCGCCTGGGCGATGACATCAGTCGCGAACTTTCAAGAAGAAATCGGTATAAAGAGACTATAACTCCATGTGAAGAATAGTGTGGAAAATAATTCTTAAACTCTTTTATTTTGAAAAATAATTTTGGGGAGAATGGGGGATTGTTCAACATGTAGATGAAAGAAGTATTATGAACTGCTCATTCCATGTCATCTTGTGCAGTATTTATAAATGTAAATAACACCCATCAATTCCAATTTGTATGGTACGTGGGGCTTTCCTCAGCTATTTTTGATATATGGACAAAACAACAAGGATTTGGGAATTTCTTTTATTATAGCTTTGCTCCTTATTTGTTCTTGGTACTGGAGTCCCTTCAGAGTAAGCTCTCCTGCAGGCCATAAGGTATATACTTTCTCAACATGAGGTGCTTTGTTGGATAGCAATAACAGGAATTAGATTGCTAATTCCTAGTAGGAAAATACTTTTTAAAAGAACTGTGTAGCTGTGTCCATAATTTTGTCCTTGTTGACCTGATACCTAGCTGATATGTAGAAGCTCTTTTTCTTCACTTAAAGAATGGAAATGCTTTTTATCACAAATTTTCCACTTGAGGCTTATTTCTAATTATGCTATGAATTTAGGCTGTAGAACAAACTGAAGTAGCAAAAAATTCTGGGAGGTTGTTGCTGTTTAAAATTGTCATGGTTGTTGCTTAGTTTTTGCACTGTAGAATATTATTTTACTTATATTTTTCTGTGAAGGACTGATGCTGAATTAAGAAAGACTCTAGAGGAATTGTCTGAAAAGCTCACTGAGTCCCAAAGGCAAGAAACGGTGAGTGTGACTAACATGAAAAGATTATTTATACTTAGTATTCTAAGCAGGATATGGGCTTCTAGTTTAATGTGTATGTTGGTTATTGGTATCATATTGGTGTGTATATCTGAACATGATCTTATTTTGGTTACTATAGGTTGTTGAAATGTTACCCTTTGATAATGAAATCAGCAAGACAAGTTTTATATTTCAGGTACTTGTTTTAAGTTAAAGTGGGTGTTTTAAAAATGTGTATATTGTGAATTTTCCTGTTTCAAAATTCACAGCCTTGGAGAAAGCTGCTTTTAAAATTTGAACACTGGTTTGAATGCTATTATACTTTTTGAAGCTACTTTTGGAAAGATACAAGCTTTCTCATGCTACGATGATAAGTATGCTATTGTTTCTTCTTCCTCCCTCCCTTCCTCCCTGTCCTTTTCAATCTGTACCATCTATGTAGAAAAATGGAAGGAGTCTCTTTGGGCTGCACTCTTCGCTGAAGCCTTCGTCACAAAATGTAACAAAGGAGAAAGGACAGCCATGACAGTCTTTTCTTTTTTGTCTGCTGTATCTGCTGGAAGCAGACTGACTGCAGTCTCTATTCGTAAAACCTGAAAGAGATCTGCTATTGAGGTGGAAGTCAAACAGTGTATTGCTGTAGGCACAAGAGAAGTTGAGAATCACCCCAGTAACTAGTAGGTGAGAATCCTGTAGGTAGTTCTTGATACATAAGACTTGAGTGTATTCTTTATGTACGTATTTATTGTGTTATCAGTAGCAATGCTGACTTTTCAGAGCAAGTGTTAAATATGCTTATTTTCCCATAGGAGCCCTAAAATTGCAGGAATTGGTGCTAAATGATCTGTCAAGGGCTTTAGTGATGTTTATCACTGATAACAGTATTGTTGGCATGGACCACTTGTTGGTACCAGCTGTCTTAATAAATATACTTGTGTAAATTCTTGACTCTAGATTAAGTTGGACAGTGATTCAAGAGACTGTTATCTGTACTAGTTATGTTCTTGATATGATAGAGTCCATCAGGGAAGGAAGACTTGCCTTGTCAGCCTTTGTAGAAAAATACGACAGAGTTGTCTTTGTTAGAATGTTAATTTTGATTTCTCCTAGTAGCCTGGTAGGATAAACTTACTTTATCTGATAAAGAATTCTTTGTACTGGCAGAATGCTGTGCTTTTCTTGTAGCAGACTTCTCAGTGTACTTATTTTTTTCTCTATCATGTACCAGGAAATTAGCAAACTCAGTAAGTTTTAACCAAGGTGGTTCTCAAGAACATAGCTGCATCAACTGGCTACACTACAACTGTGCAGTGCCATTGCACGAGAGAAACAAACCTTCCTCAATCCTCCGGAATGCAGGCATCCACTGTCTGTTCATTAGTGAAAGAAATAACTAGCTCTTTGACCTCCTACAGTAGGGTTTCAAGATGTGAAATTGAATGTTACATCTTTTTACCTGAGAGAAACAAAAAATGTGAGACATGAAGTGTAACAAGGAAGTCTCCTGTAGTTTGTTAATGCTAAGGGGAATATCAGGGGAGGGAACATTATCATCTGGTAAAGTTACAAAAACGGATATGTTTACTGATATTCTTTTAGTGAAGACACAAATGCTGCAGTAAGCTGTAGTGAGATGATTTTTGTGTAGGTGTAGTAAGAATTCAGCTGGAATATTCTGCTCATTGCTGCTTATTAACTTTATGAAGAATATTGGCCAAATGGAAAGAAGACTGGAAAGAGGAGAAGAGAAAAAAGAAAAAGGGGAAAAATAAAAAGGGCCACTAATTCCAAGACTTCCTTGGAAAGATAAAAGAATTGCTGGGGTTCAGTTTGCAGAAGAAATAGGTAGTTAGGAAAGATATAGCCATGTATGATAAGTGGCCAAAAAGTGGACATTTAGTGAATAATATTAGAACAGCAAGCCATTTAATGATGATTATGTACAATAATAGTCTAATCACTTGTGAGTTAGGAGCTTCTTGGTCTGGAAGTGATCTGTGTGCTTTCTGTACTGAGTAATAAAGCCTCTGTGGATTTCTTTATTGGAACTTGTGCAGTCTTTGTAATAACTTGCATATCTTTATGTTCATGTCCTATAGCAAGTTCTCCAAATAGATTATGTATTGTGGGAGGAGCTTCTACTTTTTTGATGATCTGTTTTTGGTTGTTTTTTTTGTTTTTTGTTTTTTTTTTTTGTTATTTTGTGTGTGTGTGTTTTGGTTGATGTGTTTTGTTTAGGGTTTTTTTTGTTGTTGTTGTAGGTTGTTTATTTGTTTGTTTTTTAAATCTAACTGCTTTTTCATCCCTAATTTTCACTCGGGGGGTGTTCGGTATCTTCAGAGGATTTTCAGAGTGTTACTTTGCAGACTGAAAAATTCTGAACTAATGCACTGATTGTATCCAGCCAATTTCACGCCACTTAAAAAGCCTATTTGTAGCAACACTGTGCACTGTGGCTTTACCAGTGCTCTCTGGTACTTGGTGTGGGTTCTTTGCCCTTGTTCAAAGCCTCATGATCTCCTGATGAGGCTGGCAGAATGAGTGAGATGAGGTAAATGCAAAAGAGAGGAATTTAGTATGGATGTTAAGAATAAAAATAACTCTTATGGTGTGCGTAGCAAAGCATGAGATCAGAGTGTGTGTAGAGACTAGTCTGTTATTGTAGATACTTGAGATTTGTTAGTACATGTTTGCATTTAGGAATTCGTCTGATGATATTGCTTAATTCAGAATTGATTGGCATTGGTGAAAGTGAGTTGGGTAAGAGAAAATACTTTTTTCTCAAAACTTCTTATGCAAAGTTGTGCAGGAACTTCTGTCCTTAGTGCCTTTATGACTTGACTTGGAAGTATTTATCACCTCAAGCATTGCCATCCTTGTATTCATATTCTACTGTATGATTCTTGGCAATAAATTCTCAACTTGAAATTACAAGATGCCGATCTTTATACATAAAAAGCAACTTCATCAAAGCACAGTTTAGTTCGAATTAAGTAGGTGTAATTATAAAATGATTGTATGCTGTCTCTGGAAAAAGACAGAAATGCCAAGGGAAATGGGTCTTATATGGAGTTACCATCATTATGGTATCTCAGAGGGCCGGGTTTATTGTCAAATAATGAACTGTCCTTCAGAACATCTGATATAAGGATTTTTGGTACTGCACAGGTGACTTGTAAAAGGTATAACACACATTACCATTTGCCATGAAGGAAAAGTTTAACAATATTTAAAGTTATATCTCTGGAAAAAGTTTGCCGTTTTTGTGATTTTAGTAGTCCTGTTTCAGGTATGCATTGATGATAAAATGGGTTGTAACAAGAAAGGCAGCAAAAATCTGTTGAAATAAATTTCAATTAGCAGAACTTGTGCACTAGAAAAAATAGTGGAAAGCTGAAAAACAGGAGAGAAATTCAAGACGTAGGATGTTTTTTTTGTACGATAAGCATCCAGCGTCTTCCACAAGATTATATTTAGCTGCATGACTTAAATGTCACCCTGGTTTTAAAGAGAACAATCTGTTCTTTGTGTTTAATTGCAGAGGAGGGGAGGAACTTTTTGATAGCCTAATCAATTTGCATAGATTTTGCTGCTATCTGAAAGCTTTATGTAGACACATAGCTCTGGTGTCATCATTATCATTCAGCTAGTCTGTGTTGCTAAAAATGCATGCTTGAAATCACATTCTAATATGTTCTAAGTGCAGTAATTTAGTACTAGTATTTCATGTCATTGTGTAGAGCCTCCATATTCTTTGTACTGTTCTTCAGTGAATCACCTGTGTACCCTAAGATTTTTGATAACATTCAGAGGTCAAGATACATACTTTTGTGGTAGAAATATTGTCCAGAGTCAGGGTCATTTGGGACAAAGGAAGACAGGTATGAGTTTACTCTGCATGTACTAACTAATGAGTTAGCACTTAACTGTTTCTATTTTTTTTAATCCTTATTGTATGCCACAGGCTTTGTGGCAAACTGAGGAAGGTCAAAGAGGCTGCAAAAACAGGGAATATAGTTCTTGTGGGAAAGAACATCTTGATGAACTGCCAAGGTGTTACCAATGCCATACCAGTGTATGAAGTATGGGTAACAAAGAGGAGTTATAAGTAGCATCAAAATGTTTGGTGGTTTGTTTTGGTCATGGGGTTTTTGTTTGTTTGTTTGTTAAAGAGGATTATGTCTGTAACTCTGAAATTTCCATGCACCTGACAAATATGATATATAATGCATCTTTTTCAGTACCTTGTTAGAAATAATACAACAGTTGTGTTCTGGAGTATGTTGAAGAAAGTCAGAGGCAAGGCAAATCACCTGATAAAGTTACTTTCTTACTTGTTCTGAGCTAGTGATCACTTGTAATGAAGTCTGCAGTTTGCGGGAATCTAAAGCCTGTCTAGTGCTGCCTCGTGTCATTTCATCTGCTGTGCTAGGCCCATGACAGTGAGGAGGTTACTGAACTCTCCTTTTGAATATCATCTGTGGGGGTGATGTTACTTTTGAATCTTCTGTCAAGTCAAAATTTTACAATTTCTTTCTTAATAACTTTAGTGCTCACTTGCTTAGTGGAAAAATATATAAGAGAGCTGAGAAAGCTTCTGTCTTCAGAAACACATATGCAAAACTCTGAAATGTGAAAACATTACTGTTTCATTTCTTTATATTAGGTATGTACGGGAAAAAGGATTTCCTGGTTTTCAGCAAAGATATAACAAGTGTAATGACAGTGTTATTTTCTGTTCCTGCTACATAGTATCATTGTTTCTGTTAGCTGGAGATTTTATGAATTCCTAGAAGTAACACTAAGTAGTACTTGTCAAAATAAACATTGTTATGTGTTCTTTATCTTTTATACATTAGTTATATATGGGCTAATATTCTGTATTATGACTTACATGAAAGAGTGTGTTTTGAGGCAGTACCAGGCATCTCCTGATGCTTTTAGGAAAAAATACAATATTCCAATCTGTAAGCTGACTGTTCATCTGGCTGCGCAAACAAGAAATGTTTTCCAAGTGATGTATTCTGTTGTAAAGCAAGAGTGTTTTGTTTGTTAAACCTTGTGAAGCCCAGAACAGAAGTGTAGCCTTAATTGTGTTTCTGTTGCTACATAACTGTGTTGCTCATGTTAAAATTTTCTATCTGTGCATGTGCCTAGTACTAATGGGAGTGCATTTAACAGAGAAAGATGAGAACTTGCCTCCACATACATCAGAAATTAGTAGTCATATGGTGTTTTATGTCTTTCTCTTTTTGTCTAAATACCATTTGGTAATAGATAAATTGTTTTCTAGTGTTTGCTTAAAATAATTAACTCTAAGATAGGGAGCAAATGGTACATAAATATTTTTCTTGCTGATCTTTGCCAAAATAAATTTAATTTGCTGCCTCAAGAGGGTGCTGTCTGCTAGCAGCTTGAATTGCAAAAATGAAGTAATTATGGTATTCTAGTCTGTGATTGAGCTTTTATGTTGATAATCCAAATTGCTTTAATAAATACCTATTGTTGTTTGAATTAGTTTGTACATGGATTCACAAAATATTGGAAAAAGGCTTAAAGTGTTGTAATTATTTTGTGTTGTTAGTCATTCTCATGTACTTAGTTCTTGTTTACCACTTTTCACTCACAGATTTCGGAGGATGAAAGAGGCAAACATTGGTCTGTTTTGCAGACTGGAGATGTGAAGGAAATGTCCCTCCAGAGGTTAATCAGGCTTGTGACAGAGAAGCTAAGATTTTTGTATTGCAGCTTCACATTAGGCTGCCCTACACTTGATATTGTGATATTTAACGCTTGAGTAGAACACCAATATAGAGAAAAATATGCATACACCTAAAGGAGGATATTGCTAGCAAGATAACAGTTTGGCTCCCTGACTGAGTGCTTCTCACTGCTGTACTCACTGCTATAACTAGTTATTTTCTCTACTATTCTAAATCTTCTTTAGTAAAATACAAATTGTGTTCTTTTTTCTTTTTGCCCTTTACTCTATTTACCTTTTTGCCGTTGATATTTTCACATATATTAAAAGGCACACTAACTTCCTACAGCATGGGTTTTTTCCCTTTTGAAGGTGTCAGAACGGGTAGAGAGAAGACTTCAGGAGATAGAACAAGAAATGCGTGCTGAAAGACAGCTTGTAGAAAGGCGCCAGGATCAACTGGGACACATGTCTCTTCAGTTGCAAGAGGTAAGCAAGTGAAAGCTTCCTGTATATTTAGGATTTAGTTATGAATGTCTTGCATTTGTGACTTGTCAAACTGGCAAAAGTGCTCATATCTTTGGCACATTTCTTAACTCTTAGTCCAGCTCAGTTTGTTTTGATGACCAGATGATACCAAGTACAGACTCAGTTCTTTATTATACTGTCTTGACTGTGTTTAGACCTTTTTGGTAACTGCCACAAATGTTTTAAGAACCTACCCCACTATGCCCTTCCTGAAAACCCGAGCAAACAAAGCTCGGGTTTTCTGAAATGCAAACTTTGTGTGCCATGAACACTTTAATCTATTTCGACAAGCAGTCGAAAACACTGTAGTGGACAGACAGCTTTCCATTGCTTTTCAATTTCATTCAACAGTACCTGATGAAATACAAAATATTGTTTAGGAGAGAAATAGAAATATTTAGAATATAAATTATAATTTGAGAGAGCTTTTAGCTTTTTTTTTGCCTTATTCTAGGAAATGTATGAAAAACACTTCTTTCTTTCTGATTTTGGTCCTATTTGGAAAATCTGTTTCTTAACATAGTGCAGCTTTTTATTTCACTCCCCTTAAGATACAATTTGCAATGTTGTCTCTAACTCTGCAATAGAATACTGTAATGGAGAAGAAATATGCAGTTCCTTGGTTTTCACTTTTAACATTTACAACATAGCTTTTTGGAAGGGATTATACTGTGCAGTGATACTGAGGAACCTTAAGTTAGAATGGTGCTATGTATTTCATGTAAAGCTAGACACTGTTCCAAGATGTCATGTTTTGGAAGATGCTTTTTTGATATAGAAAAAAGTTGTGTTTATCAAAAGGCTTGTAATCCTTTTTCCAGTATTTCAGAAAGACTTACTATTTCATTTTTTCCCCAGCTGATGTCCTAGTGGGTGTAAAGGGACTAGAGTGCTGAATTTCAGTTTTTATTGCTTTTTAATATGCCTACGTCTGTTTCTAGATTCTTCAGTTGTGCCTTCAGTCTGGGGAAGGGATGCTTAATGGAATAAACTGGTATGATTTGACAGTGTTATCTGCAGATTGGAACAATCCTTTTAAAAGGGCGATATCTTGTAATCTCTAAACATACATTGAGAGTGCCATGGTTTGCTTAGAAAGAAAACTTCAATCTAAGTGAATGAATGCAAATGTAGTTCAAAGAATTTTTATATGATCTTTCGTAGATCATATAGTGTATGTGATCATGAGCCTTTATTCTTGGTAGCTCATCTTTTGAATTTCATGCAAAACAAATGTGAAATGCTAAGTACATCCCAGATCTTCTATTCCCCTAAATTGTCCAGCTGTGGATTAAGATGGTTGAATCCTTTCTCCTGTAAATTCTGTTTTATTTTTGTAAGTTGTTTTTCCTGAGGAACCCCTTTCTAAAATAGAGCTAAAGTTGCTGTATTTTAGAAAGAATGTACTTGCATTGTGTACTTTTGCATAGCCTAGTGAGAATAAAATAAATATTTTGCTGTAATTGTTATTTGGATGAAACATGTTTCTGCATAATTTTAAGGGCTTGTTACTTGGTTATTCTATTTCTTGTCCTTTGTAATTTGTATTGTGAGTTGGGTGGATTTTCTTAGCTCTGTCAATGGTCTCAGTCTTGTAGTGATCATTGCATGGACGTAATGTTCTATTGAAATCTATTTCTGTTTTCTTTTATTTCTCCAAGATGCTTCCCAATTAACATTAAAGGAGAGTAATGGAAAGGAGGGTAGTGTTTGGACTGAGTTTTGGAAACCTGTCATTTAATATGGCCTGAATGATGTACAGAGGAATGCTATTTAGAGCATTTGTGGCTATTTAATGATACAATTTTTTCATTAGTTTGCCTGTTACACATTTCAAATTAAACAAAATAAAATTTGACTTTTGTATGTGATCAGTAGTTGCTTTAATTAAGAAATCTTGTGAAGTTTTTGTAAGGTTTAAGTGCTATTATTTTTAAGAAAAAAGTGCAGTGCCCGTAACTGACCACTGCTTGTCAGTGTTTTACCATCTTAAGAGAATAATCTTCCTAAATTACAATTATTAAATTATATATTTTCAGGGTCTGACAGAGCATGAGGATACATTTGTTTTGGCCTTTCTCTTGTCTGTCTATTCTTTCTGTAATTTTTTTTTGTATAATGTACAGACTTCTTATTTGTATTGTAGTATTATTATAATAATAGACTGATTAAGAACCAAGATGATATCTAGTTGTATACTGACCATTAAGAAAGCTTGACATGTAAAATTTTACATCTTTACCTTTTAAATTTACATTTTTATTTTGAATCTGTAGCCTGTCGGTGCTGTGTGTAGTTGGATAAAAATTATTTTCTCTACATTTTTATGTATGCTTTACCTTAGTTTGTATTGGTGCATTTAAATAGCAATTACTGCAAATTAGAAAATAGCAATTAGCAAACAAACTCAAATTGTATATCTTCATTTTTTCCCCTATATTCCTGACATAAAAATGTTTCAGATTAGAAAGAAGAACGAATATGTTCATCTTGCCAGTGGTATTGACATGTATACATGAGTTGCTTTAACAACTGCCTTTGTTGTGTAAACGAAAACTATTTTGAGATTCCTCAGTGCTTTTTTTCTTTGAACATAAAGACACCATCACTTCTTACTTTTTGTTTACATTTATACATCTATTTTCTAAAGCAAGATCAAGTATTGTTCTTTAAACTGGGCTTTAGACAGCTTTTCTGTGTGTTAGGTGTCCTGGATGGCTTTACAAAATTCTGTGCTTGGCTTCCTGGATTTTGGTGAGATGTGTCCATGTGTGCATGCTTTGCATGCTTTAGGTGAACAGAATCATCTTTATTGAACCTTTTGAACCCACTGACTGTGGTAAGGCAGTGACTACAGTTATGTCTTAAGCTAGCAACTTGGGTAGGCCAGGAAGCATTTTTTAACTTTTTCTTTGTCCAACTGTATACGTAGATTCTCTTTGCCTCCCACTGCAAATTCTGTGAACTGCAAGAAGCTGGTGGTCAGAGAGTGGGGTAAACTGATGGTCAAAACTGTTATTGAAAACTGTTTTTTGCATATCTTTATCATTGATCTTTTTAAACAAACATAAACTTGATCTGTGCTCTGAACCATCTGGATATTTTAGTGCATTGTTGATACTTGCTCTTTGGCTCTGTGCTATGCCACCTGTGGCCAATGGTTTCTGTTTTGATCGTAGTTTGAATCTGACTCTCTTGGAACATGAGCAAGTCTCATACATATCTGTCACTGAAATAGCTAGGTAGTCTTCTTTAAATGCTTGGCTGGTGTGTTTAGGTAGCATACTTGGAGCCATGCTAGTCACTAATGTTGCAAATTAGGGAAAGTATTTTCATTCAGATTAGGATGTGGTACATTTTGGCCTTATTTTTAAGCTATAGCATGAGGCTGGTCTGCTTGTATACTTCTGATAGTATGGAAAAGCTCACCGATCAGTCTCACTTTGAAAGAGCAAGTTTCAGTTTGTGGTCTGTGCACAGCTTTCAAAAAATCTGGTTTTATTTAAAAAAAACCAACACAGCAAAACCGAACTAAGACCAAAACCCAAACCCAAAGAAAAAGTTAGTAGGCTTAAAGTGCTGTAAAAGTTATTATTTGCTCTTGAAAGATTATCATAAATTGGAAAGATTGAGAACTGTTGTTCCAGAATCCTACACATAGTTTTCCTCATGTGTAAGAAAAATTGATCTATCGTGAAGTAAGTTATGTTATGTTTTTGAAGTTTTGGAGTTGAATACATACTCTATGTAGGTGAATGAGGTTTGCTCAGTTGGGGTGTACCAGTTACATTTGTATTCTAATGCTGTCTTATGCTAGTGAACTCTTTATGAAGACCTGTAAGAATTGCTCTCCTTGGTCAAGTCAGAAGTTCATCTAGCCTGACCACCTAGGCAGGCAGTGGAACATCTAGCTGGTCCTTCCCAAAACCATGTTGTGAAGACTATTTTACATGTAAGTTCTCTGTTTCCTTGTGACCTCCTCTGTACCTGCCTCCTCCAAGGCCTCATCAGCCTCTTTGTCAGTCTGCTCCAGACCAGCCTGGACACTAAAGCTTTCAGGAGATCTTGGTGGGAGAATGCTGTTGACTAGACCTGTTCCCATTGCTTGGTGCTTCAGCTTCTCTGGTCAGTGTCAGCCTGCTCTATGGGAGCCATCCTGGAGGGGTGCTGGAACTGTTGTCCTTAGCATGCCTTTCCTAGTTCCCATTTTTGACATTTGACTACCCCAACCCCTTCTTTGGGGACAACAAATTAAATCAAAGAAACAGTTGGATCATTACATGTTTTGTTTCGGTTTTTTGTTTCTTTTTACCCCTCCCAAGAGAAAGCTTATATAGAGATCTTTAGTGGAGAAAAAACAAGTGTGGCACAAACCAACAAGAGAGAATTATTTAAAAAGGAATACAGGAAGGAGGCAAAACACAGAATTAACTTTTACCTATTTAATTTCTGAATTGTCAGTAACAGCTGGCATTTGCTTGTGTGTGGGTGACCAGATGTTTCCATTTCTTAATGATATTTGATTAACTGCTTAACTGGCACCTACTGGTGCAATGCATGTTTCACAGTTGAAGCAGAGCACATGTAGTATGTTTAATTTACTGTAATGCCACCTTTTTTTTTTCAGTATTTTAACCCTGGTGCATACATCTATATATAAAATATATATATATATATATGGGCTGGTTTTTTTTCCTTAAAATGAAATGGCTACAGGCTATTTTTACAATATGCAGAAAATAAAACTGAATGTTGTATTTGTAGTATCAGTTATAGTAAAGGCTGCCTTTTTGTTTGAAATTATCCCTATTCAATAGTCTGAATAACAGTCAGTGATCATGATAAGTTGAAATGGCATATTTATTTCCATGGTTTCTTTTGTGAATTAGGATGTACTACTGATGCAGAGACATACTTTTTGCTTTCAGCAGGAAAAATCCTTGAAGATTTTACTAGTATTTCTAAATCCAGCCTGGCTTTAACATTTTCTTTATGATTGTCACATCTCTAGCCATACCTGCACCTGAAAGCATTTTTGGTACTATGTTAATTACCAATTTAGTGCCAAAATTAAAGTTGCATGAAATTGACTGTCTTTAATGGAACTTCTAATTTTGCTAGTAAAACTGAAGGTCAGTTGCAGTTAATAAATATATTCCAAGTAGGCTGTTCTAAACTGGTACTGCTGGTCATGAAAAAGATAAATAAAATTATTTAAAAATGAAATTAAACTATTTATTTATTTAATTATTTAAAAATTAAATAAAATTATTTTATTTATCAAAATAAAATAAACAAAACAAAAACCCAATCAACTGGGGTAATGCAATAATAGCATTAGCTGAAGTGATGATCTCTGAATTTTGTTCATGTAGCTTTTTGGGACTTCTCCCAGGAGTCTTTTTGAGTAAAATGTGTGCAGTGTTGAGTTTTATAGTTGACTGGAATTATAGATTTAAATCTTTACCAAATACTTGGGAAAATACCTTAAATATGTTACAATCGTCTATTATCTGATTAGGGATCAGTATGACTAGAAGTATAATTTTCTATGTGGCATAATATTTTCAGTGACATAGTTATGATTAATGTCTTCCAGAGTCTCGGTTTTTAATGTAAGCTTTTCAAGCAGGAGAGTAATCCAAACTATACTGAAACCCTTATGTTTACTGAGGTGAGGTTATAAGAGTGGGGTAATTATATAAAGCCATTTATTTTCTCCAAAAAGCTACTTTCCTACTTCTAAAGCTGAATGCCTGGCTTCACTGAAGTTGATTAATATCATGTATTCTGTTTTCATGCAGTAAAATTGTTCTCCAGTGTACAGTGAGGAGAAAATTTTCAAAAACTGAATGAAACTGTGGAACTTATAGGGACAAATTTCAGGGATATTTGTTAAAGGAGATATTCCTTTAAAATGTAAAATAAAAATGCTGCTTGGGAAGGACAGACAGGGAAAAAGACATTTCTCTCTGGATGTGCTATGTGGTTTTGTTGTTGTTCTGTTGTAGTTTTACCAAGTAAATATGGAAGGAATAGATGTACTTATGCTTCAAGATATGGGATGAAAGTAAAGGATTTGTGCTAAGATCTCTAATAATTAATTTGTGATTTCACCAGTGTGAAAAATGCCTGGTCATGTTGCACAGATAAAAAAACTTGATTTAATAACAGTTACACAAATTCATGGAAAATTATCAGTATATGGCTGCTGATCTCTCTCAGCTGATGTTTCTAAGTGATATTTAAAATGAACCAATGACATTGTTATGGCTTGAGCTGTCCAAAGTGGGGTTGTGTATGTTGCAAATATTGTGTGTCATTAATGTCTGTCATGTGTAATACTTCCTTTGCCAGTGATTGGCTGTATCCTGCAAATACAGCCAATGGTTTGCAGAGGGAAAAAGATTTTGAAATTGATATTTAAGGCACTGTTATATTTGTAAGATAGTTTAGAAAATGTACATACATGGTTTTAGATACTCAGTCTGAGAGGGAATAGGAAAAGTCTCCATGGATTTGTTTTATTTTTTGTTGTTGTCAAAGTAGGGAACATGAATGTTGGTAATTTTTGATCAGGAAAGTTTCAGTTGATTCTGTTGTAGTGCTGCAGATCTAAGCATCTGTCCAGATTCAGGAAAAAAGTAACCTTAACCTTTTCCTTTTTTTTTTTTTTTGCTTTTGACTTCCAACACAACCTTCTGGTAGTGTTTTCATGACTACAGTGCGTTGTATTTCATAACATATTATATTAGAGAATATATTCTTTTTCTCTGATATGTACACAGCTAATCTGTAGGGGCTCTCTTGAGCCTTTTAGATTTTAATCTCAAGGTGTTTGGGGTCAATTTGGGTGTCTGGAGCTCTATACATCGGAAGGATGTTAGTGCTGGTTTAGACTTTGTATTTGTCCCTGTTCTCTGCATGGGTGTGTTTATGTATGCATAGACTTATATTTATCTTTTCATAACAATATACATTGGCTCTACATGGAAATATTAGGTGCAGACAGAAAGCATTTGTCTAGATCTTCTTTCTTAAATGTATCAGCAGATTCTTTAACAGCCTTAGAATGATGACTTCTATAAATTTTATAATTAAATTTACAATATATTTTTCTCCTTTAAAGGTTTTAAGGAAGCAAGATGCTAAAGCAGATGAAACAGAAGAACTCATGAGAAACAAACTTGTGAAATATGAAAGTGAAAAGAACCAGGTAAAACTTAATTTTTTCCTTTTTGTTTGGCTTTAAATGAGTGTACAGTGCGATCTGTTACAGTATATGCTTCCTTTTTCTGAGAAACCATCATGGCAAAACTTTCTTTACTTTTTGATAAGGTGTGGGTTTTTTTCTGCATCAGAGGCACTGTGAATATAGCTATACTGTTCTTGTGTCTCTGCTTCAAAGCTCTTTAGTTATAGTATGTTATTCCTGTCCTGCCAGGCAGACAGGTTTATAACTTGGGAATTATCCTAGATTTCTTTCTCTGATTTGTCTCTGAATTTATATATAGTCTGCTGCTGCTTATTTGCAGCCGCTCAAAGCAACTTTTCTTCATCCCTGCAACTAACTCATGCTGATTATTTTGCACCATAGTTATTATTAATTACTCTTACTGAACTGTTGCCATATTGCTCTCTTCCTGTTCATAGAAAACAAGATTTCTTGTATTTCTATTCTAGCAGGATGCTAGGACTGTATTACTCTTTTCCTAATTTTTTTTACACTTGCTTCAAGTTTAGCATCTTTCAAAGTTATACCCCTGTATGCTATGCCTTTATGCAGTGTTTTATATTGTTCTCTTCATTCCCTTAATGCTGGTCCTGTTTACTTTGCCCATTTGCAAGCCTCTCAACATCCTCCTTGAGATTGATATCTCAACAATAACATTTTCTGCTATCAAAACCTGTATTTATTTCCAAGTGGATCTTTGAACTATTTATGGAAGAAGTCAGAAAATATTTTGTAGCTTTTGCTTTCGTTTCTTTTTTTTTTTTAATGGTCATCAGTTTGCTGACTATTTCTGATTACACATTTATATTACATTTTTAAGAAAATTTCTAGTTTTAGGAAATTCAAGACACTTCAGTTTTTTAGTCATCTTGTTTCCAGAATAATTCAAATACATCATCTTGCACAGTACAGAAACTCCACGGATTTTACCAATTACAGTTCTATCAATGCATGTCATCTTTAACACTTCTATGCATAAACTATTTAACAAAGGTGATTTCAAACACTAAGTCATTGTTAATTTTAATTTGGGTTTGATAGTAGGTTTCCAATCCAGGGACAATGTTTTTGAAACTTTTTTAAAATTTGTCTTCCATTTTTTAACTTTTAACCCAATAAAAGTTTGCTTTTGTAATTTTTGTTTTGATTAATATAAATGGCTTTTTATCTTCATGTGATACAGATTATTGTACAAAAAGTACAGACTGTAAGTTAAATTCTCTTTGTGGAATTTAAATAAATATTACAGAGATTTAGTACAAATGAAGGCTTGCTTTAAGATTTTGGACAAATAAAAATACTGTGTGTATTATACCTCATTTTAAATAGATGCTTATATAGTTTAATTTGTGTCAAAATTAAATGTTAAAATACACTTTTATATTATGATGCATACATTGCTTATCTTTCTTCATCATCCTCTGAAATGAAAGCTTGAGCAGGAATTGGAGCAGTCCCGGAAAAAGTTGAGTGAATCTGAAGGCAGTAGAGAAGCTCTTTTGCATCAGGTAACTGCTTTGGTGTGGTAGAAATCCTAAAGTTTTCATACTAGGTTGTGTCTGAGTCTTTTTGTTTAATCTTCCTATCTCCTACTCTGATTACATTGTTTTATGAAGGAAAAAACGAGGTACAGAAAGACAGGTTTAAGTGTTTACAATATGTGGACTGAGCTTGTTACAGTTTTTCTGCTTTCCAAATTTTTATGTATGTATGTTCATATGTATTAATTATAACAATGGTAGTAATGGTATGTTTTCAGTACATAAACCTATTATGTGTAATTTCCTTTCATAGTATGCTTTAGAACAACTTATGTATGAGTAATCATTGTTACGCAAAGCGCATGCTATAATTGGTGAAATCAGATAAATCCATGACCTAGAAGTATTTGCTATATTGTAACATGCAATAAAAATAAATATACAAATACCTGAAAAACTATCTAAAGTATGCTCTAAACACAAAATAGCTATTGATGCACATATGATTAAGCTTAGAATTTGTAGGAACCTGGATTATAGCTTTAGAAAAATGTCCTTTCTCCTAACATACTTTTTTCAGAGGAGCTGGATAAAAAGACTGAAATAACTAGGGAGGGGGAAATTAGCATTCTTAGCTTTTAGCATTAGTTGTTTGACTTGTGTATCTAGCAGAAGTTTGAGTTAGCTATATTACTGTTTTGAATTTAACTCACTGTGCATGGAATATAGAGTAATATGAATTAGAGGTATTTTTCTTCAATTCAACTTTAGCATGTTGGATTATTTTGATTTTCTTGCACATGATGTCATCTTTGTAAGTGCTGTATTATATATGATAGAAAGGAAAAATGTGAAAAGCCCCAGTATTTCTTATTAATAAATACATTGTATTTTTAAGGAGCACAATTTAAATAAAATGTATTGTGTATGAAATTTGTATAGACATTTTCACTAGCTAAGTAAAAAGACAATTGCAACATATATGGTAGTATTTTGTTTGGTCTAGAGAAATTAATGCTCTTCTGTGGTCAAAATAAATTAAAAGGTTTTCTTTAATTTTGATTAATCAGTTTTTGGCCTGTAATTAGGAAATAAATTGTCTTTTTCTTTACCATCTGCAGTAGTCTCAAGATTTATTTATGAGTATTTTTGTGTGGAGTATTTTTTTTTAGTGATTAGTAAAAGTATGGTATTTACTACTTTGTTCTGTTTTTCATCAAACATTTGATGCTTGTGCATATATTTTAGATTGAGGATCTTCGTTCCCAGCTTTTGAGAGCAGAAGAAGACCGTGTAGAATTGCAACATCAAATTTCGTATGCTGCTGTGCATCGCCAGAACTACCAGGATGTACAAGATGATGACAAGAGAATTAGAACAGGTACAATGAATGTTTTGCACTAGAGGCCTGCAAACTAGTTAGTAAGCCTGGACATTAACTTTATCTGAGAGTTACAGTCTAATTCTTCTATTGTTTCAACAAAAACAGCTACTTAATTCCTCATATTTAAGTTAATAAGTATTGGCACCTGAATATTAACAAATAGTAATAACAGTTAATTTATGATAAAATATCTTGATTTGCATTATTAAAACAAGTGAGACCATTTCAGCAAACTGTATAGTGTTTTTATAGAGGAAAAACATCTGTATTATTTTTAAGTAATAGTTTTCCAGAAACCTTACATTTCAGTCCATTTGCAGTTTGAATTCTGCCATCTTGAAAATTGTAAGAAGAGTCATTTTCAAGGTGGTTAGTAAGTCCAATGACTTCCTGGTAGAATTTCTAAGCAACAACATGTTCCTGAGTGGTTAAGAAAATTTTTTAATGTGATGCAGTCAGGGCTTCTGTTTGCGGTATGTTGGAGTTTTAGAGTTGGAATAATTTTATTTAGAAGACAAATACTTTAAACTATTTCAAGATATAATTGCACATTAAATTACCACTTTAGCAAGGTCTTCAATTAATTGTTAGTTATCTATCTGTATTTGAACTTTTCAAACATAATCAAAAAGGCATTAAAGAAAGTCTTTATCTTTCTCCTTATTAACATAGAAATATATTACTCAAGGTAATAGAGCAGTAGTGACTCCAAGTCCGGTGTCTATGTTCATGTTAAATTGGTTTGGCTAATGACTTATTTTTATATTTTCATGCTTCAGCTAATGAGTTTTCTTGGTTTTTAAAATATGACTTTGACGCCAGGTTTTACAAATCTCATACAGAGCACTGGAAATTGGCTAGATTTTGTATGTGGCTGTGGTTCAGAAATGTAATGCAAAAGAATAATTTCAATAGTAGTTCTCCAATCATATTAATATCTCTCTTTAAAAGTTAATTTATTTGAAACAATATGCCTTTCATAGTAATAAAAGCATGTTTTACTTTTTCTATTAATCTTATAAATAAAAACAGGTGCAAAAATATGAAGAAGATAGAAATGTACTGGGGCTGTTAAATATATATACATTTATATAATTTTTGCAGTTGTGTTTCACCTTGCTGTGTTATTTCTGTTTCTTCAAAGGTATACAGGAATAAGACAAATGGAGATTTTTTTTCTTTTGCCTCTAGTAGTTGTTTATAACTAAAGGCCTTTGAATTTCTAGTTGAGAGAATTTATAGCTTACTCTTATGAAAAAACTTTTGTTGTGGCTGTAAGATTCAGACATAAAATTCACAGATAATGTGACTTTCCAATCAGGAGGTATTACTCTGGTGAGATAAAATCTTGGCCTTGAAGCTGATGGCCAAATTTCATTTACACCAGAACTTCCCCATTGTTTCTTCCATCCTATTTTATTGTATTCAGTTTTGTTGGCGGTTTTTTTTTGTGGGGAGCAGGTGTGTGCAGAGAGAAGAGTGGAAAACCCTGTTAAAATGACGGAAAAATACTGTTTCATTCAGTAAAATGTTATAAGGTTATCATACAGGTATACCATTTTCCACAGATATTTTGGTCAGAATCAATAGTTGTAGAATGAATCTCGAACAGAGAAGAAAATTACCAAAATTAATTTACCACAAGTTGGTATTTCTACTGAGTCTGTTGCTATGTTCTTGCTGTTTTACAGTAGCTGAAAGATATGAGAGAGAGAAGCAAGATCTAGAGAAACATGTATTGGAACTTAAAGCAAAGCTGAGTCATAATGCTGTAATGTCAGAGGTAGAAGAACTAAAGAGATGTATAGAGCGTAAGGACAAGGAGAAAGCACAGCTTGTAATGCACATACAGGTAAATTGGGTTTTGTTGCTTTTTGTTTCGTGGCATTTTTTTAAATAATTTCTTATCTGTTTGACGTTAGGTGACAGATTAGGGATTAACCCTTAAAACAAAGAGTAACTCTCATGCTCTTCTTCATTTGTTATGTAAATAACTTTGAAAAGTGATTTGAGTTTGCCAACGTTTTTCTCTCCCATGTAACACCAAAAAAGGTATTTCCTGTTGCCCATGATTTCATAGTTTTGATTACTTCTCTTTCCCATATGCAAAGAAAAAGTAATCTGATTTTATCAGCACTTGCCATTAATAATGGTTTTTGGGACTACTTCCTTATTTCCCATTCCATCATTCTTCAGAATTAAAGTTCAACTTCAAAAATTGAGATACCCTGTCCCATGAGAGAGTGCAGTAGAGTTACAAAAGTAGACCACAACTTTGCTTTTTTTAACAATTAGATACAATATAATTATATGATCATTATTATGAGTACTAGTAGTCTTATTCATGGGAAGCACATACTATTTTTTGTGATTCTCTGTGAAAAGAATAACAGCAGTCTTTGGTACTGGAATTTTAGTTAGATGACTTTTACAACAAAATGAGATCTAAATAGGCAGTAGCATTCTTATTTAAGAGAAGTAATTTCTGTATTTATAGCTCTAGATTTGTTATTGGTAGTAGCATGACTGAACAGTAACTCTTCTTCTTCCATGACTGTCAGGAGACATAAGTCTGTTTGGAAAACCATGTATATTATTTCAGTAGTCAAGGACTTAACACTTTGTTCTGCTTGTATTTTGGCATTCTGCTTGTAAGCAAGGGATTTTGTATCTATTTTCCTAATGAAGTTACTTATCTTTGAAATTATGTTGCATCACTTTGGAAATTCAAATGTAGGAATTTATTTTTTTGTCATAGATTTACAGGACTATACTGTTCAGTTTACTTCTGCTGGTCTTTTACCTTGTCAACTTCTGTGCTGATTTAAATCAAACTAATACGTAAAATTACATTTGGAAAAAAATTGCAATCTCAAAATAAGTTCCTACATGCTTTATGAAATTTGGTCATATAGAGCGTAAGCTGAGAAGAACTCATTTCCTGATGTCCATCAGCATTTGTATTCTAGCTGGTCAATGCAATTCCTGACTAACTGAAAACATTCTGTTCTATTGTTTGATTGTGCCTGAGAAATTAATTATTTTGGTGACAGGAATTAATGGGATAAAAACCCATAGAAAAACAATTATTTTAAACTTATGCTTTTAGAACATGCTTTCTTAAGGATCAGAATGATTTTATAATACTAATTTCCGGCTCTGAAAATACTCATGCAAGAATGCTCAGTTGGGGTCATTGTCATTGCTCTGAGTTAGAAATCTTTGACTTCCCTCATTTTCTCAACAGAAAATACTTTGTACTTCTTATCTGCTTCCCACTGCCTTTCTCCTACAGGGGCAGTAACAGGAAAGTAGCTAGTGTGTTTTTATTTTAATGAGACATCAAGGAATGGAAGGATGTGAATTTCTAAACTTGTATACTAACAAAGCATTTTGTCAAGCCTGTTCTAACAGCTGCTCCTGTCAGATAGTCTGATTCCCAGTTGGAAGTGACCAGTCATGTTTGACTTGAGTGTAATTTGTCTTTGTTTAGTGGGCAGGATCTAACTGCTCTTTCCTCTGATGTACATATGATACTAGAAATTTCTTTTGATTTGTATAAATGTCATTGTTTGGAAGAATTTGTGTGTGTTGTACATTTAGCCCCTGACAGTTGCCATAAAATCACAATGTGATGTGGAGACGATGAAAAAGATTAAAACATACTCTTAAGCTTGTATTTAGAAGTGAGTTCAATCTTAAATTAACTTTTAAATTTAATATTTATTTCAGCTACTGTGGTTTACGCGAGGATGCAGCTATGAGATCTTGCAAATGTATAAAAATATCTCAAGTACATTTTTCTGCATGAAACCATATACATATAGGGCTATTATGGCTAACTATTATGGTCTAACTATTATAACTAAGAAATAAACGAAATAAACAAAATCAAAATAACAAATTATAAAGATGCAATACCCTCCTTTCTCTGTAAGTGTGAAATTGTTTGATTTACTGATTACTCTTCATTCTAAATAGTTCTTAGTAGCCTTATAGTATTGTCCAGTGTAGCAGACAGTCAGTTTGTTAAAATATTTTCAGTTTTCCGAGGGAAAACTAGCGATATATTTATTTAATATTAGAATTCTTCAGTAATGTAAGTCTCTCAGTCTTATGAATATTGATTTGTAGTCTCATTAAAATTTAATTTATGACTTTTTCTTCTTCTACAGATGAGACTGTTAGCCAATTATTGTCATTATATGAGCCAATTAAGATATCTGAAAATCATTAAGAAACACTTTTCTAAATTTAGTGATATTCTTACAAAAGAGGAGAAATCAATACCTTTGCAGACCAGTCTGTATTGCCATGTCAATGTTCAAATACTGAAATAGTGCTACAGATGGATTTAAAATGTAGAGGAACTGTTGGCTTTGATAAACTTTCTCTCTAAAATCACATCAACCTGAGAGGAGAAAAAAAAAGATAGTTTTGGTATGTCTTGTATTTACATAGGACATTATGTCAGAAAGAGTAGTGAGCTTTGGAAAAATACAGGGAAGGCACTGCTTCAAGAAAGTGATTTTGTGCAACATACTTTTTACTGAATAAGTATACTTTTTGAGTAATTGAATGTATCTGTCTTTGATTATTTAATTCACAGAATTTATGATTACATAAGAAATCTAAATCTTCTGGGTTAATAGTTATTAGTGGTTAGATGCATTTTGATTAGCAAGAGATACAGATTAGATAGTAATAAACAAATTAATATTCGAGGTCTGCATTTGGGAGAAATTAATAAGAGAATAATTAAGTGCAATAATTAGTTGGTGTAAATATTATCAGTGACAGTAGTATGATTAAGTAACATTACGGTCTGGTGACTGTAATGCTGAGATACAGGAAAGAGAGGAGGGAGAAAAATACTTGTAGATCCATTTTAAGTGATTGATATAATCAGTGTGATGGGGTGAAATGTGATTTTCTATATTCTTATCAGTATAGAATGTTTGCACGTAACAGTGATATAAGGCATTAATTCTGCAAGTCCTAGCAAATGAGTGGTCCTCACTTGCATTTTAAATGTTCACACGAGTTTTAAGGAATATTGCACTGAATACACATTCTATATCTAGAATGAATTTTGTTTTGCCGTTTGTGGTGATTTTTTTTATTAGGCGTCAAAAATGCAGGGCAAAAGTATGATGTGTGCAGTCAAGCTAGGGACTAGAAGTGCAAACTTGCAGCAGTTTCTAGAATGGTGGAAGAGTCACAGGCTTAGTGCCTGTAGTGATTAGTTTACACTCCAGAAAAATAACTAGGGCATAACTTGGAAATGTTGGCCTCTTTCTCTGCCTCCAGTTTCTTATGAAAGTTGAAAGCTAGGTTACATACTGGGATATTGGATCTGTAGAAAGTTAGATGCACAACTCTTTTACTTGGGGCAAATGTTGCATCTGTTTTTGAGTTTGTTAATCACTCCTGTTCTATGTTTTCCCTAGCCAGAGCCTATCAGTTGAAATGTCTGTGGTGGTCTTGCAATCTGAGGGCTGATACAAACTTCGTAATCTGTTTTGAAAATAATACTTGCCTTCAGGTCTCCGCAACATTAATTTGCTGTACTTCAGGATTTAGTCTGGCTAATATTAATGACAGTGTTTAACTGTTACACAAAAGTAATTGAGTTTTATAAAAATTTTCAGATATTAAAGCCAGGAGGGGAGTATGTGATGTTATGTTGGTGGTCAGTGAGTTGAGATGTTTATTCTAGTACCTTCCCCTTGGTTCTTATAGCAGTGGAATTGTGAAAATGCAGCAATAAAGAGTTAGAAAAATTGAGACCCAGACCTGTCCTGTGTAAAGACTGAGGAGAGCCAATGTATGCATATATATATACACAGTATATTTTACCAACAAACTCTTCTGAATATCCTGGGTTGCTTCTGTCAGGAGAACCTGCATACTGTTGTAGTGTATGTCATAAAATATTGTCATACTTCTGTTGCATCCAGAGATCCTTACTGAGTTCTCTGTGTGACTGACCTTAAGCCTTAGAAGAAAGACACTGGATGTTCCCTGGAATCTGAAATCTTTAATCTATAAAGGCAGCACCTGTCATCTGTATAGAGTGTTCTTTTGGAATCACAGGTAGTTAGTATTTTTCTACTTGGAAACTCAAGTGTCCAAGGCATGTAAATGTTTTCTTTTTCTTTTTTTTAATGAGTGCAACCTCCTGACATTGCTTGTCCTTTCTCTTAGATTATCTCACTTTTAACTACAGTAACAAATAAAACGGAGAAACTGGATTAATATCAAAACAACTAAAAAAAAACAACTCCAAAATACCCTACATCCTTATATTATTGTCTTGTAGCAATCCTTAAAATATTTGTGTTCATAATTGCCTAGAGGGGTAATTCCAACATAGGAATGTGAAAATTAGGGTACATTCTGTAAGGTCTAAAGCAAGCATCACTCTGCCAGATTCTCCTATTATAGTGAAGGGGCAGCCTGCAAGGCTCAGGGCACAGCTGTACACGGTGGAACCTGTGTCAATACATGCACAGACACAGTTGTGACATTGAGCTCCTTGTCCAAACTTCAGTAATACAGACCTGAAGAGGACATCTTCAAACTCATTCCATTGGATGCATGCCTGCTCACAACTTTAAGCACTAAGTTTAAACATGTTCTCAAAGCAAAGTTGGAGACTGAAATCTTTGATAATTCCAACTTTAGCACTAACACTGCTTTAGGCACTGTAAATCTAAACAGACCTGGGAGCTGTGGTAGGGACTGATGTTTCTCTTTGACCAGTTCCTTCAAATCCCACAACTCTGGAGGCTGAGAGCAAACTTAAGTTTGCCATGTTAGGCTTTAAATTTATTTTTCTTTTAGTGCTACATATTTTCTCTTCTCTCTGCTATGTCACCATCATGACGTGCAGCTCCTTTCTGACAGATAACACACTATTTCACCCTTAATGTGATCTCCCAAATCGACCAAAAAAAAATAAAGAAAATCCTGCAGTGCAACATTTGATTATAATACCAGAATGGGTTCCTCACAGTCTCTGACCCAGTCCCTATCTGTGTTTCAGCCTGTGCTTAACGTTTATTTGGTACTGCTTTGGCCATGGCTGCAATGGAATGTGCATACAAACAGCTTTGCAGAGGAAGCAGTCAAGCTATGTGCCTTACATTAATAAGATTTTATGATGTATTGTCTGCATGCATATTTAATTTGCTTTGCAGCTGAGTGTCTCTACCTGAAGGGAAACTGAAGACTAAAAGGTTGAAGGGAAACTGAGAATTGAGACTCTGACAGATGTTTGGATACAAATGATATAAAACCTGATGCAGAAATAGGGGTACCTACTTACTTCAGGTGTTATTATTCTAGTGTTCAAGACTGAGCACATGTGCATCCATAGTGGGATGCAGGTATAAACATTTTATGCAAGATAGTTTGTTAGTTTAAGAGGAAATGGTTAGCTTTTATGATTGATGGTCTTCACAAACTTAAAACTGGTAGGCACATGGCATTTTCTTTATTAAAATTTTATATATTAAATGTAATGGGTTTTTGAAAATAAACTAAAATTGAAAAATGTGATGTTATGCATTAGTATTACAGGATTTTTTTAGAAAAAAATTGTTTAGAAGGAAATTTATATTGTTTAGAAAGAAATTAAAAGTTTGTAAGATCATCATTATGAAATGAAACCAAATATACTTTGACAGCACACCACTGCCAAGTATGATGTTGTCCCACTGGCAACAGTAATATGCTTAATTATTTCTTAATATCAGCACAGCCTTAATTCTCATAAAATCAAAATTAGACATTAAAAATATGTAGTATGCTTAATGGAGCTTTATGTGTTGTATTAGCTATTGTACTATCTGCTGGTAGTACAGTTCCACAAAAATTAATGGTAATTTTCTGACTGTTCTGTTATAAATGCTGCTTTGAAAATGGTAAACACTCAGTCATCCTCCTTTATGTTTCACAGTGTGCCTAGAAATTGGGATTGTGTGTTGAAGCTTTCCAAGGAACCAAAAGGCATGACCATAATCTTTGTTTTTTTGTAGGCACTGAAACTGTGAGGTTTGAAGTGTTCTCTTACTGAAGCAAAAAAACTATCTAGCAAGTTATGCTTGTCTATGTCTCTTCCCCTTTTGTTCCTCTCATGTAAATGTATGTATAGCCCATACGTGGAAAAAAGGCTTTCTACTTTTTGAGAAACTTGTCTCCCAGTGTATAGATGATAAATATAATCTAATAACAGCTTTTTTACTTTCTTTTTCTTGTGACAGACAGTGTCTTAAAAGTTTCTTATTTGTTGTTTTAAATACCAGTAGTGCAAACCCTTATAAATCAGACAGAATTTTGACAACTGCATCCATTAACACAGAGATACAAGTTTTATCATGCATCAACTAGGAATTCAAAAGTACAGATCAGTACATTTGGATCAGTACATTATGATATAGAAACAGAGTGTGGAGACACTGTTTCTCTATCCTCTTGCTTTACAGGGATGGCTGCATGAAATGCTGTCTTAACTATGATGCCGTTTTCCATCTGATTTCACCTGTTAAGTCTGTGCTAGCTTCAATTTTCTAAGTGAAGTGCAAACTATTTTCTAAGATTTATCTTATTTACACCTATTGTAAAAATAAAACATTATAATTCAGATTTATATTGGTAGATCCATGTCAAAATTAGTTTTTCGTCTTCATGCAAATAGGTTATGTTGATAAATTAGTTGTGCTTCAAGGTAAATATCTAAAACAAATTTTCCTCTTTTTTATTATACCATAAATCAATAAATTGGAAGGTTGATTTGCTTCTACACAAGAAGATGAATGTTTACAGTTAATTGAACATTGTTTTCTGTGTTTAACTTTAGACTAATAATTCATTAAAAAGTTTGTGGGAGCTGTAGTTCTATTAATGAAGTGTGTACTCTGGGGAAATTACATATAAATAACTTTTTTTTAATGATGCAAAATTGAGTACTACATCAGTTTAGGCTGACATCCTCTATGGTGTTTCCAGAAAGTTATGAAATGGGAAGTGATAATAGCATGTATAATCACATGACTGAAAAATGATGACCCATTTTAGAAAATCTGTGGAATGGTAAATGTAATCTCTGACTGTATTTTATGAGGCTATTCTTAACTTATGCTACACTCAAATTTGTGTCTTTAAAGAAGTATTATAATCTCTGTTTTAGTTGGAAATTAAGCTGGTTTTGATTAAAATTTTGCTAGCTGTAGCTTGTGAGCTTGTTTTGGTTATCTTTTCAGCATAGCAAATACTATCCTGAAGAGTTTGGTGCAATTTACTGCCTCCCAGGGGGCGTTGGCCTGGTTTGGAAAGGGGGAAAAAAACCCCAAACCAACAAACTGACAAAGAAAGAGCCCCAACCAACACACCTAAGTCTCCCTCCTTCCCCCAGCCTTGTGGAAGGATCTTCATCATTCTATCTCCATCTGTAAAGTTGCCTATTCTTTCCCTAGATGAAGTACTTTTCCTTTGTCCAGTCTGAATTTCAGTCTGTTTATTTCAGACTACATCTACAATTTTTTTCAGTCATTCTGAAATCTAATCCTCTTCTCTAAAGTATTTCAATCCCTTGAGGCTTGATAATATGTTTAACTGACAATAGATCAGCTCCATCAAATTAATCTTTCATTGGTGAAAAGACTGAATGGTATGAAAGCAGTCTAAATAGGCCCAAAATGCAGAATACTGCTGTGAATTTTGGTGTGATGTTTTTGCTAGTGTATCTTCAGAAACTATTTCTGAACATGTCCATGCAGGAGGTGTATGGAGACTATTTTTCCTGAGTTGCTTGTGAGACTGTTCAGAGAAATATGATTTGAGAAATGCAGCATTTGTTATTTTTAAAGGTGTGGTTTCAATTAAATTCATTATTGAAAGATTTATATATGCTTGCCACATTTTCAAACACCTTTTGCTTTGTTCTAGAAACATCTACAAAACTGCTGTATTCTCTTTGTATTCAGTGATATCAAATATACCCTTATGTAGCACATTGCTTTCATAAAAGCAATGAGCATAAAACTGGGTAACAACTAGCTCATATACTGTGGATTACTGTGGGGGTGAATGCTATTATTTCCTTACCAATTTTCATTTTCCTCTCCTGTGTTTACATTAGTCTCCTTATATCTTACTATTTGGTTTATTTCTTATTTGTCTAATGGTCAATATGTGGTCAATCACAAACTAATAATACAGAAAAACATCAAGACCAACCAGAAGAGGAACAAATGCAGAAAGAATAGAGTAGTATGTATTTTATGTCTTGTTTTGAAATTCTTTAGCATTGCAGAGGGAGAGATTCTCTGAACTAACAGGGCTTTCCTTGATAGTCAAGCAGATCTTTTACACTATTCCTATTGTAGATAGAAATGTGATTTAATGTTGCTATATGTTGTTTCTTGAAGTTTTATATTGCATATCTTTAGAGAATGTTCCTGTTTTGCTACAATGATTGTAGGTGTTAACATCTGACTTGGAAAGCAGGGAGAAGCAGCAGGAAAAAATGCTGGAGCAGCTAAAGGAGATACAGAATTGCTACAAGGCTTGTGAGGACGGACGTAGACAAACTGAACTCCAGTCTGCTGAGTTAGCTCAACAGGTTGAAGAGAGCGCCAAGGAAGCAGAACGGTTTCTCACTGAATTCAAGCATTCAGAGGCACTCAGGCTGGAAACTGAGAAAAAGAGAGAAGATCTGAAGGTGAGAGCACAGGAAACTATCCGCCAGTGGAAACTGAAGTGTAAGAAACTGGATCGTGAGATGGAAAAACAAAATGAAACTATCAATGAACTGATGGACAAGAATAGTCAGGTAAGACTGGTTGATTTTTTTTTTTGTACCCTTTCCTTTTGCTTTAGAAAAGAAGATAAGAAGTTTGGTTATGCAAACTGTGACTTAAACTGCTTTCTGCCTTAAGTTCTGGACCACTTCTTTATAGTTTTCAGAACTTTTTCTTTGAAAAATCAAGCTGAAAATCGACCATGTAACATTTCTGGGTTTTTCATTTATCTTTGTTCAGTATGGCAGACCACTTATTCCTCTCTTTTTCCTCCTATAAAGTTTCTCACAAATAAACATGGGTTTTTTGAATTCCTTTATTTATTCAGCTCCTGAAGCACTCATATCAATGCTAATGCTTATCATCTTGTATTGGAATAGTTGTAGAAATCATCATTCTGTTGGCAATGAGTCTGAAGATCTGTATTTTCCAGTGGATGGGTCAAAAGTTGTTTATTCCTATAGTAGCTAATATAGTGCTAAGCTCTATGCTGTGAGCTTTTATCCTAACTTAGGTGCTCTGATGGTGCAGTCTATCATATTGTGTGGCTTTTGTTTTTATAGTGCTTCTCTCACCTCTTTTCACATAGTTTCTTATGGCATTCATCCAGTTTAGGTTGCTAAATCTGATGGGCTTGAGATGACTCTATCCTCTTCTTTGTCTTGATGAATGATAGAGATTTTCAAGGGCTATATGGGATGCAGTATGGGATGTCTGCATTAATCCTGTGTTGTTTCTGATCCAGTAATCTGAGACCGGTACATGGATATGAATAGGGTCAAAGCACAGGAGAAGTGACAATGGGGTTATTACTGAGTTGAAATTAATAAACTCTAGCAAATCTATACTGTGATTCCTGGGGTTGCTGTATCTCTCCTGAACTGCCTGTCATATTTCTTTTTATTATTATTTCCTCTATCCATGCTCCAACAATCCATTCTGTAGTAATCTTGTATTGGTTAGCCCTAGTGCTTGTCTGGGGAAATCAGGTTCTCAAACATTTAACAAATTGGTCATCTCTTGCCTAAGAAAATTAAAATTGTATGGGAAGGAAGAAAACCTGAATAATTTAGAAATCTAAATGTGTGTCTATCAAATGGACAAATAAGAAGCAAAAAGTAGAGGCGAGTTGTGAATAAGAAGCAGTAGATCCCAAGAAGGTTCTAAAATCACTGTTCGTGTAAACACATGGACAGGTATTTGTAGAGGCATTTGATAGTGCTCTCCACGTGGAAATTTTCTTTGTTAAATAAGACTCCTTGATGTGGATTTCACCACTTTTTATTTGACAATTACATTCACATGCTAAATGCAGTCACTTTGATTTAAGCTCTGTTTAAGAAATGCTGTCAGTGTTTGGTTGTTACTTTTAAAATCATCACCATCCTGCCAACAAACGACAAGTTTGAGGTAAGAAACTTGGTGAAGAAAGTTTCTTTAATTGAAGATATGTAATAGCAAATAAACTATGTGTCATTATGGAGGAGAAAAAAATACAAACAATATTTCATGTTCTCAATATGTAAGTTGTAAACAATTTCCATATGGATGTATAATCAATCTAAATGCAGTGTTTAATATAAATTTGAGGTAACTAGATGAAAATAATATAACTAGCTTTTAAATATACAGACATATAGTTAACAATATAACAATTAACAATTTTAACAATTAACAATACAATTAACAATATAATTAACATCTGAGGCAAAATTCTGTAAAAATAAATAATAAAGAAAAGGAAGAAATGGCAGTCTGATTTCTGTTGGAGGACTTCAAAGGGTTGATAGAAAATTTTCAAAATTGGATTGCAGACATAGCTTGCAACTTTGAGATTTTCCAAATATTTGGTAGGCTATAGAAAGATTGTTTAAGTTTAATTCCTTTGGAGTTACTGGGATAATTTGGTTAAACTTTTGCCCATGTGATCGTCCTTAATATTGTTTGACAGTAGAATCTCTATGTAGAAAACATGCTCATAGCAAGTAACTCATGGCTTTTTAGTTTGAAATTTTACTGGGGTTTTGTTTTGGTTTAATTTTGGTTTTGTTGCTTTGTTTTTTTGTTTTGTTTTGTGGGGTTTTTTTTCTGGTTTTGTTTTTTTTTTTTAGTCAAATCTTTCAAGCAGAATTACAAGACAGTCTTAGGAGGGTCTTTTTGTTCAGTAACATTTTTTTCAGAAAAAAAAGCATGATGGTCATCACTCCAGGTCCTCAATTTATTTGTTTTATATTTTGCTTTGCATTGCTTATTCTTGATGTAATTGCAAATTGTTTTATTATTTTTAACTGCACACTTTTTACCCTAATTGCCTTTTTGTTCTGGATTATTTCAAGTAATTTTGTTATATGCATAACAAATGTGTGCTGCTTGTGGAATTAATGGAAATATGCAATAACATTTAGTATGAAATTTATTAAGTCAGTTTAAAGTATCTGATATATCAGAACAGATTGCCCAAACAGGTTGCATAGTCTCCCTCACTGGAGATATTCAAGAACCATCTGGATGCAATCCTGTGCCATGTGTTCTAGGATAACTCTGTTTGAGCAGGGAAGTTGCGCTGGGTGACCCACTCTGGTCCTTTCAATCTTACACATTCTGTGACTCTCATATTTTTAACATGAAATATTTCAGTGTTGGAAAAAACAATTTGGATTGTAGAATCCCTTAGGATTCTTAGGAAAACAGTGGACTTTTTATTACATTTGAGTGTTTTTTATTTGGGATATTATGTCTTCATTTCTTGGCTTTGATGCATAAGTGAACTAAGCTTTTAACTGCTATTAATTAATCTACGGTGTGTAGTTTGAAAAATAAGTTAAAATTGATGTACTTCATATGTAATATCTTAGAAAATAAGCAAAATAAGTCAGCATATGGAACAGACTATAGGTATGTGTCCAGTAGTCCTTCCTGTATGCGGCTGCACTACCTCATTTTCTCCATCTTGCTGATTGGAGGAAAGTAAAGAAACACTTCTTAGTCTGCAAAGAGAGAGTGTGAGAAGCAGGGAATGAACAAAAACTATCCCTACCTAGAAGGTTAAATAATTTAAGGACAAGTCCAAGTTTGAGATTGCACATGATCTGTGTCTATATTTAAAGAAACACTGAGTACATTTGAACTGAGTTCATAACGAGCAAAAATTTTGTATTTTCATGTACATATGTTCCTTGTTTCTTAGACATTCCTAATGTCTAAGGACATCCTTCTAACAATTATCTTCAATTACTTCAGAACACAATGGATTTTTCTTTCTTCTTTCCTAGGCCCTCAAAGAAAAAGATGATCTCAAAACTCAGCTTCTCTCAGCTATAGACCAAATGGAAAACCTCCGAAAAGAGCTGAATGATGTACTTACAAAGAGAGCTCAGCAGGAGGAACTCCTCCACTGTAAAGAGGTAAAACTGAATGAAATGGAGTCTCACCAGGTATCTCTTGAAGAACAGATCAATGAAGTTCAAGGTACTGTAAAAAAATTGGAGAATGAGTTAAAAAAGCAAGTCTTTCTACAAAATCAAATGCAAGCTGAGAAGGAACAATTGAAGACAGAACTTGCAACTATTAACTTGTTTCATAAAAAAGACCAAGAGCGACTCCTAGAAATGCAAGCAGATGTGAAAAATTTAAGTGCTGTACGTGTGGAACTAACAAACAGAATAGCAGAAGAGGAGAAAGCCAAAAAGGAATTACTTAAGAGCCTCTCAGATCTCCAGAAACAGCAGGAATCTAGGCATGAAGAGATGACTTCAGCTAACAGGCAGCTAAAGATGGAAAGAGAAGTTCACCAACAGGAGTTGGCAGATCTTAGATCAGAGTTACAAAATGTGAAAATCAAACATGAACAAAATGTTCAAGAACTCATGAAACTCCTTAAACAAGAAAAGGATGATGCAGAGGCTCAAATTAGAATGCTAAAGGTACTTATTATGAAGAATTCCAATGTCAGACTTCCCCTCTCCTCCCACACACCCCCCACACAGTCCCTGCCATTGAATGATGAAGGTAATAAAACATGGGCTTTAAAACACTTAAAACACATTTTATTGCAGGCCATCATAAAAGTTCAAAGTTCAGGGTAAAAAATGTAACAGTACTAATTTTAGGTCAAAATCTTTGTTTGAAAGTAGTGAAATAGGTATGTCTGTGATCACAAAGGAAATTCATGATGCTGTAATGTTTTAATATAGCAATCAGGTGAAGTCCTGGGTGAGTGGAAAAAGGAAAACATTGTACCCATCTTTTAAAAGGGTACAAAGAAGGACTGTGGGAACTACTGACCTGTCAGTCTTATCTTTGCCTGGGAAGATCATGGAGCAAATGATCCTAGAAGCTATATAAGGCACATGGAGGACAGGGTGGTGGTTTGGGACAGCCAGCACAGCTTCACCAAGGGCAAGTCCTGCCTGACCAACCCAGTGGTCTTCTGTGATGGAGTGACTACATCAGTGGACTAGGGAAGGGCTACAGATGCCATATATCTGGACTTCTATAAAGCCTTAGACATGGTGCCCCACAACATCCATCTCTAAATTGGAGAGAGATGGATTAGATAGATGGACTCTTAGATAAGAAAGTGGCTGGATGGTCACATTCAGAGGGTTGTGGTCAGTGGCTCAGTCCCCATGTACATCAATGGCAAGTGGTGTTCCTCAGGGATCTATATTGGACTAGTGTTATTTAATATCATCTTTAATGACATAGGCAAAGGGATCAAATGCATGCTCAGCAAGTTTGCAGTTACACCAAGCTGAGTGGTGTGGTTGACACACCTGAGGGATGGGATGTCATCCAGAGGGGCCTGAACAAGCTCGAGATGGGCCCATGGGAACGTCATGAGGTTTAACAAGCCCAAACCCAAGGTGCTGCATGCTGGTTGGGGTAAACTCTATTATCAGCACAGGGGATGAACAGATTGAGGGCAGCCCTGCTTAGAAAGACTTGGTGGTACTGGTGGGTGAGAGGCTGGACATGAGCCAGCCATGTGCACTCACAGCCCAGAGAGCCAATTATATCCTAGGCTGCATCAAAAGAAGCCTGATCAGCAGGTCAAGTGTGGTAATTTTTCTCTTCTACTCCCCTCTGGTGAAACCCCACGTGCAGTGCTGCTTCTAGCTCTGGGGTCCCTAGCACAGGAAAGACATGGATGTGTTCAGCCTGGAAAAGTGAAGGCTTTGGGGTGCCCTAATTGCAGCTTTCCAGTACCCGAAGGGAGCCTCCAAGAAAGATGGAGAGGGACATTTGGCAAGGCCATGTAGTGACAGGACAAGGGGCAGAGGCTTCAAATTGAAAGAGGATAGGTTTAGATTAGATATGGGATAAAAATTCTTCATTGTGAGGGTGGTGAGGCACTGGCACAGCTTGCCTAGAGAAGCTGTGGGTGCCCCATTCCTGAGAGTGTTCAAGGCCAGGTTGGATGGAACTCTGAGCAGCCTTGTCTAGTGGAAGGTGTCTGTGCCCATGGCAGCAGTTAGAAGTAGAAGTAGATGATTGTTAAGGTTCCTTCCAAACCAAACCAGTCTATGATGGTTAAATTGCATGATGCAGAAATACTGTCATTGTATCTGGAAATACTTTCAGATTGTGAATAGTAATGATGTGCAACACTTAATTTTGATAGTTCATTCATAGTTAATTTTGATGGCTCATTCTATTTCAAAGAATTTTTAGAATTACTTATCTCTGAACAATTTCTCAGAAAAGTGTTCATATATTAAATGATAAAATATAGCATTTTATTCATGAAGAAGCAAGCTAATGTCTTTAGTTTATATCATTTACTTCTCATACAATGCTATTCCTGTGGAAAGAAAATGAACATTTTAGTGGCTTTAAGTGGTCTGAATAAAATTGAAAAGTTAAGTTGAAGTGATCTAAACTGCACAGTTAACAGTTGTATAAGTTATGCATTGCACTTCTATTGAAGCAGTTTTGGTGACATGGTTAAATATGTTTATATTAATAATAATAGAAGTAGTATAGTCATTTAAATGGAGGTGGTGGTTTTCCAGATAAGTTGTAAATTACCATCATATTTTGAGTGCAGTTCTGAAGCACTGTAAATATGCTTTTTGCCTTAGTCCCATTAAATTACAAATCTGCTCATGTCAAAATTCTAACAATTAACCATTAAAAAGCTATAAAGTCCTTAAACCTAAATAATTAATGATCTACTGCATCATAAGTAGTACAGGCATGTTTTTCCTTCTCACAGATTAAAGTTAAAAATGCATCTTTTCCACTCTTTTACAGTTATGAATTAACATTACTTAGAAAATATGTTTGGTTATTTAATATATCGTTCATGACTTAGTACTTGACAATAATTCTTAATCAGTTGGTAACACAGAAAGCTTTTAGTGAAGAGAGCAATAAAAAAAACCCTGGATGGTTGTTAATAGAAGGATCACTAAAATCAAGTATTTTGACAGCAGTGCTTAGCATTGGGGACTTAATTTTTAGTGTGTATAGCATTACTTAAGTGGTCTGTCCAAATGTGTTTTTTCCTTTGGCAACGACATTAAAATTAAGAGTGCACATTTGATATCAAGGGCAGAGAAGGAAAGTGTATTCTGAATGCTAATAAGAAAAAAATAAGTTGATTGTGACTGTGTTCTTCTATGAAATGGCAAATCTTACAGTTAGGACTTTTTTATTATTACTGATTGTTTAATCTAAATAGAATATTAAAAAAATTCACTTTTGTATTTCATTTACTGTTCCATGACTTTCCCAGAAGCCTAAATCTATATATATTTTTTTAAGAGCAGAAAGCTTGAGGGAGACTAATTTTCTAAGGTATTAGGGTAGGCAACTTTTTTTGATGTATACAAAATGATAATGCACAAGATTCTCTTGATTGAGAGACTAAATGAAACAAAATAGAAAATCATATCCATCTCTAGGAAGATCTGATGAGAATGTGTCATCTTGCAGGTGATTTGGTTGCTTTTTTCTGAACTCATCCTTACGTTGGATTTGGAATTCAATTTTATGAACATACTTTTCTTCCAAACTTAATATGTGTTTTATGGTTTTTTTTTCTAATATTTTGGTGTTAGGCTATCATTTAGGAAAATCCAGAAGAAAAAGCTGGGGTTTTTTTAACGTGTTATTCTTTTTGTGCCTAGCAACCAATTGTCTTATACTGTTACAGTAATAATCTTTACCTTATTTATGCCTCAGGTGTGTCCAACCTTTGTAACTGTTTGTGGGAAGGAAGATACATAACCCTATCCACAGATGATTAAAGCTTTAAAAATAAAAGTCATTTGAGACAGACTTGAGGAGTAAAGGGAAATTTAACATATTTGCAGCATCCAAAGCCTTAAACTTACAAAAGGATGCATTTATTAATTACTTCCAGGAAATCAAGGGTACAGAGTTCTGTGTTTAGAGGAGTAACTGCTGCATAGATTGTAAAAAGAAGTGGCTTTTGAGTCTTGTTGTCCTTCCCTCTCTTGCCTCCTCTGTATGGTACTTTCTGCTTCACTTTTGCCTGGTTTGCTGCCTCATTTTTGCCTGGTAGTGCTCCACTGGATTGAAAAGTTATTAGGTTGTTAAGGATTTTTTGGAGTAGTAGGAAAGATACCATAAAAATATTGTGTGATGCAATAGAATTGGAGAAGAACATAGAGTTTTTTATGAGATATCAGCGTTAAGAAGGATCTTACTGTCTCATTACTGAGATTCTGGTACTTAAACTTTTAATTCTGTTTCTGCTGGAACATTCTAAATGATTCCCAACCAATGCCTCTATGATGCCTTATTTGTTATTTAAAATAATAGATTACATTAGGCATAGGAATTCAAGTGGTTTTCTTAGTGGACCCCATTTGGCTAACTGCTCAGAAGCTCTGGATCTGTACCCTAATTTTAATATATACCCTTATTTGCTTTAAAAACATTCTTGTTTTCTTAGAATGATGACATACAAAATATCCCAGTGCATGACAGTATGGAAGTATTTGAAGTATTAATCTTTGATCTAAGGTTATATAGAGATATGTATCTATATATATATAGAATTCTATATATGTGTATTTCTTTTTTAATTGTTTTCTATACATTTTCCAAGTGTGCAGTCCCTTTTTTCCCCTGAAGATTATTAAATGTGGAATTAGGTTCAACAAAGATCAATTAAATTATGATCACATCTGCCTTGTCCGTACTTGAAATTAATAAAAATTAACTTTCTCTTTTGCATCTCAAGGGTAATGTAAGTGAGGGATCTTTTCTTGGATTATCTCCACCTGCATAGACATTATAATTACCTTTAGTAGGAAATTAAAAGTTGATTTTTATAAGCATATTCACAGAAGATGTTTTGGGCATTGCAGTCTTGTCTTTGTGGTCATAAGACTTTGTAGACTGTGGATGCCAAAGTTATTTCTTAAATTGTCCCTTTGTAGAGTTTTTGTAATCTGTTAGATTTGGTGTCTAAATTAACCCATAGAACTTCTCTCCTTACACTTCTTCCTCATGGAAGTGATATTTGTAGTGTAATTGGGAATTTTTTCTTTTCCTCAGAAAAAAATTTAGTTTGCAGGTTTATTTTTATGTTTAACTGCATCCCACAATTCATCTAATATGAAACTGGTTTTGAGTAATACATGTGTTAATTTGCCTCTGTTTTGTGTAATTTTTAAAAAATTTTCTAGATATTGTAGAGAATTTCTCAGATCTTTCATTTTCAGTCAGTTATCCTTTTCTGTGGAAACAAATATACATTATTTACTCACTCTTTTAGGGTTTTATGTTTTCTTCACTTTTCTCTGCAATGTTTTCATGAGTAGCATTAATCACACACAATAAAAGCATTGAACCCACACATTTCTAGAACTTAAAAATACTAAATATTTTCAGTTGTTTCCTTGCAGATATAAATTTAATATTAGTTCCTAAAATGAAATGATAGTTTTAGGCTTTCTGATTCCAAATTATTTCAGGAATGGAAAAGTTGCGTAATTACTAGGCTTCTCAGGGTGATGTAAGCTGATGAGTGTAGCAGACCCGAAATGAAGAATCCAAGACTTCTATTCTCTGCTTTTAAAGCACTGTATGTTTCTGCAACTCTGTGATACATGTTTTCCACATTCAGATAAGTGAGCACACTTCGTATAACTTAATTTAATTTTTTACATTTGTCATTCCATAATAGTGTTCCACTGATTTAAAACTTTGGGGTCTGGGTGTGTTTTAAAATAACCCATACAATGACTTTGTAATCTGTTTTCCCTTTACCATCAGATGGAACTTTTAGAAGAGAAAAACATAGTCAAGACTCAGTGTCGACAGCTGGAAAAGATAAAAGTTGAGTGTGACAAATTGACAGAAGAATTAACTCAAAATGAAGAAGAAAATATAAAAGTAAAACGGAAATATGAGTTTGTAAAACAAGAACTGGAGAAAAAGGTAAAGATAACTCATTTTAACCATGATTCATTGGTCTCTCTGCTGACAGAGACCTAAAAGAAATGATGGAATATAGACTTAAAATAAATTGGAATATAAACTTAAAATAAAAACCCCCAAACATGTATGTATTAAAGAATTTTCCCTAGTCATACCACAGTACACAGTTTCTATATAAATGAAAGAAGACAAAAGTGCTTTGGCTAGGTTATGAACTGTATCCCTCCAAAGATTCACTAACATTATTTAGAACTAGAAATATAAATCCTGTTGCTTGCCTGATCTCTAATACAGGTAACTAACAAATGTTTAGCCAGCCACTTCTAGTTTTCTTTATTTTTTTTTTCAAGATGCAGAGCAGCTATGAACAATTTAGAGGTAGTTTGAAGTAGATACGCAATGTAAGCATAGGAAAAGAAATTCACTAATGTTGGGATGGAGGATTTTTTGATTTTTGGGGTTTTTTTTGGTAGTATGGAGATAGAAAAATGTTAAACCTGACCTTTTTTTAGCTTTCTAAACTATCAGAAAGTGGTTTAAAAGCTCAACTTGTCAGACTAATAAAAAATATCTCAAATGAAACTTCAAAATGTGTTTTTTCTAGGTTGGCATTTTAATTCTATAATATCTATTATTAAGGAAATGTGTTTGTAGGAGTGTACATAGCCTTCTGGAGTCTGTTGTGTACTAGCTCCAACCTTACCTAATATTGGGAAGATACTGTTTTTAGGCCAAAATGATCTTTTATCTCTAAATTGAGGAAGAATGGAGAAGTTTTTAAGCACACAGTCCTGTGATCTCAACTTTTGGAGGTAAATGTGGATGGAGACTTCCACTAGATTGCATTAATTGGTTAATTTAAGAGAATATTTGTTATTGTGGTTTTACTGTTGATTGTCAAAAGGGGTGTTAGAGTGGGGGAAATAATATTACCTCTTGAGAAATCTCATACTAGCATCCAGTTGTAGGAATGCAAAAGCTTATAGTGTTGCAAAATACTTCCTTTTCTTTTCCACGCTTTTTATACTTTTAATATAATTCTGTTCTCTAACGCAAATACTAATTCAAAGAAGCATAGGTATTATACATAGCTTAGATTTATTTTTTTTCATGAAAGATGAAGGAGCAGAGAATAATGGCAAAAATGGTCAGTTTCTTTCCTTTTTCTTTGGTGTGCTTTGGAGTCATTAGTGACTTCATTTCTCCTGTAGGCTCTGGATGTAGAATGATAAGGAATGTTGGCAAGCTCAGAAAAATCAAGCAGATAAGAAATTAAAAAATGCATTTACGTATTCTGTTTTAGTCATGGTTTTTGGGAATGAACTTTGACATGTCATGGAGTGCTATCGCTGGGTCCAGGTGCCTGCTCGAGGCCACTCAGCGACAGTCTGGGAGTGACCCTGGTTTCCCGGGGGCTGCAGCTCGCAGCTTCCCCAGATGCAGGGCGTCCTCCGGCAGCTCTGTTAGTGCTGGTTCCTCTGGGTGAGAGCGAGGCCCGGGCTGATGTTGCGGGCACAGGCGAGGATAAAGGCCAGAGAGAAGGGCCCTGGTGTGATTTCCAGCTCTTTTATTTCCCGGAGAGAGGCAGCAGGGAAGGCAGGAGAGGATCCGGGGTCCGGGAGAGGCGGCGCGAGGATCGGGAAGAGCTGAAGGCTTCAGGGACAGGCACCGGGCAGGGGGACAGCAGGGGATTTATCGGGATACAAGCAGGGGAGAGTAACCAATTGGGGTACAAGGATTTACATGGAACCAATGGGGAACTGAACAGCCATGAAGCTTCCAGAACATAACCTTACACAGAACATGAAGTAATACCATAATTAACCAATAAACTGAAACAGGTAAACAACGTTGCAAGGGACACTGGGGGTGAGCCAGAAAGCTCACCCTGACAAGGGAGTGTGGCTCAGACAGTGGCAACCTCGGGCTGAGTCCACCAGTCCTGAGCCTGTGGGGCTGTGACTTTTGCCACATACGCCGCCACAGACTGCGTTCAGTGAATAATGAGATAACAAAATACTGATACTGGAAATACATATAATGCAATCTTATTACTTTCATAATACTGATCTAGGTCAGAACTATTATTTCAACTCCCATCTTCATCATGCAGAAATACTGGAACCTGTGCGTTTTATAAAATCTTATTATTTCTTCAGTTTGGAATAGCTACTGTCTACCTCTAATATTTTGTATTACTTAAAGGAAAAAATCAGACTGCTTGTCAAGTGTGGGTGTTTCACATTTGTAGGTCACCTGTATTAAAAACACGTATTTTGCTAATAGAAGTAACACCTCTGGTTATATATGTATACAACCTCCTGAAAGGAGGTAGTAAGGTGGATATTGGTCTCTTGTCCCAAGTAGCAAGTGATAGGACAAGAGCAAATAGCCTTAAGTTGTGTCAGAGGAGATTAAGATTGGATATTAAGAGAAATTTATTCATACAATGGAACAGGCTGCCCAGGGAAGTGGTTGATTCACCGTCCCTGGAGGTATTCAAAAGACATGTAGATGTGGTGTTCTTGGCAGTGTGGGGTTTGCAGTTGGACTCTAAGATCACTGAGTTCTTTTCCAACAAAAATTATTCTATGATTCCAAATGTATCCCATTCACAGAACTTGTATGTTAGACATTACCTAATTCCACATTGGTATCTCCTAAGAGCAGTGTATGAAGACTTCCGACAAATACACTTCAAACAGTTGTACCTTGTCATTGTGAAGGTCCACAATTAATACATTTTTAAAATTATTATTCTTGCTGTTCTCACCATTCTCGGTGCAACCTGCGTGTTTTGGAATGTGCCTGTTAAAATGTTTACCCTTTGCTGCATTACATCCTCCTGATCTCAGTAGCAGACAGGTGTGTTTCAATTTCACTTTTTCTCACAGGATAGGTTTTTTAATATTGACTATGATTTATAATTCAATATTTTGTATAATCCAGCAGCAGTTTTGTTTAGTTTTGCATGGTGGCTCCATTATAGATATAAAAGAAGAAAATCTGAATCTTAAAAACATATGTAACCTATAACATAAAATGCTTTCCTCAGTGCCACTCACTCTCCTATCAGATATTCTTTGAGTAGTTTTGCTTTGAGAGCACACTGAATGCCGGTAGAATTTTCCTTCTGGGTTCTCTTTTCTGACAATAGAGATTAGATGCCTGTAACTGATTCAGGGTAAAAGATAATAGGGGGAGTATTTGCTTTGGGCTCTTTTTCTACTCATGAGGAGATTTGTAATAGAACGTCTATTTTTGACTTTGAAAATGGACTTTACGATTGTTGAGTTTGGATTTGGTAGTGGTTTCTTCATAATTGATTGCAAGATAATAAGGAGAATCAAGGGAGGAAGTTATGAGTGCTATTAGAAGGTATTATTTTTCCTTGGCAAGGAATTGAACTTTGCATGACTATGGTGTGATTGTAAGATTGAAAAATACATTGCTAATGATGTATGTTATATTAATAATGCAATAATTTCTCTCTGTTTTGTTTTTCCTCTTTCACTCCATGAAAAGCAGATCAGCAATGAAGATGATAATTTGAGAAAGTTGAATGAGGCCAGACTACAGTTTAAAGATCAGCTGTGTCACTTAGAAATGGAACAGCAATCCGTTCTCTCCGTGATAGGAAGTGAAATTGATGCTGCTTGTGAAATCTTTTCTCGGGACTCCATGGAGAAATTCAAAGTAATTGTAATTTTTAAGTATGCTGCAGATTTTTTTATTTTCTTAATGGAAGTTTGTAGCAGAATTTGTATGCATTATTGTCATTGTTGCGTAGATAATTATTCTAATAGAATTATGGTTATTTAACTGGTACAGAGGGATGTTGCTAGGTATTAGAATAGGATACTGTAAAGATCTGTCCATGCATTAATTTTTTTGGTGAGAAATAATTCTCTGTTGGCTTGTGTGAAAGGACCTTTTATCAGCCAGAATTTCGAGGTAGCTTTTCCTAGGCCATGTTCCTAGGATTCATAAGTCCCTAAGAAAGACTTAAAATGCTTATAAAACTGGGGGGAAATGAAAGAAAAGTTATGTTAAAAACATCACTTGAATGCTTTGTTTTTTATGTAGAGAACTAAGTACTGAAAATGAAAAGAGTTTATAACCTCCTCTTTTGAGGAGGAGGTCCTTCTATCCAGAAAACTCAGACTCACATTTTCAGGAAACCGGTAGCTTGCTGTAGTGTTTTTTTCACTATTTTACTTCTCCTGCAACCCCTGTCTCCCTGTAGCTTTTCTTCTGAGCGTTCTCATTTGTTCCCCAGATACAGAAACCTCTCTTCCTCCCTCCACATGATTCTACATGACTAATCCTCTTAAATCAACATTGTACATTGCTGAGCATAAAGAGAATGGACTGTCTGACTCAGCTTGTTGCCACTGTCTCAAGTGGTTGACCTGGTGGCTTTTTAGCCTTAGCTGTAACCCCAGAGTACACTCATATTACATCTTTTTTTTGTCTTGCTACTTAAACAGAGGATACTTTGTAGTTCCTTGACTGGACTGGGCTGCTTTTGAAATAGGAGTTTTTAACGGTTGACACCATTTCTCCACTTATGTATGGAGTTGGGATGTTGCAGCATAAAACTAGATGAGAATTCTATGAAAATGTATTTGACAAACAAGCTTTCTCCTCTGTATCTTTGCAGTTAGATTTTTTTTCTTTTTTAATTAAGTCTTTGTGATTGGCTGTAGTTGCCAGATTCTTGATCATTGAGCCATGCCTTCTTGGACTTCCTTCCCAGTTTGGGCAGAGTTTTTGGTTTCTACATAAAGTTTTGCAGATCCCTTTTTACACAATTCTCCTTATTTTTTTATCACTGGCAAACTTACACCAGTTCTGAATGTAAATTTTTGACTAGACAGCTAATGTGAGAAGTTAGTTTTGTGATCCTGGTATTAATTTTTTTTGGTAAAGGTAAGACGCTTCTTTTGTTATATTGTTCCACTGCCCAGTACTTTAGGTATTGCCAAGGTTTCTAAAAGATTTCACCCTTTACTTCAAGAAGTTGCCACTGCAACTGAGGGGAGCAAGGGGGAATTTGATGGATAGATGCTTGTATTCAGAAAAGTTAAACACTGGGCTTAATATTCCCTGATAAAAAATGTATTTGTTTGATGAACTTCCAGTAAGCAGAAAAGACTTTCTCCTTTCTGTGTCTCATTCCACTTTATGTCTGTTTCTTTGTCTCCTGCTTTTCTATAGGCAATATCCCTGACACCAACAGTACTGAATGATCCTCATCGCTGGTTAGCGGAAACAAAGGTAATAGTCAAATCTCCTGAAATTTTACTGAGTAAGCTAATATCCAACATTTGAGCAACCGGGTGTAATGGGAGGTGCCCCTGCACATGGCAGGGGATTGCAACTAGATTGTCTTTAAGGTTCTTTTCAGCCCTGACAATTGAGTGAGTGGGTGAGTCTGTGAATGGATGGATCTGATTCAGTTGAAAGTGTGTTTGAAAAGGCATTTAAAGGGTAAAAGGGAAAACAAAAGAACATTCTTTTGGCAATAATTCTGATATTCCCAGACTGTTATTTCAACTGATAGAATAATTTTCTGAATTTTGCTATCAATAAGAAATAGCTTTCTTTATAACAAAATTAATAGCACTGTTGTTTTCACAGAAAAAAAAAAATGTTGAAGTAACAGCAGTGATAAACTTTAGATCTGGTTCAAAATTTTTCAGACAAGGAAAGCATGAGAATGTAGTCAGCAGGTTAAGTTTCTCTTACAGCACTATCACAAGGCAAGAAATGATTTTCAATAAGGCTGTTATTTATTAAATCTAAAAGCTATTAGATTGGATTCTTGGAAAATGAACAATTTTCCTTTCCCCTTTGAAGCTTTCAAATCCTATAATGTGGGGGCACACGTGCTTGCAAAGGTCTTCAAGGTGATGACTGGTAACTCGTCATTGCTGCTTTTCATTCTGCAGCTTTCCTCCAGCTCCCTCAACTCACACATATAAGCACATTTCTTACCCAGTATCTTTTAAAAGAAATAAGCTTCTCATGATCAAAATAGTTCACAGACTGCAGAAGACAACTAGTGTTCTTGCTTCATGTAAAAAGGTCAAAGCCACGGGAAAATTGGCTTAAGGAAAAAAATTGCAAATGTTTGCATGTAAGAGAAGGTTATTCATGGTGTGTGTGGTCTGTGTAAGACCAAGAAAGACTACCAGTGTGGATAACAGAGATAAGATTGGAATCAAAGGAGAAATGTTATACAGCAAGTATTTTCTTCATTCGAAGAAGTGACACAAATTATTGAAAAAAACTTTCAAAGGGCACCTAATAATCACTTGCATACATTTCTCACCGAAGTTTCTTTTGCTGCTACAGGGAAGTTTAGAATGAATGACTGCTTAAAATGCTACTTTTATTTTCTATTGTTTTTGAATAGATGGTGTGTAAGTATTCCATTTGGTCACTTCTAGATTTACTATATTGATTACAACCTTATCAAAAAGATCTTTTTCTTCTCTGAGTGAACCTTAAATATTGACTTTTGATGACCATAAAGGATTGATGTCACTTTTTTAGAAAGGATAAATACTTTAAATTCTGTCAACATAGAATAAAGAGAAAAAGGTATTCTGGAAGGAAGGAGTATCTCTTGGTGTCTGTATGTGCACTAATTCAATGTGATTTCCATATCTACCCTAGCAAATTCATGCTTCTGATTTAAAAAGAAATAAAATAATATAAAATAATTGTATTCCTTTTTCATGTAAAATTATCAATTAAAATAGGACTTGGAAGTCTCTTGAAGGTCAAAATATGTTCTTCTAATATATCTAAATGTCCCCTTTTATTATTATTATTTAGTTAGCTACAAATGAGTAATTTGTGACTCCAAAGATAATTTGGTCAGTGAACATTTGTCCTCTTATTTTCATTAGAATTCTTTGCTTTTTCTTGTCCCATTTTTTAATGTAGACTAAGCTTCAGTGGCTGTGTGAGGAGGTAAAGGAAAGAGAAAGTAAGGAAAAAAAGCTGCGATGCTACTTACTGCAAAGCCGAGAACAGCTCAAGCACATTACACAGATGAAGGAGACTGAACATCAGTCTCTCTTTAAACAGATAAAAAAACAAGAAAAACTTTTGGAAGAAGTTCACAGAGAAAAAAGAGGTATGTTACTGGTTCCATTTTTGTTAATAGAAGGGACAAAGAATTTAAAAGTCTATTAATTATAATTTCTATGGCACATTCAGATGTATTTTATCAACTAGGTATTGCAAACTGCAAGTTGCTAGTGATAACCAAGAAAAATGTTAGGGTTTTTTTTTTCCCCACTGCTGACTAAAAAGGTAAATGTGATCAACTGTGTTTCAACCCAGTACAGAGGCTGAATAACACAAGAGTTTACATCATGCACAGTGGATATAGAAAATATTTTCCAGCTGTACCATCTGAGACATCCACAACCTGGGCAAAGAAGCATTTTACAAAAGTCTGAGGCAGTCTGAGTTAGACTGCTGTTTACATAGCTTGCTGTGTCATGGTATGATTTTAACTGTATTCTGTTCCCTTAGTTTTGGAAGACAGGCATCACCTTTTAGATTTTCGTCAGAAATCTTGTTCTGGCCTTTATTCAGGACTCTATACTGATATAATAGAACAGAATAAGTATTATTTTTTTAGTTGTCGTTTTGTGTTGACTGATGTAGACTCAGAGAAGAGTAAACTTTTAGTAAGTGTAGCTATAGCTGACTTATTATTGAAAATGTTTTGTGAAATGTAGCAAAAATAAAACTGCCTGGTTTTGGCTAGAAGAGAGTTAATTCTCTTCCTAATATCTGAAACATGCTGTGTGTTGGATTTAGTATGATAATAATGTTGACAACACACTGGTGGTTCAGTTGTTGCACCCTAAGTGAAGGATTTTTCAGTTTCCTGTGCTCTGATAGTGAGCAGGTGCACAAATAGCTAGAAGGAAGAATGGCCAGGCCAGGGGAACTGGCTGAAGGGATATTCATACATCAGAACATTGTTCCCAGTATATAAATACAGGGGAGTTGTCTGGGAGGAGCCAATTGCTACTGGAAAAGGGACTGGACATCACGAGGTGGAGAGCAATGGTATTGTATGTCACTTGGGCGTTTTTTGGTTCTATTTCTCTCTTCTTTGTTTCCCTTTTCATTACAATTATATTATTTCTATTTTATTTTTATTAGGTTTTTTCAAATGCTATTTTTTTTTTTTTTTTTTAATTCTAAAACTGTTCTTGTCTCATCTCATGGGTTTTAGGTTCTTTCTGAGTCTCCTCTCCATCTCACCAAGGGCATGTGTGTGTGAGCAAGTGGCTATATGGTACTTAGTTGCCAGCTTGGGTTAAACCACAACCACAACAGGAATAACAAATAAAAACATTGTAAATATTTTATAGAACAGTGTAGGGTATTTGTTTTAAAAGAATAGTGAGATTCTCTCAAGATTTTCTACCTCCACTTACAAAGAACTATGAAAGAGAACATGCTTTGATCTTTCAAGCTTGAAAGTTTCTGTTGTTGTCTTTCATTGATTAAAAAAGATGTCACCCAGACTCTGATATGACATTAATAATGCTTTTGTGGTTTTATATTTGAATAATTATATTTGAACTGCTGAGATTATATTTTGAATCTGCTGAGATTATCTGCCTGAGGCCTTATTTGCCTTTTTAATATAAGTGCATGGGATATAAAGCTAACCTTATTTAGTTCTCAGTTCTTTTGTGCCTTATTTGGTTTAGACTTTGAGAAACAATTCACAGCTTGCATTTAAATTTTAAGCTGCAAGACAAGTTATTGCGGGAAATTATTAAACTGAAAAGAGTGGTAAGATGTAATGCTGGTAACTGAGCACAATAAATAGTATGTCATCTCATACCTTCTATTTGTTGGGGCCATTTCTTTTTTCCCTACAAGTATGCTGAGTTTCATCTGTTACTTTATATACTATGCAACTTATGCAATTTTAAGTAAATGATGTTTTCCACTGTCTGCTGTGGAGGTGGTTGCTGGTTAAATATAGGTAAGAAGAAGGAAGTAACTGTTAAATAGTTAAAATTTTCTATGTAACAGACAACAGTCAACAGTCTTTAAAATTCCACTAAATATAGGATGAGAAATAGGACTTGCAAAAAGATGATGGTGCCAACAATGCATGCCAATGTTAGATGTAAAGCCTGGGGTCAGGATACAGACACAGGACTGAAGATCCAGAGCCGCATGGGAATGAAGATAGCAACATAGGAAGATAGGAACTTTGACTGCTCTTGGTGGATTTTCCTAAAATATCCTCCTTGCTGTCTTCACTTGAAAACATTCATAAAGCAGTAATTAAGCAAAAAACTATTACTGATTTAAATAACGGTAATTTACTGTTTTATAGGGAAATAGAGAATCAGGAGTGTGTTCATGAGCAACTATCAAGCACCTTATTGTCACTTTACACTCCATGGTCTTTTAATGAGATATAATTTGTAACCTGGTCATGTAAGGTGGTGGTTGGTAGGGTGTTTTTTAGTGTGTTGTTTTGTGGTGTTTTTTTTGTTGTTTTCATTTGTTTATTTTTGGACACTGCTATGAAAATAGTGTTGGAGGAGAGATGCAGATACTTCCAGTTACAAAGCCAATTATTTATTACACAGTTAAAATAGTCTTCATGTCTGTAAATTTATTATTCACTTTGTCACGTTCTAGTTTGATTGGATCTGATAGTCAGCAGGTTTTGTGCATACAGGTGAAGTTATCATGATTTGACCCAGTACCAAGGTATTTCTTCAGTTTTAGCCCTGTAGTGTCGCAGGCCTTCCAGCACTGATTCTGCTTCTCTTAATATTATTCAAGACATAAGAATGAACATTTACTGAATGAATATTTAAAGATAGGGAAATATGATACATCTGAGCCCAACTTCCTGGTATGTCATTAATTTGGTAAGATAGGTGGTAGTTACCAAATTACTGATAGATGTAACTGATACCTGATGATTTGCTTTTTGTACGTTTTTCATATATTCTTAGATCTGTAGACTACTATTACATAGTTATATTGCTCCTAGTACCCTTTCTGTTAGAAGCTAAATTTCTAATGCATTCTTGAATTATTGTTTGGTCCTAGTGTCAAGAAGAGAACATTTTGTTTTTGTAACCAGAATCTGAGAAGACATAACAAGAAATTAGGCAAAGAAGCCCCCTGGACTGACGCCAGTGGGGCAGAACCCAGGGGCTAGATGACCTAATTGAATGCTCTTTTAATTGGACAGTATTTGATTGATATGCTTATTAGTTAAACTTATTAAAACTGTAGAAACCTGATGCCAAGTGTGCATATAGCCACATTATTCACCTTGAAAGCTTTGAATGAAGGATCTGCCTTTTTATCTTACTATTCTGATATGGTTGCAAAGTTCTATCTCATGTTCTAGGCAACATAACAAAAGCTGCATTATGGCTGTCACCTCTGTGGTGTTCAACATGGGACTATGCAGCGAAGTACTGATGTGATGATTAAATATAAGAACTATAAATTCAAGTAAGGAGTATACTTCTCTGAGTGACAAAGGGATAGTTGGTTCTGTTTCAGAGATGTCGGTCTGTAGACTCACTTTTCTTCATGAGTCAGCTTAGAATGAAGAGTAGGAATATGACAGTAAAAATTGGAGCGCTAAAACAATTTGGTGGCTTTTTTGGTATGCAAAATGGAATAGCATTGGAATAGTTTAATTTCATTTACCTGATGCCAAGGAAATAAATTTTATATATTACTTATTTTTGCTGCTTTTAAATCAATTTTGAATTTGAAGCCAGAGTCAGAAGTCCATAATAATGTTTGCAAATATTGAACAAAGTTTTGAGATCTATTTATTAGTGCACTAATAGGCAGGTTGACTTTGTATTCAGTATAATTTTCTTGTGCCACTGAATTAAATGCCAGCTCATGTGACAGTCTATACAAGAATAATGGAGATACAATCTCCATGTGAGTTTAATTGGTTTGTTTTACAGTCATGTCAACTTACATTGTTCTTTTTAATTTGAAAATTATGACCTTCATTATACAAAATCACTTATTTTTTTTAAGTTGTAGAAAATAGAGAAATAATAGAATGTATATCTGTTAATGTGAGTTGTGAATACAACGGTTTATCAAGTGATACATTTAAATGTTTTTTAAAAAGGGTTTTAATAAAAAAAAGGTGCAAGACAAAATATGACTGTTTTTATTTCTTGCATAAATACTCTTACAAAATGAATGAAAGCACAGCCTTAATTATAATGCAAGTAGTAGAATGTAAACATGAAAATAGTTGAATGGATAAATGACTTGGACATGAACATTGAAAAAGCTACTTATCCAAAGGGAAAAAAGAAAACACAGCTAAACATAAAAAAGGTGTTAAGACAAAAGGAGAAAGCAATCCATCAAAATGATAAAAAAATTTAAATTAAGGATAAAGAATGCTGGTTGGCTTTTGTTACTTAAACATAAAATATGGAAGTACTTCCACAATACTAAGACACTCAGTAATGAAATTATGGGCAAATCCCAGGTGCAGAAATAAAGCAAATGAAGGCAGAATGTATTTGTTTGATAAAAAACCCTTCACTTTTATTTTTTAAACACCAAAATATCCTTTACAATATTGCTAAATAAAATGGATATTCAGTCAAATTTGATCAAATGGTTGAAAATACTTTCTGCTGCATTTGAAATGATGCAGATTTTAGATGGAGCATTTTATCAGATTCTGTGAAATCCATGAATATCCATGGATGTGATTAACTGTCCCCACTGACACAAACCACTTGTCTAAGTACCTGAAAATACTCCATTAATTTAAGTTTACATAAATCAAAAATTAAGAAAATGAGATAGAGAGATTGTATTCTTGAGAAATTAATTTGTTAATTTCCTTTCAGTGCATCTGATATTATACCTTATTCATGAGGTTCTTTTGGGAGAAAGAATAAAAATAGAGACTTGTGGTGGACATACCAAAAGTAGGTAGATGGATATTTAAACTGCTTTATTGATGAACGCATTTAAGGAATTTTTGTAAGCTTAAATAGGTTTACTAAAACTTATAACGATGTATTTTTTTGTCTTTTTCTTTCACCAAAGCACTTGTAAATATATGGGATATTGTAGTCTTTTGTATCCTCCTTATGAATCTCTGTAGAAGTGTTATCACAGTGGTACCTGTGGTGGTATAAACTGGTATAATCATGCAAATAGCTAATATAGATTTATGCATGAGAGAATAGAGAGTAAAGGAAAATACAGTTGTGATGCATAGTTTCAGGATTGTTTACAGAGTAGCAAAATTTCATAGTTATCTGGTGATGCTTCAAGATCAGCTACAGTTGTCTTCCAGTCTTCAAAAGAGTATCAAGCTGGAGAGTTTAGAAATTCAGAAGTCTAGCAATATTTATAAATACAGAAGAACTGAAGAGGATGTGAGTTCTGATTTCAGGTTTGCAAATTTGTACTTTGGATACAGTTCACTACTTAACAAGATACTTATCTAACATGCTACACAATGGGATATATCAGTAAGTAACAACTTGCATAAAAGTAAAAATTTATTATATTTTTCCTCTTAAAATGACTTGATCTCAGTCAAATTTATTTCAATAGCATTGCAGTAGGTATTCAATATGTTAACAAAATGGACAAAGGTCTGAGGAAATAAAATGCAAAAGTGCTAGGTTCTTAACTAAGCTTTATTTGCATTCTAGAATCACTGATCATACCAAAGTGTTCTTAAGATCTGTTTAAAAATTAGTTTAGGTAACAAGGATTTTATTTTTATTATCATTTTAATATCATTGTCAGGAATTGTATCCGAGACTGGAACAAATTTCTTTCATTTATTGCATTTCTATATGCTCCAGCCAGACTATGTAGTCTGCAAAGCTTATCATTCAAATCAGTGAAAGTCTGTATTTGATTCTAGATACACCTGTTGGTCTTATAAACTTAGATTTACTTTAATTGCCTTCCCAAGAAAATCATCTTGAAATCTACTGACATGTATATAAGCTAGACATAATGTGGTATATAGCGATGAGACATGAAGTCTGCACAGTTCTTTTGTTTCAGCATAATATACTGCTACTTCAGAGAAGAAATGGATAGTCAACAAAGAAATGTTTAGCAAAATAAGACCTGACATATTTGGCAAAGACGTATCTGTTTTTTTTTTAAAGAAACAACGTTAGGCTCTAGTGATGTAAGAAGAGCAGGTGCATTGCTTCTATTTACGGACCTTACACTGATTTAATTTATCTCAAAGATAAAATATTCTGCAAATACTGTTTTGCACAAAGTCCCAGGTGCAAGACATATTCTGTACCAATTCTCTGTGTCTACTGATATAATACCCTATAATCACACTTAAATTATTACATATTTAGAATTTCTGTGATATAGGTTATACTACTAAGCAAGGCTTAAGAAGGTAGCAGTTCTAGTCCTGAGCTATGATAGACTAATGTTAGATGCTTTTGTCACAAACACAAATCTGTACTGAGCAAGTCTGTGTTGTTTTGCTGTATGCATTAAGTTTATCTCTCATGCATTTATCATTTATGCATTGTCTTAGATTTGAGGATACAAAAATCAAATTTTGGAAGACTTACATTTTACCTAGTTTTAGTGATGGTATCATCTCTGTGAATCATACGATTACCTACTAATTTCATCACTTGTGATGAAAACAAGTATATTTTACAAAGATTTTGGTAAGTGATCCCTGAAGCAAGACAACAATTTAATTTCTTTTTTTGTCTTAGGTTCAGTCAGGATTATGATTTAACTGCTGTGAAAAATGTAGACTCAAAAGAGCCTGTTATATTAAAGTAGATTTAAAATGTATGTAAAACTTTGACACAACCTAATCTTTCAAATTATATTCCTGTTTTTTTCTACTTTCAAATCAGTAAGTCCAATTTTTGTTCAAGCCAGGAACACTAAAGCAGAAAGAGTAAAAATTTAAAATACAGAAATAGTGTAGTAAATTGAGTGTGAATACACCAGCACTGAGCAATCTCTGTTGCTTAAACTGAGAAAAAGAAAAATCCAAAATTGGGAACTGGTGAAAATCAAAATACTGTAAAATCTTTCTATTATGACCTATTATGTTTCATTTAATAGTAAAGTACATATGCTGTTTTGAAGACAACTTTAAGCCTGATTCTACCCTTTCAGCTTGGTTTGGTTTCTTTTCTATTAATTTTCTTTTTCTCATATATTGCATGATATTGCCCTTGAATGAACAACAGTCCTTTTTGTGGCAACACGAAACATCACAAAGTATTTTCAGGTCATCTTTTATTGAACAGAGAATGCGAACATCAAGTAGAGAGCACACTCTTTTAAGCATACATACAGGAAGGGATCTGAAGGATTTCAGAGAAACTCTCCATAATACTTGGTTTTCATAGTGAACTTGAAAATGCATAAAGTTGTAATATCATTACTATTAAAATAATTAATTCCTTCTTAATAGTGTTCTTGCCCTTTAAATAATGTTTGGTTTTTTTAATGTGATGGGGGAAGGAGGAGGGAGGACTTCTAAGTTATTTTAAACTTTGCCAAAATGAACCTGCGTTCAGAGTCTTAGAAGAATGGAAATAAGCCCAAATCATTTGGAAATCTTACCCTGTGGGGGTTTTTTTATTGGAAAACTGGAAATATCAGACTGGACATGCATTGCTGCAATTATCTGGTATTTTTCTGCAACCGTTTTCATTTGACTTTATCTTTTTATGGACTCATAAAAATATGGCTGCCATTGTAAAAAAGAGAAGGTAAGAGATGGGATCAAACCACAGCTAAGATGTTTTTAAGACTTCCTTTGATTTCTTTTTTCTTTCTGAATCACATGCTTTAGATGATTATCTGAAACTTATGTACAGATTTATAGTTGAGAAAGTATGATGTGTCCTTTAAGCATTAAATTACTAAGTTTGTAGTGCTCACTAACAGCAAGAGACTGAATTTATTAGTTTTACTTCTTGGTTTACCTGCACATACTGGAAACTAAATCAAAATTAACAAAAGTAACCTGGAGGATGGGGATTCAGTGTATATTAGATAGTTAAAATGTATTATTTAATATTTTCTTCCTTTTATGCTTTATGACTATTTTCTTTAAACCAAGCTAAAATAGCTGATGTTCTATGAACTACTGTGTTTTTTGGTTTTTTTTACAGCTCTTGAAATGCTGGCATAGGGCTATTTATAATCACAATTATAGTTTAACAGTGGTTTAACACTGTATAATAAAGAGAATCTTGTAATCATCTGTACAACTTTATCAGGACTCATTTGTGTAAGGTGTTGTCATGCTTTCAGGTTATGAAACCCTGACTGTTTCTATACCAAATTGATATTAGTGATTTACAGCTATTAAATTAAAAAAAATAAACCAGCCTAACAAAAACCACTCCAACTCAGGCACTCTCACACTTGTCTTGAATTTAATGTTTTACTGAGAAGTATATGACAGAAACATGCTGTCACTCAGTCTTCTTTAGATAACATTGACATCCTAAAGAAACTCTTTAATTTCTGATGTCAGTTTAATTAAATAATACGCTGTCTTATAGGAAATGAAACTGAACCAAAGGCTCTATGGTTCTCTCACCTGTTGCTATGGTCAAAGTCATTGTAGTATAAAATACAGATGAATCATGTTGGAAATTTGAACAGAAATGAAAAAAAGTATTATCTAAGATTTAGTGAAGTTCTTGAAATTGAAAAAGTAGTTGAAATTTTGTATGTTGCTATATCATAGATTCAGTATCTTTCAAAATTAGAGTTTGTGCAATGGTTTTGCCTAGAATTTTTCAGGCTGTAATAGAATATGTTTTTCAGTGTAGTTCATTGCTACATTAACAGTTTTTATGTCCTTTCAGCTGACATAGTATTTAAAATCTTTTTTTTCCTAAAGTGAGTGCTAATGGTGTTGTGTATTTGGAGAATTGATGTTTAAGTGCTGTGTCACTACCTCACTTTGAGAAGAGCTTCAGTCATCAGTAAAATCAATTCTTAATGTTGACTGTATACAACAAAATAGTTTTAATTACAGAATATACATTATAAGTGATTTCTTGAGAAAAAGGAAATTTATCTGGTTTTGTTTTTTTCTATATAAAGATTAAATTAGTGATAATTAATCTGTTTACACATTTTTCCTTCTAGTGGCTTAAATATGACAAATTCCTAGGTTCAATATTTACTCTGATCATCATATTCAAGGTAACAACTATCTGTGTCCAAGATCTTTTGTTTCCTTCTTGGTTTTGGTTTAAGAAAATAAGAACTGAGATTGGTACTTCTAAACACTTTACATACTTTTAGTTAAAAGGCAAAATCCTTAAAAATGTTTTAAAGTCAAGCAAGACAAGCAAATTAACTATATACTTAATACAGTATGAGTGATTAGAACAGTAAGCTACTAATTATCTTTACTAAATAACAAGTCCTTGTATATAATTTTTTAAAATTTCACATGTAATAATGGGCACATATATCTGAATCTTCCTTGTAGGGGGCAGAGAGAATCTCACAGTATTTTTCTTGTCTGCATATGTTATGCCTCTAGGAAAAATTATCGCATAGTCAAGGGCATGATTTGGATACTTCTGCCTATTTTAAAGGATGCAAGTTGCAGGTTATTAAGCAGTGTTAGTAAACATGGTTGCTGTAAAGTTTTATTTTCTTGCCAGAACAGACACAGTATCTCGGTCACAAAGAGAATGTACTTGCTCCTGGTTATGTATTAAAAAAAATAAAAGAGAACTAAGGATAAAGCTTGATCTCCTATTCCTCAGTTGAATTTCTTAACTCTACACCACCTTTCTAGTCTGAGAACTAACTTTTAAAATACAAATGGTCATATTGCAGTTCTTATTTTCGAGTATTCAACCAGTACCTTTGTGCAATATTATGTACTGCCAGTGTGTAAATCTCTGCTTCGTGGAAAGTATTTAAATGTAAAAATTATCACCTTAATTTTTGTTTCACAATTCTAAACACTTTTAAGTATGACTTTGCTGTGGATTTTGTTTTGTTTTGTTTTGTTTTAGTGTATCTGGTAAATTGAGGTGCCTGCCTCTAGAGAAAGAAACTAAGTGCAAAACGAAGAAAACCCATTAATTGAAATATATGTGTATGTACTTCATACATATGTACATACTGCATCAATGTTGTACATATTTCAGAAGCTGGGACAAAAACTTTGTCTTCCTGGTTTTAATTATAGTTTATGGCTTGGCCAGAAAACATTACTTTCTTGATTAGTTTGAAGATCTAGGAGCAGCATTTTCTGAAAATAATGCTTGAATGTTGTCTGTATGGAAAAATGCTTCCACTTGCAAAGGCAAATGACCAGACAGTATACCATTTCTTCCAAGACACTATATAAAATGAAAAACTCCTAGTGAAATAATTTTGTTCTAATGCAACGTGCTTAAAATCCATGGAATACATTTTTATTAAGGAAGAGTTCAAAGGACAGAATTAACTTAGGACACTATTGAGTATAATGCAATGATCTTATAGCTATTTGGTGATCCACAGTTTCCTTATTAAGTTCTTAATTAGTATTACAAACCGGTTTATTTTTTACCAGAAGCATATTTAAATTAGCAGAGAACTTAGTTTTTCAGATGCCTTGCTTCTGTCAAGCCATGAGATGTGTCATGGAACTTGGGAGGAAGTTTGGTTTGCATAGCTTCATGTCATCCTTGTGTCTGAGAAAGAGACTTCCTTTTCCAAGGCTGTTGGGCTGATGCTTCTCAAGTGTATTAAAGGGATTATAAATAAGTTGGACTATGTTTTGTTAAAGTGGCTTCTTGAGACAGAGTGGAATGTAAATATTCTACTATATACACGCTTATTCTCTTAAAAGTGGAGAAATACTAATAGTTCATTCTTGGTCAGTAAGACTTATGTACACAGACTGGTTTAATGACTTTTACTATGGGCTTTTCACGTATTATGGTGAAACGTTGCTAGAAAACAAGCAACGGAGCAGGATTAAGATCTGATCTTTAAAGTTGGAATGTTTTTAACTTGTTACAAAAACATTTCAAATTTGATAATACAAAAATACTCTATCCTTTTTGATATATGTATTTTATATACAATATATATATATAGTATAACATCTTCAGACTGGCTTCTGACTTTGTGTAAGATTGCACTGTGAAGGGAATAAAAACTGAAAGCCTCCTAAGACTTCTTTTCTTGACTGTTTCAGAAATGATTGTATTTGCAAATCTAATGTGTTTACTGTGTACTATGACTCCTATTTTGATCTGATCTTAAAACACTTCAGTATTTCTAAAATAACTTGATTAAGTAAAAATAATTATTTTGCAGTCTTACTGTAAGCAACAGATTTTGTTTGTTATCTGGAAGGAATTATGATTTCCAAAGAATTATTTACAATAAAGCCAGTGTTATTACTACTAAATTATGAGAATTTTCATCCTTATTGTAATTGAGAATCAATGGTATGATTATGTGATTCATTCACCTGCATGATTATGCATTTTTCATGTGCTAATCTGTTGTTGCTGTAAGAATGACAATATAAAATGCTTTTAGTTCACAAAATTAGCATTTCATATTTCCTGAAATGGTAATGTACAGATACAGTAGGATCAAATTTGAGCATTTTATTTGTTGCTAGTAATATACTTTTTGTAATTAATTTATTTTTGTTCATTAGGAATTAAATACTGCAAGCTGACATGATTTGCTAACTTGTAATAATCTAACTTGCTTTAGGGGTGCTATTACAGTGTCAGACAGATCCAGGAACCATGCTGCATCAGGTGAGGAAGAAATGTCAATGCTCATAGCGTCAGTTCACTAGTATAGGTACCAGCTGTAATCAGGGCATTTTTACAGAGCTCTATGAGAAGTGTGTGGTCATCAGAAGCTGTGTAGTTTCTTTCTCCCTCTGAATCACCAATGTGAATAGTATTTTATGACTCCAGGTAAAAACAAAGTAGTATCAGGTGTCTTGTACCTTAAAATTTGTTGTGTCTGTTCTGTTTTCATTGGATATGCACACTGTGCAAATTGCATGTGTACACTGACTGCAATTTGCACATCTGATATTATTCTTTTTCCTGAGCCCTGCTCTTAATCTCTATCCTGTGAGAGATAACTCCGTTTTTTAAAATTGCTCTAAAGACTTTGTTTGCATTGCCTTAGCAGAGCAAACAAGATCCAAGAGAAAAAAAGTCTATTGCAGAAGAAGCTCTAATACTGTTGTACTTCAGACCAAATAATCTGGTTTGCTACTGTATAAATACACATCAAGACAGCAGAAAGACAGACATTTACAGTAAAATAGAAGTTTTTATTTAATGGGAAAAAATCTGTTTTTGATCATGCTAGTGCTTTGGGACAAAGTGTTTGTACTTTGAGGATCAAGTGTTTAAAGGGGAGTTGTGTGTTGCACTGTGACATTATACTATGTAAAGTGAAGGTCTGGAAAAGATGCTGTCAGGAAGCTTGATAGAGTCAGAGAAACTCAGCATGATTAATTTTAAATATTACTTTGAAACTGAAGATTGTCTATGGTTTGTATTTTATTGTCATTATTAAATCTGTAGATTGTCATACAGAAAAAAATCTGATCCTTGTGTCAACTAAAAAGCCTTTTGAAATAAATATGTTGGCAACAAACGTTTTTGCAGCAAAAGAAATTATACTAGACAAAGGGGTAAAATTATAGAAGCCACAGAAAAGCATACAAACTTCTGGGTAAGAGGTAAAAACCATTTTCTGAAGAACAAACCCAGGTTTTCATTTTGGTTATTTTCTTGTTTTCTGAAGAAAGTTTAGAACCATATTGTCACAGTGCAAAACCTATTTTAGAGCTAAGGCTTAAACCTTTACTTTTAGTCTCAGGAGCTTTAATTTGTTGTAGTTATATTTTGTCTTATGTAATATAAAAACATAAGGGAGGAGAAATGTAGCCATTTAATAAGATTGCTAGAGGATCTAAAAACCTTACATAAATGATACGAATTTTCAACTTTGGGTGTACATTAAGATACTAGTTTTCTGTTGTTTTCTCTGTTCTCAAGAGACATGAACAGATCAGTGCACATTATAACCTATGTCTCATAACAGTTATACCCTTCTGCAGCATGTGCAGTGAAGAACGTTTACTGTTTACTTGGTGACTCTCCATTCCTAACCTAGGAGATGAAGCCTCAGCTGTGGAAAACACTTTCCAAGTTTCTGTTTGTCAATATACTTTGTAAAGTGTGCTGCAAGAGGCCTCATAAAAAAAGTATCAAACGTTTTAGCACGTTTGCAAACTTCTGTTTGTTCCTTGATTTGCATTGTTGAGATTAAACAGACACACAACTATAATGTAAATAGATAAAGGATTAAGTGTGTAGAATGTTCAATGCATTTTCCCATTTACAGTGGCATTTTTGTGGGACTTTGACAGTCATTTTGCCATTTCTTTGATTACTATTTGAATGTCTCTACCTGTGGAAATTATGTAGTGTTGGGAGAATAGGATAAGCAATTCTATAATAAACATAATTTATTTTCAGCTCTTGTCAGCCTTGTAATAAGATTTGCAATGTCTTTTTTTGGCAAATAAAATTTTTATAGTACATTTATTATACTGCTCATACTGGATATACATTTCTCTATATAATCTCCATCATGAGATTAATGCCCTTTTACCTTTTTACTCAGTGAAAACAGCAGTGTAAATTTGAGGTTTTTGTGATCAATCTCCAGGAATTCTATTGATCAGGAATAAAAAATCAAGTGTCAGTTGAAAATTACTCCGCTGCACAATAGAAAGAAAAGAAAAAACTCTGATATTGCTACTCAGTTATAATATATATATACAATTTTCCTCTTAATATTCTTTTGTTTTTTAGAGTATAGGAGAGATTTCTTCCTCAAGTCTATGTATAAAAAATTCTTAAAATAATTTACTAAAATTGTTGTGCTGTAAATTTTTGCACATAGCCGTGTGGAAGGAATAATAAGTTATTGCATTTAGATAGTAGGATTTTCAAAATAGATTTTTAGATATTAAGTGAAATGTGCCATTCACTGAAAATTTACCAGCTGAGTTGGTAAGTCTTGGTTGCATACCATCAGTTACCATGGGACAGTACAACAACAGGATTGTCCCACTAAGGAGTAAACTGAAAGCCTAACTACAGCTGAAAAAAATTAGAAGTAAGCATTACTTTCTTCATAATTGCCAGCTCAGTTGATTGCATTTTCCTCTACAGCAGGTGTTATAGATAGGGTGTTATATAACTTCTAGTTACGTTTTATTTGGTTTCAATGAGACATTCTGACCTCTGTGCATGTATGTTTGGTTGAAGTAAATGTTTTCTTAGAAGCTGTTTATATCCTAGTGATGCATATAGCCATCTAGTAGAATTAAAATCTTTCTAATAGCATTTATCAAGGAGTGAATCCCATGGAGATGCAACTTTTTTGTGTGCTTTATTCTTCTGGCAAGACATCCAAGCTGATAAAAAATCCTTTTTTTCTGAGATTGATAGGGAAACAATTTCTGGATCAGTATGTTTGGGCTTCCTATATTTTCTCTTCTCCTATGCTGTGAACATTGCAAATGGATTGTTTAGCTCTGATCTTCAAACAGCCCCATTAAGCAATGCACTTCTAACCTCAGGAGAATTACTCATCTCAAGTAACAAGTGACCTTGGCTAGAAAAGCTTTCTGTCTTGCAGCTGTTGGCCTCCTTTTGTTTGCCCAGTTACTTCAATTCAGATGAGTTGCACTAGCTGCTTCAAAAACCTTGATACCCTTAATCTTCGACCATTCTGTAGCTGATAGGTCCAGGATCAGTTCTCTGTATATTTGCATTAAGATATGCAGCTGCCTTTCAGATGTAGCCAAAAGGAAATTTGCTGATATGCATAAATATGTTTGGGATGATAAACATCAAAAAAAGAAAATCCTAGGATATTAAGAAAGAGAACTCACTGAAGAAAGTGACATTCAATTTCCTGTTTTGTCATTTACATGTGCCATAGCATAATTTTTATATAGCTGCCATGCCCGTAAACATATCAACATAGTTTTCTAAAACAAGAAATGACAAATTGTCTTTTCAAGCTTGCATTTGGTAAATGAAAGCAAATTAAGTTTCAATTTCTTTCTGTGAGCTCCTGGAAAATTTTATTCATTATCAGAAAGGAAATGTTTCACAATTCAGGAGAGAATTGTAACAATTACATATTATATGCAATGACAAACCAGAATTTTCAGCTGTATTTTTTGTTTAAAATGTCAGCTGTTCTGGGGATCTTGATTTGAGCCATTTCTTACTATATTTACTTCTATATAATGCTGAGATTTTTGTTTTTCTTTCCAGGTTATTTAATAGGTTTTCTAATCAGAACTCTGGGACAAAAGGCTATTGTTCAGTTATCTCGCATAGATCTGTGCTACAGACAGGTGTGATGACAGCTCACACACACAAAGCCAAAATAATTAATTATGCGTTAGTGGGTCAAATTGCATTTTCCCATTCATGGCAACATGTAATATCACTGCAGACAAAAGACTGAATTCTTATTTCTCTTTCTCTCGCTCCCATCTGTGCTGCTTTCTCCATCCCTTGTTCCATGTCTCCTCCTCGTTGGACCTCTCTATAATCATATATTACTCAATATTAGCCACATAGGACCATCTGGTTTTTGTCAGTATGCTGTTCTCATTGTAACGAAGTAAGACCTTGTGGAGGTCCAGGTTTGTCATTTTGCCAAACCAGGACAAAGTAAGCAAGAGCAGTGCACAACCAGAGGCAGGGAGCAAAGAGACCTCCATGTGTTTTTTCAAATGTAGTCTGTAAATGCCATCTGTGGCGTGATCTGACCGTATGTGGAACTGGAGCTCTTGGTGCTAGCAGCATGTCAGCTGGGGTTGGACTAGATTCTGTGGGACATACTCGTTAGTACCCAAATTAGCTTGTTTGAAGCTTTAAGTAAAGAACTTCACTGTAGTATAAATGTGCTATGAGATTATTAGGGCTAAAGGGTGCTGGCTTCTCAGCAAAATTTGTCAAGTAAAATCTGACGTGTTTATTCACTAGCATTGTGTGTTAGATTTCTTTTTGAAAGTCTATTCTTGAGATTTCTTTCTAATAGGAACATTATTGCCGGCATTCCAGCACTGGTTGGCAATGCTACCGCTCCATGAGTAATCTACACCTATATGCATAACAGTTTCATCATGAAGTAGAATCAAGTAATTGACATTTAAGGCCTTAGAAGCATTGATAATCATCACACAATGCTAAGTAGCAGAAATTCAAAATATCACTATGACTTGCATTTTGTTTGAATTTTTAGTGTCAGAATATTTTCTAAATTCATGAACTCTCAATTATTTCCTTAATTATCTTTAATTTTAGGGTTTTAAATCTTACTTTTTTTTCCATAAGAAACTCTGTGTAGTTGTAACTGAAAAGAGACCTCAGTGATTGTAGTCAAGTCATGCCAACCTAATGATAGTCTGAAAGAAGTGCTGGAGTCTTTTGATAGGTGTTTCAGTAAATAGTAGCCAAAAGAAAGGCATTGCAGCATACTCCAAATCGAGTGTTTAACTGTTCAAACACCATGTATATGTGTTAATGAATTCTCTTTGGCATATATATCTTTGATAGTAAGCAAGATGAAATTTGAAACTGCTTTGTCTGCTACTGAAATTAAATTAATATTTTATTACTACATTTAATGGTGCTAAAAACTTTGTCATAAGGAAAGTTTGTTTTGCACTTAAAAAAAATTTCTGTCTTTTTGCCTGCAAATAAAAGGCATAATCCAGAAACTATAATGACTAGAGGGATTTCACAGTTGATATTGTTTGAGGTTTGGATTTTATGTTTAAAGAGCAATTACAGGACAATGTTCCTTAGCTCATGTAAGAGGAGAGCATAGACAGTAACAATGCTGGCTTTTCCTGCTATATTCTTATCCTTTTTTTTTATCCTTAACTTAAGCATGTTAAATGGTTAAAAAAAAAAAGGGATACTGACACAAAGGATGTTACAAGATGAGAGTAGGTTGCAGTTATTTGTGTTGTTTTAATATTGTTTAAATCATTATTTTGAGGACAGGCAACAACAGTATGACTTGTTTTTAATCTTCACAGCAACCTTCTGGTTGTAGCAGATTTGTGGATGTAGTTCTTATAACTAGATAGTTTGTGATCAGAAAATGTCAGCATCCTGAAACTCCCAAGCCATTTTCAAACCAGCTAACCAAGATATTAATTAAAAATAATGGAAAAATAATTGGCAACTGTATTTTTGGTATCTGATGTGTCCCATTTTAATTTTCATGGCAGAAGTCATCTTTCAGATACTGGACCAATTTTCCACGATTTTACCTTTTTTTTTTTATTTTCTTTTTTTTGGGTTTTTCATTTTCGTTCTTGATATCTGTAATTCTTGTTTGCAGACAAGAAAGTTCTTATTTCTGTTCAAATTGTTAATTTGGTGTGAAATATATAAATTAAAAGAAAATTTTAAGAAATTGTTAAATAGAGGCATTAAGAAAATTTTAGCCTGCAGTATTTTTGTCTGTCAGAATTGCGGTTTAATAAAGGCTTCAATAAGAAAAGCTATGGTGGTATCCTACAGCAGTGAAGCAGATTAAAGTCCACAGTGTAAGGACACTCACAGGAGATTTAATATTCTTGGCAAGGAAAGTGGCTGCTTGAGACTGAGACAAGTTGATTGATTAATGAGTATGCCTAAAACTGAAATTCCAGTGGTCTGACTTTGTATGCTCTTTAAATGCTTTTACAATTCTGTAAGATGAGTTGAGCAAATAATGCAAACAGAAGGTTTTCTATAGCTCTGCAGTTGTGACTCACTGTGAGTTAATGGCTCGATTGCTATCCCAGCTGTGTTAATTATGATGTAACATCTCACTAGATTCTAGAAGGGACCATTGATTCTATGCTGACTGCAATTCAGCTTGCTTATTTGGCCACTACTTCAGAGAGCAAACAATGCTGTGGTTACCACCTCTGAATTTATAATAGTGGCAGAGGTTTAGAGAAGACACTCATAATTATAGATGAAAAAAAGTTTAGTAAAGATTTGTATTAACATACAGACTGTTCCTCTTCTAGATATAAAGATGTGTTTGGCACTTCAAGATTAGTTGGTACCCATCACTAGTGACTCAAAAGCTACAGTAAGGTCTCCGGATATGGTCTGCTGCTCATAGGAGAGCCTCTATTTGAATATAAACCACACATTCTTGTTCTGTCCCTCTACTGTAAATAGTTCTAGGCCCTTCTTCTCTTCCCCATTCTTCCCATACAGTTTCTCTTCCCATAGACGATGCCCTTCTCATCAGACATTGCTTTCACTTGAACTATTTTTTCACTCAATTAAAATGTGTTATGATGTATGTAGCTTGACATAAAAGGAGAAAGACTTTTGTAGTAACAGAGGCTAGAAAACATTTCAGCTTTATAAAAACTAAATACCTTAATTGAAAAAAATAAAATTCTGGATGCTGACTGGCAGCCATAGTCTGCTTACTTCAAGAGTGAGATTGTTCCGACGTTCTAAATACTGAGCACTAGTCTCCAAACTTTATTGATTGCATGCCCCATCAGTAAAAATTTGTGAGCATACCCCCTAATATATGTATATTTATTTATTGACAATAAATACACATAAATACACAACTTGATGATATGTAAATATGCACACCTTTGTGAGTGCAGCCCCAATGAGTTAGAAGGCCATTATTCTGTGCCTTAATTACATTTTTGTAATGAAACCATCTTTGATTCAGAATGAGATGTTTTTATTTTATCACTTAAAGGTTAGCCTACTTGTCTCTGTCACTAACTGTTTTTTACTGAAACTTACTGGAACTTACTAAAGTGTCTAGGAAGTGATGCTTGTTTTGAGAAGTTGCTCCTCACTGATTTTTCTTTTTTTAACTAGAAACCCTAAGGTCCTCAGGAGTTTTTGGAATCCTCTACAGCGTGTCTGCTGGTACATAAGCATCATGGAGGTCAGCTAGGTCATGGATGGTCCAGATGCAGTCCTTTTTGTTAGGTGTTCTCTCAGATGCTTATTTCTGGAAGCTGCCATTAGAGTAAATAATATTACCATTTTTTTATCCCCCTGTCTACTCATGCTTTCAGTCTGGAGTGGGATAGAGGCTGCATGATTTTAAGCCTGACCCAGTAATGTATTACTCATTCCTAAAAGTTTTGTAACAGTCAGGAATATGATTTGAATAGAAATTCTCTGCGAATATTAACTTGCACTTCTCTGTTGTCCCTCACAGCCCCCAAATTATTGCATTTCCCTTCTACATGCTATCCTTTTCTTTTCCCAATAGTAATTGGCTTCTTTGCAAATAAAGAAATATAAACCAGGCCAGCACTGGAGATGCGAACATTTAAAAGTTTTACTACAAAATAATCAGACCTGCCTAAGCCTCAGAGAATAGAAAGAAAACAGTATGTCCTGTTTCCTGCATAGTAGTAAGTCTCTTAGGGAATCTGTACAGTGAACTGTTTCTTTCTCTATTAGTTTCAGATGTCTTTTTTCTATTTCTTCTTCTGTTATGATTAGGGGTGTTGCTTCAGGTTAAGGTAAGCAAATGCACCACTGTAGGTTGAAGAATCTGCTTTGAAGTTGCACAGTAAAAATACAAGTATACATTTTAAAGATGTCAAAAGAATGAATGAATTTAAACTGTCAAGTTTTGTGTAAAGTATATTCTTTTGAAATCTTGACTGTGTTACGTGCCAACAACTACAGTAGCTGATAAATTGCTAGCAACTAAAAAGGCAAAGAATATGGTAAAATGGAATCCCCTTTAAAAAATCATATTCTTTTAAGTCTGGAGCTCTTTTTAAAAGTGGATGAGAAAACTATTGATTTAGATAGAGATAAACAGCTGTTTTGGTCTTGGTGGTCATGAGTACTGCATTGCTTAGAGTGGTGGAAACTGACTTAAAATCTTTAAACACAGTGAAATTTGCTGAACATTAATTTAACAGTTTGCTAATGGACTAGAAAGCTCTAATCAGTATTAAAAATCACTTGAGACTTATGGGTTTGTTTTATTTTTAAATATTGCTTGGAATTACATAACTACATTCTGAAATACTCAGGATTTATGGGTCTTGTTCTACACTAGGAAAAATTAATTTTCTAAGAAATATTTATTTCTCTAAAGCTCTTTTAGGATGTTAATAATATGGTTATGTAGAAATTCTCTTAATAGCTTGCATGTATGGCAAGTACTGTTTCAATTAAAATAGTGTGAAGCACATGCCAGTACTGTTTTACATCTCAGTTGTGTTAGTGCCAGGGTGATTTGTGATGTCTGGCCTGACAGTATGAAGGTTCAGCCTCATTGAAACATCCTTTAGTATTGAGGGTTTCTAGACTGTGTCAGTTGTCACAGCACTGTGAAGCCATTAATCACAACCTAACCCAAGTACAGGGCAAAATCGCAGTTGTTCTGCCTCTACTAGCCATGAATATGTATATTGTAAACCACTTTGTTTAAACTGGTTTGGTAGAAACATCTTGATTCACACCCGATATAGGGCCTTCATGTCAGATTCATTGTGTGAAGAGAAGAACTTTTCAATGGTATAATATGTGATTAAACTTGGTGGTGTAGACATGCGCAAGATAAGTAATTTCTAGCTGAGAGAAACTGGTTTATTCAATTGCTTGAAAATTCCTTCATACTTGATGGAAACCTGCTTGGCTGTCTACAGGAATGCTGCAGTAGCTGTTCAGCAGTTTTGTGGGAAACATATCTAAATTATGACTAAAAGCCTTGGGATATGTATTTGAAGTGAGAATGATGGGAAATACTTGAAATAAAAAAAACCCTACAATTTTTGATCAAAACAAATTTAAAGGTAATATGATCAGGGTGTCTAATTAAGTGATTTCTCAAGAGTTTGGTATACACTTATGTAACTTAAAACCTCAATGTCTAGGGTTACAAATTTCAGGAAATCCAAATAGTTTTACTAATGCATAACTGAAAACCCTGACTTTGGAGAAGAGCTTTTCTTAACTTGGTGATGCAAAAAGTATGTTGACAATTTTCTCCAAACTGTCATTCTTTTCTGGTAATAACCTGGATTTCTTGCTTTAATGCCACATAGTAGCAATATTTTTTGTGCTGAGTTGTTCTGTATTTTTCTGTGTGATCTGCAAGTGCTTTAAAGGGGTGAGAGTATTGAGTCAGATCTACCAGCAACCTGCAGATGTCTAGGACAGTTTACAGCCTGTTACCTATGAATGCAAAACTGACGTGTGAATGTTAACTTCAGAGCACTCTGAATCACATTTGAGGATTTTTCACTATATGAGTAGGTATCTATAAGAACTGATTCTATGTACAGTTCTGTATTTGTGCATTGCCCTTGGCTAGAACAAGGTGAACATAAAAATGTAGTATTGGTCAAATTTGTAGACTTTTCTCTGGCATGTTAATCTTCTCTGAGAATGTGAAGAGGAATGTTGTCCATCATTATCTTCAGTTTCTTAAAATGGTAGGTCACGCGGTGTTTGCAATCAAGAAGTTGCTCTCCAGGTAAGAAAATTCAATGTCCTGTTTGCCACTTTTGTTACACCCAGCACAGAGATAAAGGAGTTGAACATTTTAGTTCATGAAGGAGTTTTAGCATTCTAGTTAGTTATTGGCATATTAATGGATCAGTTAGGATAAATAAGATAGTACTGTTGCATTTTACTCATTCCAATCAATAAGTATCTGCTCCTAAATCTATTTTCTGATACTTTTCACCAGGAATAAAAATTACAACTGGTGTGTGTGTGTGTGTGTGTGTGTGTGTGAAAAATCTGTCTGAATAACTGCATATCTTTTTTTCCTCACTTTATCTGTGTGTTATGATGGAATATACAATCTTCATCTCCAGGTTAGTATTTGCAGTATTTTGCAATATACTGTGGTGGTTCAGTGTCAGTGTCTGCAAGAGATAATGATTCTGACAGAACATTTTAAATCATAACCTATATTTTTCCTGGGAATTGTATTAAGCAGATCTAAGCCACTGTAGTGTAACTTCAAGGACACTCGGTGTTCACTGATGCATAGCTCAGTGAGATATAATCTTTACATGATTTGGAATTTAACCACTCCAAGTAAATTGTTCTTGTATAACTGCACAAAAGTATGATCCCTAATTTTGCAGACAGTATCCTGAACTTGCTGTTGATTTTGAGCAGTTTTAAATACCTGAAATATTTCTGATTTTTTAAGAGCTTTAGCTTATAGTTCATTATTGGTTTGCAAGCTTCCTATCTAGCTAGATATAAAAAGGGAATATGCTGATGAGTATCTTTATTGCTACATCTCATTTCTCTTGTTTTCTTTTTCCATATGTTTTTTGTCTTTTGAGAAGAGCCATCAATGCCTAAAGGTGGCTTTTTCATTAGTGTTTATTCTTTTAGACAATTTATAAATTGATGTGTTCTGTGCCCCATGAGAATAATGATGTATTGCTGTGAAAAAACCCAAGTGCCCTGTGGCTACATCAGGCTTTGGAAGAAGCTGATAGCAGGATTGTAGAAACCCATGCCATTGTGCAACTTCCTTTAGGAAAAAAGTTCTCATTGGAGAAACTCAGAGGCTGCTCGTAGGATGGATGAAAGGAACCTCCACTAGGACTAGTGACCATCTTTGCTTTGTTGCAGACACAATGCATTCCCTGTCTTAAATTTATTGCAACATTGTTTACTGGCACTGATGACCTAAAACATGTTTGCACAAGAACTTAAGTATGGGAAGTGTTGTATAAATTATAAAACAAATCAACAGAGCATTTCAGATCAAGTAAGCATAGTTATTCTGTCATTGTAAATAATGTCCAAAAAAATTATATAAAATGCTGTATATGACTTTTTGTATAGCTGTTGAATATAGATTGCTTTAATTTTTATTTTTTTTTTTTGCTTTAGCTTTGGAGAAAACATGCCATTATTTTAGATAGAGTACTAAATGGAATCATCAGTTGAAATGCAGAACTTGCTTTTTAAATATATGTTCATAAAGGATGACTGTATAGCATATATATATTTTGTCAGTTAAATAACACCATTTCAATACTTGCCTGCCCTTCTGGGGACACACTTGCATGAAGCATCCTGCAGGACAACCCATGTAGGCAGTGGTACAATAAAGTAAATGGATTCTAGATAATGCTAATATGAGAGGCAGAACTTTGAAATCTAGAGACTGTTAGCAGAAATTAGCTGGACTTATTTCAAATTTTTAGAAGATCTTTGAAAGAAACCTTGTAATAGCATCCTTTTCACTTAGAACAATCATGTGTGTACAATAGAATCTTAATTATTGCATTAGAATGCAAATAAAACAAAGTCAAGTATAATAATTGGGTTGTTTTGGTCAGATGGAACATGGGGATGAATCTTGCATTTCCCACTCTTTTCTCATAGACTTATTCCTCCCTCCTAATTTTTTTAAAGCTAGTATTACAATACAAATTTTTGTCAACTCACATACAATACTGGAACATACCCAAAGAAAACATGCAGACCAGCCACTTACCAACCCAGAATTCTTACACTGATGTTGGTGGCAGCATATTTGGCTACAGTCATTTGTATGGCAGTTGATTCACTGGACTGAAAAACATACCAAAGAATACTCAAAAAAACCATAAATGCACCCAAACAAAGTGAAGAAACAGTAAATTTACTAATTTTAAGAAAAGATTTGCAAAAAAGTTGCATAGAACCTAGGAAGAAAGAACAAATCAATCTCTCAGTTTGTGAAAGAATTAACTAAAATTTTTTACATGTTATCTACATCGCTTTTAAAGGGCTGGTGCTTGGAAAGAAGTCTCAAATAATCTGCATGCAATTAGAAATGAGTAATGAGCTATAAGAAAAGAGGTAACAGGTTGGGGTGCTCACAAGGAGGCTTCATAACAAGAGAAGAAGAAAGAAAAGTAAAAGATTAGAGATATAAAGGAAAGAAGACAAATTAATGTCAGTGGAATATTTTCTGTCGTTACTATTGTAAATCATTGAAACTTATCTTTACAACTGACCTATGTAAGTATTGGTAAACTTTATTTCTGAAGGAGCTAAACACAGGTACTTTCAGAACTGTTCTGTACTCACATGCTGAGGGAATTGACAGACAGAATTCAGTCCTCTGAGGTTGTGAAGTCAGTTTCATAATCTCATAACTCTCCTAATTGCTAGCAAACTGGAGCATATCTGAATTCAAAGTCAGTCTCTGGCTTAGATAAAACAACACTCTTCTCATGCAAAACTCATGAGTGCACTTCTGGTAGTTAAAATAGTAATAAGCCTGCAGCATGTTTTTCTGTTTTTCCTGCTCTTTATAAGGTTATAACTTTAAGGTTTCCCAGAATTCTAAATATGTTGCAATTTTAAACAAAAACATGATTTTAATCATAAAACTATGTGAATGAAATCAAAGAACAAAGCAACTCTTGACATATGCCACAAGAACAAAATTAATTTCTAATCTGAAATGTTACATATGTTCATGTATGCGCCACTGTCTATAATGGGCACACAAGTGCCAATATGAGATATTAGGATTTTCTGTTTAAAGACTATAAGAATCTTTTCTAATATTTTTTCACTGTGGATTATTTTCCTTATCAAAGTTGTTCCATTTTAGTGAGAGAAGGTAATTATTGTCAGTCAAAATTGCCTGCGGTAATCTGCAATAATTTTTCATATATAATTTCATAACTTTGACGATCTCTTTTAGTCAATTTTTAGAGATAATTCAATTCTAAAAATACACCAGAAGATTGATTTCAATATAGAAAAGATTATCTGTGAATTTGAAAACTCTTTTTTTCCCCCCAGTCAAACTGTCTTACTATGTCCTTGTGGCTGTTTTTCAGTCACCTCAACAGCTCATGCTTGGAAACAATCGTATCACTGACACATTTCATCTATTAGTTTAACGAGCTGAAAAGGTGTGTTGTGAAAGCTGTAAACTAAAAAACTCAGTGACTGTTTTATACAGGACATTTTCTATCAGGCCATGAGACAGGAAGTTGAATGTTCAAGTTCCATTCTTCATTTTGCAGAGCTACTAGAGAAGACACACAGAAGAGAGGAAGAAATGGGAGCTCTCCAGGTATATTTTCTGTTCAATTAGTTAGCTATGTTTTATGTCACTCTTAAAATTACTAAATTATATTACAGCATTATGATTTTCTGAACTGCCTTGTAGCTTAAATTCTGATTTGGAAATATACGCAGACAAATACAGGCCCAACAGCTAGTAAAACTCATGCTGAGTTTCTTTGGTGGTTGGGCTAAATTCTCTGGGCTGCATTACTTCCGTATCTCGGAATAAAACTGACAGTGTTCTAAGCATTTAAAGTCTCTGAATCAGTAGATGTTTATAATCACCTTTCTGAGGAAGAATGGACCAGTCAATATATGCTAGGACCTGATACAATATTATAAATCCTTATTGTATGTCGTCTAGCAGTAAAGCTGTTTGTGCTAAGCACTTTAAATTTACAGATAGAAAGACAGGTTTGCCCTAAGCTCAGCTTTGGAATAGTATTTAAGCATTACGGTCAAGGAAAACATACTCCTTTCAAACTGAAATGGCTAAGAAAGCAAAAACAGGCTGGAATGTCTGAATTGTAAGGCTCAGGAGACTATGAGGGAGGGTAGTGTGTGTAGTCTTCGGAAAATGGATAAAAAGAAATTTTTAACCACAAATTGCTGCAAACAATACCCAATATGAATATAAAAAAATTTACCTACAATATGAAGAGTGTACCAATGAGTAAGCATTCTGTAAGTGTACTGAAAACAGAACATTTGTGAGGGAATTGATGAAGACAAGGCTCACAAGGAAAATTAAATTATGTCTTGACCTGTGTTTTGACCATAGGAGTTTGTTTGAATATAAGCCTTTTCTTCTTGTATAATAAATAGAAGTAATTTTGAGGGCTAGAGGTATCAAAGAAGTTAGTGTACGAACAGTTTGATCCAGTAAGAAGAGACAAGTTGCAAGACCCAAAAGTTACACAACACACCAATCCAGCTGTTTCCTGTTCAAACAAAAATCTTGGCCTGGCTTTCTGGCAGCTTGAGTTCAACAAGGCTGAGAGCTTGTCTGCGCAAGCAGTTTACACAGGTGCATATCTAGTTACATCAATGTAAAAAGATCTCCTTTCATGTGAAGCAATTCTGCATCTGCTTTCATGTGAAGCTTTATGGTTGACAAATTGTTCTGATGATATTATTTCTGATAGAATGAGAAGTAATTTTATACTGCATGAAGTTGCATCATAGTAATGTCTCGTATGGCTAAATGTGCCTGCCTGGCTGTAATGTTCCTGATTAAATTGCTTTATTCCTTTCCCTAACTGGCAGTTGTGGTTAAGTGTGTGAATTGTAGTGCTCTGGCTGCTGTTTTTATATTCAAATGCTTAATAGCAGTTTTTTCTCCCTTCAGATATTCATGCTTTCACAAGCAAATATTGTATAAATTATCCTTGGTAAATTTCCTAATACATTACATGCTAGTCACCAGAAAATTATCTGCTGAGATTGTGAGAGTTTATTATATTTTTAGAATCTGGCAACTATATCATGCACTTTATTTAATGCACGAGTCACTTTGAAAACACTATTTATTCTATCATTGGAACCATCCTACTCACTCTAAGACCTTTTTAGTCAAAGTAGTCCTCTTTAACTGAAGAAATTTATATCTGAATTGCTGTTCATTATCACCAGAAATTTATGAGATCCGTAAATACCATCTTTTTTATGGTAATGAGTTTGCATTTTGTTGCAGGATCTTTAAATAAATGAGTGTTTGGCACTGCAATTTTTTGGAGGAACAAACATCTCAAAATAAATATTTCTGAGTTTTTAACATAATAGTTTTTGTCATAAGTTTCCTCTGATGTACGGAATAGTCTGTATCTCAGACCTGCTTCTAAGAATGAATGAAGCCTTTAGCACTTTATACACTACCTTTCCTTAGAAAAAATTGAGTAATATTTGAATAAGGTAAGAGTTCCTCTAATGCCTTAATGGTCATGTATTCTAAATGTGGGGTCACCTAAAGACTTGAATATATGTTTTGTCAGATTACTTAAAATACCATACCTAGTCAGGATATAGTACCAGAGTACACCACCTTGATTTTAGCTTCATATTTTTCTTAAAAATACTTTGCAATGGGAAAACAATGTTAAAATATATACAGTAAATCTGAAAATTCTGGGTTCTCTGTATTTTGTGCTGGATTAAAACTGAAACACGTTTGTTTTATTTGTTTGACTAATGTCATCCTGTTACTAATAAAACATTATTCAGAGTTATTTCTGGATGAAAGAATAATGATATGGAATTTACTTTTTAGTTTTCTAAGGAAATGCCTAAAAGAAAACTAAGCCTGCTGCTAAGATGACATGAATTCTAAAACATGCCAGATTTACAGTCAGAGATGATAAAAAAAGAAATCATTCTTTGGGATATGTAAGAGTAAAATCAACAGTATTGAAAACCTAATATACTAGTTCAAAAAGATATATTATGGAGTAATTTTTTTGAAATCCTTTCTTACTTTGTTTCTGGGGAGTTTCTTATTTTTGGGACAAATTTCGAAGTGAGACAGTATGATAAATAGGTTAGACATCCAATTAAGTACAACAGTTCCTACTCTGTGAGATTTTTACAAAAATCTGTACACATGACCACCAAAAAACCAAAATGAATCCTATTAATCATTCTTTGACTTACATTGTGTTTATATTTCTTGCTTTCTAATGCTATCTTGTATTTTGTTTTTAGGAACGTATTATGGCCTTAGAAATGGTAAGTTTCTTAAATTAATTTCCAAACCTATCACACTGACATTGCTGATAATTTGTTGAAATTATGAAAATGTTATTTTTATATGTTTTTTAAAAGGTTGCAGTTCTGGAATTTTAGCTGTCCTTTTAAGAGAAGATGTGATAATTTTGCACTTCACCTTTGTGTGTAGGTTATTACTACAGTACTATTGTACTCATTATGTGAAATACAGTGTATTTCGGTGTTGTCGTTTCTCTGTAGAGTTCAGTCCTCATCCCATCACTGGGAAGTGAAGTATTGTAGATTTTATTCATACAAAAGATGTTGTTTTTCTGAGGCTTCTAATGGTTGAGGTCCATGTGATAGATGTAATTATTTCAGTGACTGCTATGTGCGCTTACTTGTTTGGACTGGGAGGTGCAGACAGAATCAGTTCATCTGCCCATATCAACGCAGCAACTAAAAGCATAAAGGAATATATTTTTAATCATTAATTAATATAATTTAATAAGTTACTTTGTAAGAGCAAAACTTTATGCCTGTACATGCCATGAATGCAGCTGGATTATCCAGATGTCCCAAGCTAGTAAGTCTGTCAGGTGGAATAGCTGGAATGAGTCTCAGTTTGTCCTATAAGTTCAGAACCATGCTCCTTTCCTCTCATATAGGAATGTCCAATAAGACATCACAAATTGTATTTATCAGGCCCATAGTTTCTTCTCATGAGAAGTTCAAAAAATGTAATCTAAAAAAACTACTACTGAGACAACATCAGTGCTGCAAATATAAACTTTTAAAATTTACTTGTGCAAATTATTTTATTGTTTCTGATAGTCTCTACATCTGTGCAAAGTTTCTGATTTTATAAGTATATTTAAAATGTATTCAATATGTTAAAAAAGAGCTTTCATTCACCCATGGAAGGCCCTTTGGAAATCAGAGTGCTGTGTTGGAACTCCTGCTTTCTGGAGGTAGGAAGCTAATGCTGACATTCAGTATTGTGGCACTTCACATAGTGCTGTGTGAGTGTCAAGTGTTGACAGGGCATAATTCAGTTCAGGACCTTCTCTTAGTCGTGATTTGCTTACATGACAACCAGTCAGGCATGTATCCATTGCCATCCATTTCTCACAAACCATGAGTTAAACTGCCTGCAAATTCCTTGTCCTTTCTGCTCCCAGAGCTATTTTGACACAGGCAGAGGATAGTTGCTTGCAAATACCACAATGTCATGCAAATTCAGTCTGAATTTTGTCCTTGTGTTTCTATTTTTTCTGGAGCTTTTCTTCTTTTGGTACTTCCAATATCATACTTTAAAAAGGAACATTTGTAAGTTATTGTTCAGATAGAAGAAAAGGATTATTATTATCAGTAAAATATAATTTTATTTCTTAATTCAAGTTGGGAGGTAACACCGAATGCAAATTTGTGATGGTAAATCCTAGAGCTGTTATTGCTGACATTGGACGGTATGCAATGTTAAGTCCCGAGATTGCAGGCAAGACAAGTATGGTCATCACTAAAGTTGCTGGAATACTCCCAAGGCGCTTATTTTACTTTTGCCATAAATTTCCTCTATGATGTCAGGCCAGTAACTTAAACTGAATTTTTCAAATGCTTTTAATTAATTAATGTTTTTCATTTTCTGGGTTTCTGATTTTGTTGTTTTTGAGGCCTGATTTTCAGAAATGCAGTTTTAGTAGTAGGTGAATTCTGTGGGGGCTCTGTCTGTCTATATTCCTAAGTATACTCAAAAGTCAGATATTAGATAGCTGATAAAAATACTTTAAAGTAATACCTGGGTTTGACCTTTATGTGTTCTGTTTGAGTTCTGAGGATAGTAGCATTCTCTGTCTCCTCCCCCTGTTCACTGATCTTAAAAAGAAGAGTAATACTTATGCAGTCTGAATGTGTCAGGATAAGCTGTGATAGAAAAGCCCTTGAGCAAAAGAATGAATGAGGCTGGCTGTTTAAGGGATCCTTAAGAACCTTTCAATTTATAGTATGTATGTCTACATAGTTGTATATCTATGCAGCATTTATGAGTAAATAATTGTTGTGGTACTTATGTGTTTGTATAATTTTAATATCACCTCTTATTTGATTGCTCAGAGCACCGCATCAAAAAAAGTTGCATATTTTGGGATTTGATTCAGGTTATAGAAAACAGAAACAGAATAGAGACATGAGGTATTAATTAAATTCAAATTCAAGCAGAAAAGTGAAAAAAATATTGTGTAGAAAAACCACAAATTTCTTAGAATTTTAACAGTGACAGTTCATGAGATTCATGAGATGCAAGATACAAAAAGGGGCAAGAGAAGGGAAAAGGTGTGCGCACACAGACACACACACACACAGATGTGCACATGCTGTACGAAATGCATAGGAAAACATCAGCTCTCCAGAACTTTTTTTTAAACTATGAGACCATAGGATGGCTGGATTAGGAGTCTTATCTGCATTTTTTTCCACAACATTCTTATTCTGCCTGATATTGGGAAGAAATTGCTCTGCACAGGAATAGATGTAGTTTGGTGCAGAACTGTCTAACATTTACCACAAATGTGAAGTCTCTTGCAGTTACTTGAAAAATTATTTCTACCCTGCATATACCTTTTTAATCAACAGAAGAGACATACACATCTAACAGTAAATGCATTTTTAAAATCTTTAGGTTAAGATTTTAACCTAAACAAACTGTCCATACATATCTTGAGAGGTATATTTGGAAGCCTACTCTCCTCCCTTTCTCTAAAATCTACTCATTTCTAAATCCTTCACTTGACAGTAAAATTGTTGTAGTAGCTATGTGATGAATTTGCTAACTTAGACAATAAAGTTGGGAAAGAAATGTAACATGAACCTTTCAGATTCCTTTCAGACCTCTGGGTGAATGAACCTTCCAGGCCTAGCTTAATCTAACTCAGTGATTTTGTGAGTTGCTGCAAATGAGAAGGTCCCTTGCCTCCCTCTGAGCTCTGTCAGCTCGTTCTTCTCTCAGCATTCTGTTTGAAGTGGAAGCTTCATCTTCTGTCTACTGCACCAGACAGTTTATTGGGTCTTCTATTTCCTTAGCCAACTCCTGTTTCCAGAGGAAAGTGCTGTATTATGAACCTTCTTCAAGATATGACACATGACCTGGTCACTCCCTTAAGGAGCCTGAGAATAGTACCCATCAGAAGAAGCTTTTGGATATTTTGACTCTTATTCTTCAATTAGATCAATTTTGCAGTATGATTCAATAGATAGAGACATCACTTCTTGCTCCAGCAGGTTGTGCAGGACATGAGCAGAAGATGGAAGGTAGGAAGGAAGAACAAGTTTCGCTAGACAGACTCACCAGTGGATATAAAAGGAGCTGAAGAACCAAGGTGTTCTCTGGAATAGTCCTTCAACTCTTAAGAAGTTGCAGAGGAGTAACAAGTACAGGCAAAACTGAAGTTTTGGGTATCTAGAGATTATATGTTTTGTTTGGCTCTTTTATTTGGTTTAATGCTGTTTAACAAAGTGAATTTAATTATTTCATCGCTATTAACAAGTAAATATCCTGATTAGTTTAGTAATCAATTATGTAGTCTGACATTTTGAGAGAATGAGTATGATTAGTCTTTAAATAAGATAATTTACTTTATTCTTGAGTATAGCTTAGTTGTTACATACAGGATTTGGCTCTTTATTATTTATAGAGAAAGGTGTATGATTTTTTGGGGAAAAAGTCTGTATTGTATTCTCAGATGTGGCTACAATGGAAAGTGTATTTATTTCTCATAAAGAGGTCAGGATGCATTTTGTAGGTGTACACTGCTACTATGCCGTGCTTGGGGCTTTAGTGGACTTTACTTTCTGTAAACTACATACTGTTCTTTGTGATCATAAGCTGCAAGTCATATTCCTCTGCCTTACTAGTACTAGTCTGACATAAAAGACTGCAAAATTTATTTAAATCAACCATATCCTGAAGCTGTTCCAGTGAACATATGCATTCTTTATCCTTTGATCAGTAAAACAGCTTGGTGCTTTCAGAAGAGAACCCAGAAGTGAGGTTATCACTTTCTTAAAATATTTGGATCAGACTTTTCTGGTCCAATTCACAATTCAACTTTTTGTTACAATGTCCATAAAACCAGGTTAACTCCAGTAATGCTGTAAGTATTCAACAGAATTGTTACTTAATATGAATTTTCAGTATGAACAATTACGTATTTTGTTGTAACTAATGTTTATGTTCATGAAAGGAAGGTTTTGAATACCAGTAAAGCAAATTTCTGTCTGCATCCACTCAGCAATGTAAAAGCTATTAGATTATTCTCCTGTAGTAGCAGGCTCAAATTTGCTTCAGTTTTCTGGTTTATCATCCAATTTAAAAGAAGAATTGGAAGGATAACAATACCCAATGCATTTTGCAGAGAGATTATTTGGCTGCCTGACACTATCCATTTTTAGGTGTTTGCTCTCTGTCTCTCTGTCTCTCTGCCTTCCATCAATATGTAAATCCTGCTGTTAGCTCTTGACATTATTTCATGATTTTCATACTTTGCATGTATGAATGTTTAGGAAATACTGAATCAAAGGGTGAATACTTTCTTTCCCCCCTTGTTTTGATTCTGTAGTGTCTTGCCAAAACTACTGTTACATCAAAGGCCTTCTGGTCCTCCCAGAACACAGCCATTCTTTGATCTTATAAAAATGACCAGGAGAGGAGGAGCAGTTTGAGATCCTCTGTCCCGCCTGCCTCACCCTTTCCTTTCCTTTCATCCCTGAGCCAGTGTGTCACTTCCCTTTGCTGGGCTTCCCAGAGTCCTTCCTCTGCTCATTCCCACCAAGTGACTACTGCTTCCTGATGGTGCTTGCAGCCTCCTGATGCTCAGCTTTCTCTTCCCTTCTTCCTTGATGTTGTCTTCTTACCCTACATATCTATTGTTCTTGGTTAATATCCAGCTACTTGTCCATCCTCTGCCTGCTACTATTTGGATTTTCACTTGTTCTTTCAGTTGTTTTCCTAATACAGTCACCTCTAATTTTCTTCTGCCAAAATTTTTTTTCTCTTTAAAAGAATTTATTTTTCTGCTGTCTTTTTAACAATTGCTTTTCTCTCCCATTCATACTTATTTCTCACTTTCTGGCTATTTTAAGGCTATGTACTTGCCCAAAGTCCACAACCTAAACATATGTGTATATTTCTCTCTAATCTCTCTAATGTCTCCTCTCTAATCCTCCTGTCCTCAAAAAAACTGGTATATAAAATGATTTTTAATTTACTCTCTATTGAAAATATTTTTCATTACTTGTAAAAGAACCCTACGAAATTAATGCAAGACGTAAAATGACATTGTTGAAAATAAATATATAATTGCTTTGAGAGTTTGACTACTAATTTTAGAGATAAGCATAATCAAGAATATCTTGCTGTGTATTTGTTAAAGAATATTTAAAATTTTGGCTAAGAGTTAAGTACTAAATTGCTTGTAAGAGACAGGTTATGTAATGTAGGTAACTAAATTTTATTAAGCTGCTCTTCGGCAGTCAGAATGACAGTTTTATATTGGTTTATTGATAAATAATCACTGTACATGTCTAAAAACTTTGTCTAACAACTTCATAGTTTCTCCAACTATGATATCAGTAATATAATATATTACAGAATCACAAAATGGTTAAGGTTGGAAGAGACTTCCACTGGTCATCTGGTCCAGTCCCCCTGCTCAAGCAGAGGCACCTTGAACCAATTGCCCAGAACTGTATCCAGGTGGCTTTTGAATACCTCCAAGGATGGAGATTCCACAACCTTCCTGGACAATCTGTGCCAGTACTTTTTTGCCCTCACAGTGGAAAAACATTTCCTGTGTTCTGACGGAACCTCCCAGATTTCAATTTGTGCCCACAGCTTGTCATTGGGCAACACTGAAAAGAGCCTGGCTCCCTCTTCTTTACACCCTCCCTTCAGATACTGGATGAGCACATTGGTGAGATCTCCCAAAGCCTTCTTTTATCCACACCAAACAATCCCAGCTTTCTCAGCCTTTCCTCACAGAAGACATGCCCCAGTCCCTTAAAAATTTTGTTGCCCTTTGCTGGACTGGCTCTTATATGTCTCTCTTGTACTGGAGAACCCAGAACTAGATCCAGTACTCCAAATGTGGGCTGACTAGAGGAGAAGGATCACCTCACTTTACTTGCTGGCAATACTTCTCCTAGTGCAACCCCTGCATTATCTAAGCTCCTTTCAAAAGTATGAAAATGTGTTCCACATGTTGCAAATGCTAAACGTTTTTGCCAAAGTTTAGTAAACCAAAATCCTTCAGTTTTTAATTAGAGAAAGTAAAAATCTCAGGATAAATCTTCATTGCAAAAGACTTAAGTTATCTAAAGTTGTTTATCTCAGTTAAACTAGGACTAGTAGTATACAGTGTTCTGCATACAGTAGTATGCAGTGTTGTGCTTTTTTTTTAACATAGCAGGTATATGTATGTAAATGTATGTTAATGTAATTTAAAAAAGAGATCCTGTGAGTTCTATCCACAGGATTCTCTTGAGAAATCAGAGAATCATAGAATCATTAAGGGTGGAAAAGACCTCTGAAATCATCATGTCCAACCTTTGACTGAACACCACCTTGTCAACTAAACCATAGCACCGAATGCCACGCCCAGTTATTTCTTTAATGCTTCCAGGCATGGTGACTCCATCAGCTCTCTGGGTAGCCCATTCCAATGCCTGAAGACCCTTTCAGTGAAGAAATTCTTCCTAATGTCTAATTTGAACCTTCCCTGGAGCAGCTTGAGACCATTTCCTCTTGTCCTGGTTGCCTCGGAGAAGAGGCTGATTCCCACCTGCCTACAGCCTCTGTTCAGGCAGTTGTAGAGAGTTATAAGGTGTCCCTTGAGCCTCCTTTTCTTCAGGCTAAACGACCCCAGCTCCCTCAGCTGCTTGTCATTTGAATTATGTTTGCCTTTCATCTGTGGAATATGTATCTGTGAGTTCTTCCAAAGAATATAAGATGTTTATAACTGGATAAGACATAGATATATGTGGTATAGCATGCTTTCTTTATTTTTCTTGGATTGGTTTATATATCACAAAATAAGTTAAATTTTGTTTGACAGCAGACTATTGACTAGATGTTTCTAATGTGCTGCTAGGTCCTTCATTTTAGATTTAAATGTTTTATATTTGATCTAATTGTAACTTTGGGAACACAGTCATCAGTTACACCTATTGATGCCACCATAGATTTTTTTTTTCTCTCATTATTGTGCAGCTCTTTATTAAAATGGGGAAATCCATAGAGAAAACTTCTATTTTTTTTTCCTACTCTGACAATGATTTGCTGTGAATCCTTGTTTAAATCACTTCTCTTTGTATTTCAATTTTTCTCACCTGAAAAACTGAACGATATTTCTTCTTTCCCATGAAGGCTGTGTTAATTGAATTTTGGTAATGTTTTCTGGAAGGTTTGATGAAATACTGTTAGCATACAGAATTTTAACATAAATTACATGTAAGGATTTTTAGCCTGCAATGCTCCATAATGTTGAAGATGACATTAATGAATAAGCAACAAGGAAGTCTTTATACCTTTTAAGAATGTGTTCCCACTAACATTGCTTTACTTTACACACTTCACCTCTTGTGTCATATTTATTTTAATTTCTAGGAATTATATCTGGATGTCTCTGACCCAAATCTTAGTAAACGACAAAGAATAGAGTCTCAAACACTAGTCCTATGGACCCCCAGGGTACTTGGAGCACTGACTGACGAGTCACAGAACGCTGGCTTGCCAAAAGGCAACACTGTTTCCTCCATGTTTCCAGGTGTTAGTATGCATCAAACTACAAATTCATAAAATACTTTCCCAATATTTTCCCATGTAAACAATTCCCCTAGTTAGCATAGGAATGTCATGTGCTCACGAATGAGAGAATAGACAGTCCAGGTCATTGCAAACAGGAAAGGAAGTGTCCATTATATTCCCTTAAGTAAAATATGGTCCACCCTATGCAAAAACATCTGGAATCTAAATTAAATGTTCAAGTAGTTTGACATTTGCAATGCTTTGTTAGCAAAAGTCATTTGTTTTTCATTAGTGTGGTTTTTGCTTTAAAAAGTCTTACTTCTTAAAACTTTCATGAAACAATGTAGTATAGAAGAAAAAGCCAATTGAATATGCATGTTTTGTAACTTTATCAAGTTATATATGTTGCCTACCTTTGTATAGGTAAATTGACTTCTTGATGTGCTGAAATCATCAAAACAATGGTATAATTGGAGTCATGATACATGTAGAATATAAAGATACCAAACACATTCTTTTGTTTTCTCTGAAAGTTCCCTCTATATATATGATGTACTATTCACAGAATGTCCCAGCTATCATGGTGTTTGCCTGGCCTATAAAAGTCAGCAGAGCACCTCAGGCCTCTTAAGCAGAACCACACTCTGTAAAAGAAAAGCATATGGTGTATCAGTTGGGAGCTGACTGTGCATAGTTTTACAGATCTTAACAGGGAAAGCAAAGGATACCTTTTAACATGCTGGGTGCATCATATTCTTGCTATTTAGGTATTCAATATGCTCAGGTTATTTAAAAATAAGTCATTTTAGGTCACCTCTAACATTATATCTTTAATTTGAATTGTGAGCAACTGCCTGCTGACATGCATTGCAGTCAGTTGCAAATGACGTTGCATTTAATCTTTTTATGGTTTTTCTTTGGGGATTAGCTAACTGGTACTTAAGTCAACTCTAATTAAGAAAAAATCTGTGCAATACAGATAGCCATTTGTTTTTATCTGCCTCAGAAAAGAAAGAAGCCCTGTACCTGAACGTCAATGAAGTTTGGTTTCTGGTTTATGTTTATGTGTTTTCAATATATCAACTATAAAGGCAAACTTCAGGAGTACTATATACAAACCTGCTTTGATTTATTTGCATTTAGCATTGCAGCTTTGAGACTAAAAATAAAATGTGTCTGATTTTGATTTAGATCTGTCCCTTGAGACAGTGTGAAACTATCTATCACCAAGAACACATCAATATAGGGGGATTAACTGTTCACATGCAGTTTAAACATCAAAGTGTTTGTATGAAGTAATGGAAAATAAGTAATTTGTTTTATCATTGTGAAAACATAGAATGCCCCTTTTTAAAGTAAATAGTCTTTATTTTAAAAACAGAAAGATTAGTAGCACTCAGTCTATTGAAGAGAACTGCTGTTAAGTAAAATACCATTAATACTGCCTCAGTCAGTACAATGGGTATTTCTTCCTCTTATCGGTACCATCAGTGCATTGGGTCAGCACCTGCTGTTGCTTGTTATACATAAGCAGACAGATGATTGCTGTCTTTAGGATTATTTGTATGCATTATGGCATAACAGCTTTCCAATTTCTGGGAAAAAATTTAACAGTACTTAATTGCCCTCTATGTCAGGTGCTTCTAATATCCTTTTCTACATTTTATCTATGTGGCTAAATCTATCTTTTTAATAAGATAGAGTGCAGTCATTAATGATACAAGTATGGCATTTGAACCATGTTGAGGAGGTTGCCGTGCTTTTCATTAATTACCAGACCAGCTAAAAGCTCTTTCATCACCTTCCCTTTGCATTCTTCAATGTATTCTCTTATTGCCACCTTCTTTATTGAATCTCCCCTCACAACAAACTCGGCTTTTCTTGTTTTTATTTGCACATCACTGCCATTATTTTCATTAGTATTTTTTTTGAAAAGGCACATGTTTGTGTCCTGAAAATGTTAGGATGTGAGTTATTCTATTCAAGTCACTCCACAAACTGCTCAGAAGACTGTGAGAATTTTAGAATATAAAAGGAACCATTCTGGTTCAGACCAAAGGTCAATCTAGCCCAGATATAGACATCTCAACAATGGCCAAAATAAAATGCTTAGGGAAGACTGTTTGAACAGGACTGACATGTATTTTATTTCCCAGTCATTGACTCTGATTTGAGACGTTTAAAGCTCAAAGATTTCCAGACTTAGATATAGTTTCTCTGAATTTGGAACCGTTCCATGGTCTTTCTCATTCATGAACTTGCCCAGTTTTCTGCTTAAAGCCATATAAAATTTTCTGTCTTTATGTGACTGCTGATTTTATGCAAATTGGTCATTACTCCCCTGAGGCATCTCCCTTCCTGGCTGTAGAGTCCTATTCTTTAGAGTATTATATTAAATCATTTCTCAGTTGGAAACAGCACTCCATGGCTTTGAAAATTCTTCTTGCACTTCTCTGATCTTTTTCCATTTCCCTTCTGAAATAAACGTCCTGCACTCAGTAGTCAAAATGCAACTGAATTCATAATCTGGAATAGTTATTTTCGCTGCCTTTTTTTTCCCTTCCTGATTATATTGAGTGTTGATTTTGCTTTTCTGATTGATACTGAGCACTGAGTTAGCAGGTTTGTGGTAATATGTATCATTAGCCCATGGTCTACTTCCTGAGTAGTAATTGTTATCTTAGAGCCCATCATTTTGACTATGAAGTTAGATTTAAAATTTAGGAGTCTAAAACACCTTTCAGAAATCCAAGTAGTGTATGCCATTCTTTAGCCACGTGATTCTCAACAAAACCAAGGACTGACGATGCATCTAACCCAAAGGCTGGTCTTCTGCTTTCAAGATTATATTTAATAATGTAACTACTAAGGACTAGCTGAGACACAGATGATTTATTTTTTTCCTGTACAAAAAATGCATGAAATAGAGGGGATATATTTAGGAGACGCTTTGGAAGAACAGACTATTTACATCTTCCTAAAATCAATTTACAGACAGTGATGACGAGCTCTTGTCATTGAAATTAGAGAAAGAATTGAAAAATGGGATGGCTTAAGGCATAGGCTTACACTTAGGACCTGAGTTCCTTTTTTTGATGAGAATAGGTCATCTTTATTAAAACAGGGTGGGGGAGAAAGCAAAAATCTCTGTAGCTGAAGAAGAAATTGCTGTAAATTGGATATACAGTATAGCATGATGAGGAACTGCTGCATTAAGTCTGTCCTGTGTCCTGGAATACTTTATTTGAACTCTATGTGACATCTCAAATTTATATTTTTTTGCTGTTCATAAATAAAATAGTTTAGCAAAGCATGTTAGGTAATATATACCATAAGCTTAAAATATTTAATTTGTTGCTGGACCAAGAAGAGAGATTAGAAGAGAGATTGAAGGGTATTGCAATTTTGGAATTAATTCCTGTGTGGAGCATTTTATTTCTGATGGGGTAGGGGAATTGTTGGTGTTTAAAGTAAAAAATTTTATGGACTTTCTCTCCATCAGATCTGTGTGATACCAGAATGACTGCTGAACTTTAGGATTCAGTATTTTGTTTCACATATAGTTAAGTTTGGATTCCTTGAGGTCTGTGTATTAGAAAATACACATACAGACCAGTACCAGGGGCTACTTTGTGAAGAAGCAGCAAACATTGCATCTTATCATAAGAAAATGGTGTGGAAAATCTATGCTTTGATGAACATATGGCCATTGTAAAAGAAGCACGAAATATGAATGCATACTGCTTTATTGTGGTAAAAGTGAGGTTTGGTTCTTATGAGAGGGAAACATTAGAGATTGATAGATACCTCTAGGCAATTTTACTTTCAAGTGGGGATGTACAGTAGTACTTGAAAAACTAAAAGAAAACAGAAGCTGTTTTATATCTATATAAACATTTCTACATTATCATCTGTGAAAAACACTAAATATGTAATGTGTAAGCCTCTTGCCTGATTGCATCAGAAATATGAAGAAGCCATTTTATGCATTCGTGATTAACATCTAGAACTGCAGTTTCTGTAATTATTTTCTGGTAAAGAACCATATGTGTTACAGGAAAAGTATTTTTTTTTCCCTTGTAAAATGTTAGGCAAATTTTGCAAGTAAAAAAACCTGATTGCTAATTAACTTACATATTAAAATATAAGACTTCTAATAAAGATAATAAAATAGGTTGTAGTTTTGGTCCATACATGGCTAGCTAAGTGTGAAAATCACTGAACTTCCTTTCTCCCGCACCAGGTGAGAAAGAAAAAAGTACTGTTTTCTTGCTGGAAGAAATGATCTTTATTAATTCTAACTTTGAGTTTTACAAAATTCATTTGCCCTACTTTATTCACTGCAAGTCAGCACAAGTGTGCATCTTTCTGTCCTTTCAGGCCTTTTCCATGGGCAGTATTCAACATTACAATTAGGGACCTTTTTGTATGGAGCATCCTCAGTGTGTCCCATTTCAGGAAGTGATTTGCCTGTCTTTCAGGCATAACTTCATATGGTTAGTCTTGTATAATTCCTGCAAATTTTTAAAAATCTAACTGAATTAATGTGTTAGTATGAAAGAAAAATAAAACTACTCATTCTGGTTTGTGTTCATATCTAAATGGTCTCCATATTATTTTTCCTGTTTCATTTCTGTTTACCTGGTCTTGCTAAATGACTAAAAAATATTTTTTTTTTTACTCTGTTTCACTTTTGACAGTTCTTCCTGTATTTCTTAAAATTTAAAATGTCCTCACTTGCTGATCAGTCCTTATACCCCACTTTGTAGGCAGTTTATTCTTCCTATTGTTCTTGAAGCAACAATTCATCCAACCCTCTTGAAAAATTCTTTCCCTGTGATAATAGAGTTGTTACTGTTCTAGCACATTTGACTACAATGTATTCTTGTTCTCTTCAGCACCGTGTGAAGAGTAGAAATTATCCAGGGAAAATAGGGCCATATTTGGGAATTCCCACTTATTTCTCTCCTGATGCATTTTTCATTCCTACTGCAGAACATAACTGAGAGAGAGAGCCCTGTTTTATCTACATACAATCTAAGCGTACAATCGAAAGGTAAAAGTTTATTCCTAGAAAACGGGAAATACTGTTTGAAACTTGTTAGTCTCAGAAGGAAAAAAAAAAAAAAAAATCCAAAAGCCCAATATCTGGAAAACTGATTTAACCATATGGTTGTTATATAGAAATATGCCCTAATATTGTCAGAATATTAACTGTCAGTACAAATCTTTCCCTACTACAGAAAATAGAGAAATATTTCTGTATACATATTTTTGCATACATACAATTGCAGAAACAGAAGAATGAGTCTCATATCGTCTACCTATTTTAGTGTATTGGTACTGAGTACTGGCTACAAGTTGAGTCCTGTGAGCTGCAAATGTATCCCCTTGTTTATGAAATTTAACCTTTGTTTGTTATGGGAAGAATATTTCTTAAAACCTTAAAACAGAATGTTCAGAACTAACAACAAGGCAGACATTATTGTTTTTAAACAGATAGTGTGTCTTCATTTAGGTTACCCTGTTCAGTTCTGATTCTCCATTCCTCAGTCCTAGTCTCCATCATTTTGAAGTAGATTGCACTTGTGCTGAGAGGCTCCCATTGATTTTTCTTATCCTGTTGTGTCTGCAAATTTTAGTCCCTTCAGGTCCTAAGTCTGGGATCTAAGTGGAATGGTTTTCATGTTGGTCAGATTGAGACTTTCCAAAACTAGTAAAAGAGCTTTTGTTAAGGGCAAGTTAACTCAGTTTGCATAGGCTTTACAGCATAATGATATTTGATTTCAGGACTTATGAATTTTATTTGTTTAATAGATTTTTTGCTTTTAAGTACCAAGGCAGTAATATAGTTAATGTAGCTTGTTATTTGGTAGATTGAATACCACACTAGCAGAATGTTATCCAAAGAAGTGTGATTTTTAGCATAGTGGAGGAAATATCACCTGTTGTTCAGAAAGTACAAACAGTACTGGTTTTACTTGCTCTTCAGCAAATAATAGAAGGGCGGCCTTTGAGAAGCCGCAGAGGCATCTGGCCTATGGGGTGTGACTATTCTTTGTGCGTGACCAACCAACTTCATCTGTGCACAAAACCAAAACCATCCTATTTATTTTCTTCAGTTCTTTGCAGCTTGCAATAGACTACATTTTTTGTGTGATGGGTGTGAATGTGAAATCTTCTTGTTGAGTCCAGCCCTAACTCTCCCTAGGGTGGTAATTCATTTTTCAGTATTACATACCATATGTCTAATCTAAAAATAGGAAATTTGATTATTCTATATTTAGCTAATTGCTCATTGCATATATTTTTATTAAAAATAAAAAAAATCATAGAGTCACTAAATTATGCTGAATGGGAAGGTACGCACAAGGATCATCTAGTCTAAATCCTGGCACTGCACAGGATATCACCAAGAGTCACACCATGTGCCCAAGAGCGTTGTCGAAATGCTTCTTGAACTCTGTTAAGCTTGGTGCTGTGACCGCTTCCCTGGGGAGACTGTTCCAGTGCTCAACCACCTTCTGGGTGTAGAACCTTCTCCTAATATCCAACCTAAACCCCCCCCTGACATTACTTCAGGCCATTCCCTCAGGTTGTCACTGGGTACCAGAGAGAAGAGATCAGTCTCTGCCCCTCCTCTTCCTCTCACAAGGAAGCTGTAGACTGCAATGAGGTCCCCTCAGTCTCCTCCAGGCTGAACAGACCAAGTGACCTCAGTCACTCCTCATGGCCTTTCACCATCTTCATTGCCCTCCTCTGGATGCTCTCTAACAGTTTAATATCTTTCTTATGTTGTGGTGACTGAAACTGCTCACAGGACTCAAGGGGGTCATAAGAGGAAGTCAGGTTGGATAAACAGGACTTTCCTGTCATGAAACCAGGATGGCTGTGACCAATGACTACGTTGTCTTTCAGGTGTTTTTCAATACCTTCCAGAATAATCTTCTCCATAACTTTGCCAGGCACTGAAGTGAGACTGACAGGCCTGTAGTTCCTGGGGTCCTCTTTCTTGCCCTTCTTTAAAATTGGGACAACATTCACCAGCTTCCAGTTAGCTGGAACCTCTCCAGATTCCTGAGACAGCTCAAAAAACATCGAGAGAAGTTTCATGAAAACAACAGCTAGCTCTTTGAGAAGTCTTGGATGAATCCCATCAGGCTGCATGGATTTGTGGGGATCCAACTGGAGCATCAGATCCCGCACAATTTCAGGGTCCACTGGGAGTGGGTCATTCTCGCAGTCACAGTCCTCAAGCTCAGGGCACTGCAGTCCCCTTGGTCCATCATCCATGTTGGAGACAGAGGCAGAGAATGCATTAAACACCTCTCCCTTGTCTGTGTCCCTTTTTGTGAGGTGACTATCCTCACCCTGTAATGGGATTATGTTCTTTTTACACTGTCTATTGCCATTAATAGATTTGAAAAAACTCTTTTTATTGTCGTCCACATTTCTGGCCAGCTTCAACTCCAGTAGATATTTGGCTGCACTAATTCTCACCCTACAGTGACAAGCAGCATCTCTGTATTCTTCCCATGTCAGTCATGTCTTTTATTTGAGCCCCTGGAGACAGCAGACTTCCCTGTGAGTTTGGTCCAGTCTGTGTATCAGTCCCTCCATTCCCCTTAGAAGGGAGTCTCCTATTACAACTACCCTTCTTTTTCCTGTTAACATAGGAGGTCTTGATGCAGGGTACAAGTGGTGTTGTTTTAGGAGGCCTCACTATACCAGAAAGACTTTCACCCACCTCATCAGTTGTCTGGCTGTCTAGTTCCAGAGCCTCATATGTGTTGTAGAAGTTGCCAGTCCTACTTGTTACATTCCAAGAAGGTGGAGGAACCTTCCTCCTGGCATGTGCGGTGACTGCTTCCAGCCTTCATCTTAAACAGACCCTTGACTAACAGTCCTTCGACAAATTACTCTGCAGAGTTCTGAGTCCATCTGCTTCTCCACTACAGTGGAGGTTCCTGATTCCTGAGAGCCTTGAGACTGTCTCTCTTGCTCATTTGCTCAAACACTATGTAGTCTATTCGCTTCGTCCTGTAGCACCTGGCGACACAGCTCCTCAGCACAGCACAACTTCTGCAAAAGAACTGTTTGTCAGTCCCAGCCTCGTGAAGAGGCATCAGGCACTCCTGGCAGCCTGTGGCCTGGAGAGCTCCATCTACCAGCAGCAGGTCTAGCTGGCTGAAGCCTCCTACATGGCTGGTTCAGTGACTCCCACAGCTTCATGGGATTGAGCATTAGGGCATATCAACACCATAACTGAGGAAGCTTAAACTACTATGCTGATAAGACTGGTGCTAAAGACTGTTTGCTCTTCCTTACCAGCTGCTGAGTCCGTTTGCTGCCTGTATTGGCTGCTCTCAGATCATCAGAGAGGAGCGCTTTCTGCTTGCCCTGCTTGTGAGAATTGCCGTGCCCCACCCTGACTGCCATGCCATGCTCCTGTTCACTGTGCTCTGGGTCACTCGCACTCCCTGGAGCCAATTAAATCTCCCCGGGCTGCTCCCGGCACCTTGCCTGGTTGGCTGCCAAGTGCTAACAGGTTATGATGAGGCTTGGGGCTTCTGCAGGGCTTCCTGAACTTGGCATCCCCCTGTAAAGCTCAGTCTCACCACCTGGACTTCACTTCAGTCGTGGACACTTAAGTGTGGCCAACTGAATGTTTTTGTATGTTAAATGTACTTTACTCCCTGAAGTGCAATAAAAGGAAAATTCATTCTGAAGGCTACATAAACTGCAAAATTGTAAATAAATATTTTTCTGCTCAATAAACTTGTAACTAATCATGGAGATTCAAATTAAAGAGACTGTGCTATGTGTTTTAATTTGTCCTTTTTCCTTCGCTAACTGTTTACTATTTATCTGTTCACTTTGCAGACAAATACCTACCAATAAACCTGCTTCCATAGATGCAATAGGTTTTTTATGCTTGAGATGGCTGAAAGAATTGATTCATTTTTAATGTTTTAACTTGTGTTCTGTTTTTCAGAGTACCCGAGTAGCTTTAGACCACCTGGAGTCTGTGCCTGAGAAACTGAGCTTGTTAGAAAATTTCAAAGATACCGGAGTGAGAAAGATTTCATTTGACTCTTTCAGTAGTTCTAAAATATTTTTGTTAATTAATATTCTCTATACACGTACAGTTGTTTAAACAGATATTTACAGTTGCATATATATGTGTTATATAGACAAAAACATACAGAAATTTATTTTCATGTTTATATGGATTTTTTATAAATTTAGTTCTAATTAGTAACATTGCTGGGGTACCCCATAATGTAAGCAAACATTGATAACTGGGCATAACAGGTCATGTGTTAATTATTGTTTCAGAATATTTGTATTGATTGGTGAATTCTGATATTACATGTTAAAAAATGAAAATTTATAATTAAATAAATTATGACAGTTGTTTCAATATTTAACTTAATGAGAGAAGATAGATGATCTTTGCAACTTTTTGTTTTATTTTGACACTTAATAATAATAATAATTGTCACTTATTTTCTCAGAACCACTATCCAATCAAGGTGTGTTTGGACAGTGGGACAGTGGGTCATATTGACAGTAGTCAAGACAAGTCTTGACAGCATACTGTCAAGAGTGATAAGCCTCAGATTAGATTTTCAGTGGCTAAGTGGCTAAACCCCTGTACCATAATTACTTTCCATTTATGAAATGGTGGTTTAGTAAAAAAGAATTTGAAACCTCCTTGCACAATATAAATTTTAAATCAGTATTAAACCACAGATCAACAAATGCATAATGATTTGCATTTTATTTGCTATGTAAAATTTCTTAACCTGTAGTAGTCATAAGTGTTTCAAAATACAGTTATTTGGAGCACTATTTATTCTAAGTGTTCCTGCACGAGGTCATCAGTTAATAATTGTACACCATTTTATTGCTGTCATCATCAACAGATTTGGTAATGCAAATACTGGTTAAAATGTTTGGGTTTTTTAGGAAAAATATTGTTGAAATGTATAGTTTTAATTTAATCCCCAGAAGAGCTTTTTTGCTCTGACGGCTAAATGAAAAATTTTGCTCTCAGCAGGCAAACCAAAGGCTTGAATGTGGGGTATCTACAATCTCCTTCACATTTGCACTCTCTTGCTTAATGCTGCTAAAAAATTACATTGTCATTTTCTGGTTTGCTGTAGTTATAACTTAACCAATATTTGTGAGATTTGAATTCAAAGTGGTTTAAATTGAACTCTGTCCTTCTCCACCATGCTTAGTTTTTTAAAGAGAGTTTTATGAAGATGAGTCCCTATCAACACAGTACTTAGTTTAAGAAATGATTTATTATTCAAGAGAGCTAAGCTTTAGGTCTTAACTTTGAGAAGGATGTGAGTTTGGAACTTCATTACTGTTTCTATTTGCAAATAACATACAAAATTTTTTTTGTACAATAGGATATTTTACTCTCAAGTGGTATACGTGAATAAAGTATTTCAAAGCCATTAATTGTTTTCCACTGCTAGCAAGTTCTTCCCTCAGTGTTTTCATAGGAAGGGAGCAGGAAAGAGGAAGTAAATTTTGATAAACTTTGCAGGCTGTCTGGGAGTTTTGTTAATTCAAGTGAATCATTAGCTAGTTCAGTGAGAAGCATTTTTTTTTCTTACCGAAAATACTGTTTCCTCCATATCCTTAGAACCCTTTTTTTCTTCAAGTGGTTGTTTCTGCAGTTTTGTAATTAATTTTTCACCATTACAGAATTTCTTTGTTAGAAGGTATGATATTGCTGAGGTTTGGAAAGAGTTACAAGAAATCATTCACCAGTTAAGGATGAGGCCATTTCCACTATAACCTAATTTTATTTTAACATTGTTTATCTGTACAGAACATTATGCTTGTGTGGCCTCTGTAGTTCAGCTTCTGAAAGTTAGTACTCAATTCATTCTTGCTGTGGTGAAAATCCTTGACAATACTGGTGTTTACAATAGCCAGACAACATTTTCTAACTACTTTTCACATTATGAAATCATCTAGATATTTCAATGCATTTGTAGGAGTCCCATTGCCGAAGGGAAATGATTGAAGAAAGGTATACTAAATATAAAGAGATAGTGAGTTCTTTACAGCAACAGCTGGAAGATTCAAACCAAAGAGTCCAGCAAGTCAAGGTATGTACTTACTCTACTTTTGTGTCCCAGTTACTTTCAATCAGCAACATAACCTTACCTTATTAACTCCTAGCACAAACAGACTAAAATCACATATGAATGTTTTTGTTTAATATAGCTGCTGTGGCTGATGGCATGGCATGAAATTTGATGATTGAAGGGTTGCCTTCATTGTAAGTGCCATGGATACTTTCCACAGATCTTTCACATTTCACAGAAAAATGTCTTACTCAGTCTTACTACTCTGAAGTGTTTGCCTGCTTTGTTAAATTGCTGTCTAGAGCAATTTTAAATTGTTTTGTTCAATTTTGTCTTGTCCTTTCAAGTAAAAGGTATAGAAACCTGTTGCCTCTATTAAAAGGTTGTCTAACTTATAAATCACATGTAGTAATTTTTCAGTAGTTGACCTTTGCATTCTTTACAAATGGTTCTGTATGATCTCTATTTCATACATAAGTGAAATCCAGGCAAGGGAAGTCATTTGCTAAAGGTCATTCACTGGACTCATAGCAGAGCTAAGCATGAATAACTAACTGCCTGCAATACAAATCCGGTGCTCTTGTTTAGAAGCATTGCCTGTAATGAGTTCACTTTTCCAATTGTTAACATGCTTGCTTTCTCTTACTAGCTTGTTCATTGTCATATCACTGTCATTGTGATAGCAGCTTACTACAGCAGAGAATTACAATTTCTTATGGAAGTGATTGAAATAAGTGATCAGACCTGAAGAATCATACTAGTATTCCTGCTATTTAACTCAATCACACCAGATTCTTTGGCAGTGAATCATACCTGTGTCTCTAAGCAGTTGAGCTCAATTCAAGGATCACACACTCTATCAAAAATGTGTTTGTGTTCCCCACCTCATCTGTATCTGTCTTCCTTCTGTAAAATGAGACCATACTTACCACTATGTCTTTTAAAAAGTGGAAAAGGTAAGAATATTTTAGCTTACTAACTTGTTGTAAGAAGGTATTAAGTTAATTGAAAAAGCCATCTTTCTCTTCTGTAAGAAAGAATTTAAAGAAAGAAATGGGCATGTTCAGCCTGTTGCTTGTGACAATCTTCAGTTTCTTGAATTTCTTTTCCCTCCATACAAGCGTTACTAAGTCAGTAGCTATTGAAATTTGGAAAACATTGAAAAGCTAAGTGGAATGCAATCAGCTGACGGTAGAACATAACATTGCACTAAGCTGACTGAACTTACTGAGCCTGTGTGATTTGAAGTCTATATTCAGAATCCAGTATAAAGCTGATTCCAAAACAATATTTCCTCTTTCTTTAGACAACGGAGAGCATTTAATGGCTTCCATTTAGTCAGGCCTAATTGGGTTTTTGCATGACATAGAGTACTCTTTGCTGTCACGGCTGTTGCAAATAGAACAGAATGTTCAAAACCAAGTAACAGACGGCTGGTAATCTGATTTCAGTGATCAGGCTAGCTTAGACTAAAAAAAACCTTTTTACTGCTTGCCGTTCTTACTCTCCTTTGGAACTAACTCAAATGCTTAGGTTTTTTATTTTAATTTTTAATTTTACTATTTATCAATTGGGAGTCGCTAAAATCGCTGAAAGAGCGTAGGTTTGAGGACATCAAAGTTCATTCTTTCTGATATTTTTGGTTCATGATCTGTACACAACATAGTGCCCCTGCTATTAGAAAGCAGACAGATATTTGATAGGTGATAAGAAAATGCATGTTTCTTACAAAATATTTTACATTGATCATTGTAGATAAAATTACTTGTGGAATTAATCCTTCTTCTCTATTATGATCATCTTTCTAGACTTTTTTATAGTACACTTCTTTCAACTTGCTTGCCAAAATTAATCTCAGACAGGCATTGTCTAATCTTGTGTCCCAGCCTTTTTTTCATTTTAAGGAGGAAAAATTAAACCAAAGTTGAATGTTCCCTAAAAGTGGGTTTTTTTCTTTCTTTCTTATGATTTCTTTTGTCACCATTCAATCTTCCTACTCTGCTGTAGTCTTGTCAGATGGCTTTAAAATACCTGTTGTTTAGAAGCCCAAAAAATTTGGAATTTCTATTTGTATGTGTTAAATGGAAGATTTCCAGTAATGAAAGTAGTCCAGGAGCTGGCAGAATACCATCAGGTACAACAATCTTGATTTTTCAACTTAGAAAGGGCCAAGTGACAGTGGATAAAAAGGAAATTGGGGGGAAAGCCTCATGAATATAACATAAAAGAAAAATAAAAGAAAATCAGTAAAAGCGAATAGCAACAGAAGCAAAATAAAAAATTTCCAAGAGGAAAACTAAAGATAAATGTTATGATGAAGAGATACAAATATTTTAGGACAGTTTCCCTCCCACAGACAATTGACCATCTACAAAAACACAACATACAGATGTAATTGTCAAAGAAGCATATGAGAAAAGGCACATTCTGTAAATTAAAATTTCTGTGAAGAGAAAGCCATTTTGTATTACAGGTCCTTTCTTGTTTAGAAGCTCTGTTCTAAGATAGCATTTCTGGAAGCAGAACAGAAAGACAAAAACTTTTTTTATTCTTTAAAAGTTGTTATTGTGCTATAAACACTTTAGAAGTCTCTCATCAGCACATAAGGGGATTAATATGTATAATTCCCATTAGTCTTAATAGGAGTAAATCCTTCTTCAGTGATGGAACAAGAGTTCATTGATTCTCTAAATTAATGTTTAATTTTATTGTGTTTTCTGTTTAGTTTTCAAATCTTGGCATCAGCATGAATGATAAATTGCAAAATGTTTTAACAAAATTCCCTGAGGCTGTTTATAATAAGAATATATCAGTAAAATTGTGTGTTTTATGAACTGATGCATTTGATCATTATTACCTCTTCTCATTTCAAGAAACTGAGTAATTTGGGTACCAAGGCAATCTTTTAATCTTATTTTGGATGGTATTGTAACTGGGGACTACTTGCTGCAGAGCTAATAGAGATTTTTCAGGGATTTTTGTTTAAATGATATTTTTAAATTTCTCTTCTCTTCTTAGCTTATAGACCAAATGACTTTCCTCACCAAGAGGCTATGCTGTATGGGTTTAGCCATAAATAGTAACATTGTACTTCAGACTTTATTAAATGGTTTAACAAAAAAATTCAAAAGCACCCTTAGGTATCTTGATATGAGAAGTCAATGAACTTTGAGGTTCCTCAGTGGCAGGGAAAATAGATTTAATATTTATCACTATTTACTTGTGGAACTTCACTGAATTAATATGGACTATTCCTTGATGAGGAAGTCATCATTCACTAATGTCTGCCCTGCAGATATGATTTGTCCTGAACAGTGAATGTGATGTGAACAAGAAAGAGAGCATTTTTATAACTTACTGTAGTGGTAAAGACTTGCAGTGCTGCCAGTGCTTTTCTCAGGGCAAAACAGCAGACCTTTCATGGTGATGAAATGGGAATGAAATTCATAAGCAAATCAATTTGAACCTAACTGCAATACTGAGAATTCAAAGAATTCAAATCAGTCTTTTCCAGCATGTGTGAAATCACAGCATGTGCCTGTATGCGTTCTACTGAATGCTTTTTGTTAGTTTACAGCTGCTTGATAGTAACAGATAAAATTATTTTTATTTGGCTCCCATAGGATGTGAAAATGGATGCTGAACTTTCTGATATAGAAGTGACTGCTCACTCTTCTAGCTGGCGAACTCAAAACAGCTTTTTGTCCAGCTCACTGCTCTCAAATTCAGGTTGTAAGTATTATATCACAGAAAAATCTACAACTAACATGTTCTTCTCTTGTAAAGGACTTTTTTTGACTTACCTTTCAACAAAGAAGGGCTAGAACCATCTTAAGTATCCTTCTTTTAGCTTTAGATTACAGATGGATGTTTTGCCTAGGAAGTACTTCATTACATCCCACTGATAGTCATTTGAGATTTTTAACTGGGACATACAATATATTTTGTTTGTCACCTAAACCTATGCCAAAGAAAAGGGCTGCCCTTGAATTCTGGATCTCTGCAGAATGAATCATACCTGTGTAAGCTGTGTATCTTCTCAGGGGCTAGAGAGACGTCCTCAACCATAGATTCTTACCCAGGTCTTCCATTTGCACCAGTTAGTCTCATGCTTATGTAGCATTTTCACAATGAAAGTTGAATTCACTAATTCTTCTTCAGTAGTGTTTTTAAATGTTCTTTCTACCCCCTGGTGCATATACAACTTTTGGTCATGCAGAGTCATGGGATCTCTGATACAGCTGGGAACCGCTCAATAAAACAGAGAACATATGAAGTCTTGATCTGGTACAGGCACATCTTTGCGTGAGTGTCAAAAGTAACTGAAACCAGGTTTTTAAGGTTTTTTTTTACCATATCAGGACATGGATATCAATATAGTTTTGTTCAGAAAGGTATCAACTTCCATTTCTTCTCATTAGAGCCAGTTTGTGTATTGGGAGCCTATTCAGAAAGTTGCAGTCTGTGTAATGATAAGTCCTATTTCAGGCTTCATTGCACTTTGAAACTGTTTCCTCTTAGAATGGGTGCTGTGGTACATTACTGCTCACCACTAAGACCTGAGTTGATATATTGAGTTTAAAGGTAATTGGTTACTTTTCCTTTCAGAATCTGTGCGTTGTGGTTAGTATCTTTTTGCAGAGCATACTGAATAACAATAGTGGGAATAAAGCACAAGAGCAAATGCCTCCATATCATCTGTACTTCAGGAACACTTTCTCTTGACTCAGAGCTGATTTTTCCATTTTCCCAAACCTCATCCCTGTCAAAATCTTTCAAATCAAAGTACAGATTACCCTGTTTTAGGTATAGAAAAAAGTAACCCATGCCTCACTAGATTGCCTCCAGCAATCCCTTCCAATCTCAAGAATTCCAAAAGATTCCACTGCAAAAACTTACTGAAATTTAAAAATGCAGCATAAATGTTCCTAAAATATTGCAGTGTCTTTATATTGCTTAACCTGAATTAAACAAGATAGGACTTTGTTGCTTTAATACTTTTTAATGAATTTTAGACAGTTGTAAGAGAGGCAGAATCCATGTGATCTGAATTCCAATCTGATGAAACAGTTCTGTATATTTATTCTCTGATTCAACTATTTTTTACCAGCATTAAGTACTAAGCTTTCTGGAGATAAGAAAATAAGTGATTAACAAAAGACAGTAGTGATTCAATTCACTACTTAGCACTTACGGTAATAAGATATGTGGATTGCTCAACAGACTTTGGTTTTTGACTGTCACTTTATGCTGAACCTGATTTCCACCACTCAACTGTGCATTTTGGAATTGTTGGTATAGTTCTTGAGGACGGTGAAAATTCTGCAGTAGTATTAGCTACTTCAGTCATGATTGTCACATAAACAGCACAAACTTTTACTTTCAGTAATGATGTGAATTAGTTATCATTTGAGACTTTGACGGCAAAGTATAATTTGACATCTTTGCTCCCAAACCTACTGTAGCTTTTAATAAATCTTCCTATACATGTCATAATCTATTTTCTCTGATTGTCTCCTTACTTTTTCAGAAACAGAAGAATGGATTTTTTTTTTTCATTTAGCTGTTGGAGCAGTTTGCAAGGCTTTGTGATTTATGTTTCCCCATTCCATCTCTCTACAATTCAGAAAACCTTACAGACTATAGAGTCAATAACTAGTAGTAGAAGCTTCCTTCCCGATGTGGGTCTGCTATGACTTGTAGAGAGCACCAGGAAGGAAAGCAGATTTATTTGATATAATTTAACTTATCTGTGAGAGTGATCCTGGGATTTAAGTTTAAAATTAGTTGAAGAAAGAAGGACAAATAGTATGGGAAAATAAATAAGGGAACAACAATCTGTTTCCATATGTATATTTAAAAAAGCATTGCTATTGCAGCAAGCAGTTAAAAGTAATTAACATCAACAATTAACATCTGTTTTGTTTCTGGTATAATTTCTGCAATTATAAGAGCTTTCCATTATAAACATATTTTAAAAGAATATGTGGGAATATGCTTTTATTTCTATACCCATTTTCTTAGAAATGAAGACGTTTAAATGAGAAAATAATTTATTCAGAGAAAGATTCAGTAGATGTGGTTTGCAGTCTATATTATTATCAGACCAAAACGGTTGATCCAAAAAGTCACTACTAGTTGCTATCTAAAGAATAATCTTCAGAAACTGTTTTTAATGGCCACCATATTTTCCTTAAATTTTGATTGCAAAAGTCCCTAGAGTTGCACATGCTTTGCATTAGCTTTGTGATTTGAGTCCTGCCTTTCTTTGTACATTTCCTCACTTCGAGGTTTTAACCTGGATGGTTTCCCAGAAATCATGTCTTAGAGGCTTTCTATTGTTGGGAATTTATGTTCCAGGGCTTCATAAGCTGTGATAGACAACACTCTTGTGTCAACATTGTACGTAGTATGACTGATATCATAGTTGAATAAAACCAAGTTGTCCTGAAGTAGGTTTTATTGTCATAACAATTAACTCTTGCAGTATATTGCTGATGCCTGTCTTTATCCCTCTATGTACACCTTTTCATAAGTTCTTAAGATTATTTGTATTGGCATTTATGAATAAGTAATGTACTTAAAATGATGTTGCAACATCACTATGCCTTGGGATACCATTCTGGAGCAAAACCTTCTAAGGCTGCTTAAGCATAAGAACCTGGAATGATTGAAAACTTGACAAAATCACTTAGAAAAATGCAAATTGATTTAGTTTAGCAATGAACTTTCTTTATGATTTTTCACCTTATTTTGAATACTTTCCACAGGAGGTACCACTGAAATAGCATACAGTAGCAGAGTTTTGGACCAATACCGAAAACTTTATGTTGGAAACTCATAACTCACTGTTGCACAGATGTCCCAAACACAGTGCTTTCATTCGTCTGAAAGTGAAAGGATCTCACTCCTCCTAATCAAACTGTGAAGTCTTGCTCCTTATTAAATAGCTTTTAGCTGTATACTGCTACAATGTTGCTGGATCATTAAAAATTGCACTCTGCATATTTGTTAGAAACAATCTGTAGGACCACTTTTCTTAAACACTGGTGATATAAGGAAGGCCAGGAGAACAAGGGTATGTTGTATAAGCTGAACAGCCACTTTCCTTCCCTTAATCTCTGCCTTTTGCTAAATGTTTGGATATTTTGTTGTTTTTGTTTTCTTTAGCATTTTATCATAAGATGTTTTGTCAGTTCATATTGTCTGGATTTTGATGTATAGTGTATTTAGAAATAAGCACTATGTATGTACTCTGCTGTGGAGGTATATACACACAGTATGATATCATATGAACACCTGTTCAGTGTCACTTGCTGACTTTAGTCCATGTTGTTGGTAAAGATATTCCTTCAGAAATTTTGTGAGAAGTTTGTGTTGTCTTATTTAAACAAAAATTATGGAAAAATAAATAGAAAATATATCTTAGTGACATTAGCATTTTTTTTTTAAATGCAGTCTACATTTCTTGTGTATAAGAAAGCGCTTGGCCTTGCCTGTATTATAAAGTATTAAAATCTATTTCTCTAGTAAAATAAGTTAGTTTCTCAATTCTTAGCCTAATGACTATTGAATATTTATTAATGCCATATTACTTGCTGAATATATTTATTATTGTATAATGTAATAGATGTAATATAGTATAGTGAAATAGATGTTTTAAATAAATATTAATGGTCAGTCAGACAAATCAGAGAATTATATGTTCAAAAAGGCCTCTAAGGTCATGGAGTCTAACTGACTTCATACGTGTTTCTGAAGATACTTAATTACTTTTTTTGTCTGACTTATTTCTAGCACTTTTGAAAGGAATGGTTCCTTTGGATACAAGTGCCACCAAGGAAGATTCTACTAATGTTGCTGTCAGTGAAATGAAGCTGCAAGCAGAAGGAGGAAAGCAGTAGAACGTTTTACAAAACCACACCAGTTTTCTCTGTGGTAAATTTCATTCCACTCTTTTTTTTTTATTTTGAACAGTAGTCATTCCATCTGCTGTAGGAGTGATGCACCCTTAGTGATTCATAAATTGCCAAACACTCAAATGAAAGAGCACCAAGAGTGATCCTCATGAACTCTTGTGATAATTTAGGTGACTTGCACACCAAAGGCTTTTTGGGATTTTGCTATTCTCTTTATTTCTGCAGTCCTAGACTAAATTTATTGTGTTTCTGAAATATTATGAAGTGAAGTACCTGTGACATTAATCTTTGCTATGAACTTATTTACCCCATACAGCAATTGTTCTGAGACTTGTTTTTTTATTACGTTTAATAGCATTATTGATAATGAAAAAATATTCAGAGATTACCTATTGTTATGAGAGTAATTATACAGTGTTGTACAGATGTATTTGTGGTTTTAGGTCCTTCAGTTTGAAAAAATCATTTAAGAAAGAAGTGATAAACAAAGCAAAATTTTCTCAAAGCTAGTGAAAATTCGTATTGTGCTTCCAGGTTCAGCATATATATGTGTTATAAGTTGTCTAGAATTATTTTTTTGGCCAGAACAGTTTTATCAGATGGCCTCTGGTAAGGCACTTAAAAGAATCTGAATCTCACCCATCTGTATTATGACTGTGAAAATTTTAATAGCAGGGTTTAATGTTCGTTTATTCTGTTTTCTTCACTGTTAGAGAAGATGTGTCATATTCATTGTAAAATGTTATGGAAATACAATATTGCACATTTGTATTTGTTCAGATATCTCTATTCTAAACAAATTGGATACAATTTTGCATTACAGTGGTCTCAAAGAGCAAGTCATGGAAGAATCTTCTGCTGTCAAAAGAAATGCAGCACTTTCTGATGGTTCTTGTTTTATTCTCCTCTCAACTGCTTCTGGCTGGATCACTGCTAGTGTGCCTTAAGATCTGCCAAATCTATCAGAGTATTGTAGCAACATTAACACCATTCAAACCATTTTGTTTTTTAGACTTTTGTCATATTTAGCAAGCCTATTTCTTCTCTGAAACACTTTCATTTTTCAGCATTGTAGGTGTCTCAGACATAATTCACGGGTGATGATGTGCCACCTCAAAAGAGGACCTTTCTTTTTTTTTTTTTTTTAACTCTGATGAAGTGTTTTGCAGTCCCAGTGGGTTCTCTGGACAGGGCACTTCCTTGACAATCACCTTGTACTCAACCTGTTTCAAACAGAACAACATGCTGAGAAAATCAAAATCAGACACGGAAATGAGAAAAAATTGAGTTCATTCTCCTTTCATTTTCCATGAACTTGAATGGTTTAAAAGTTTTTAAAAGTCTGATTTGGTTAAAAAAGTTTTCTTTACCTTTTGGTGTGTATTATGCTGTGCATGGTAGTTCTGGTGTTGGCTTTTTGCAGACTTCTGGCACATCTGCTCGTTCAGAGGGTCAAGAAAGCAAAACAGGCACATCCATCTCTTGTGATCTCAACAGCAATGACAGGGACAAGAAAAAAGCAACAAATAAACTTCTGCTCTTTACAAAGAGTGTGGATATTGTGAAACAGGGTTTATCTCAAGCCACTGTTACCATAAATTAACCTTACTTTAAGTGGCTCCAACATTTGTAATTTTTTTTTTATTAGATCAGAGCAGAGCTGGAAGTATGGCATTTAAAGTATTTTAACTGGTTTCTTGGATGAAATATTAAAAAATTGCAAAATGAAATGTCACCAGCTTGCAGATGTTACGGTACCTACAAATTTTGGCCAAAACCTAGAAAGGTCACTTTAAAATATATTATGCAACAGTAAATCATGGTCTCAAAACACCCTATGTTGTAATGAGGTCTGATGTATGGATTGCTGATGAATAAATTGTACCATTGTACCAAAGTTTAAATGTTATTTTGAGGTAAAAGTGCCTGTTGGTAAATGAATGGGGGCTTTAAGAGTCTCAGCTGAGAAGCAACACCAGAAAAATAATGTCCTCTCTTTTTCCAAAGGAATTTGTAAAAATCTTACTATTTTATATATTTATACATTTTTTCCTGACTTGTAATCTGAAGTATGTTTTCTTAAAACAGGATCACTACTGCTTTATATTGTTAGAAAACTAAGGATAAGCAGTCTGATCTCTCTCACTATTACATCAAGTATTGAATCGAATTTTGTTCTATACAGGACAGAAATTACTACTGAGTGAATAATTTTTGCTTTAAGAGTTTAAGTATGTTCAATGCTTAGTATATTTGCCTTTGGCCATGTGACTGGGTTTTCAGCAGAGTTTTATATCCTTTTATAAAAACTTTTAAAAGGCCTGGAAGAATAGAAGAGAAGTCAAACCACATTAAAAAAAAAAAAAAAAAAAAAAAGGAATTTTTACTGAGTAGACTTATGGACTCCAAAGCCAGGAAATTCTTTCTTAAACTTATCCTCTTGGCATGGCAGGCTAGATAGCATGTAATATTTGTCTCTCTTCCACCTTTGATAGACGTTCATATTACAAAGTGAATTTTGTTTCCTCTTTACTGAAGGCTAAAGTTCCGTTCATGACATTATGTGAAACTGTCCCTTTGTGGTTTAAGAAAGAATGTTTTTTCCATATTGGTCTGAAATAATACTCTTCTGCACAGTTTCAGTTTTTAAAGTAGAAAAGCAGATAATTTTAAAATAAAACCTTTTGTGTATTTCACATCTTAGAAATTGCTGTCCCTTCTGGTAACCAGATTTTTTTATACTTTAACCCTTTAATGACCTATTCCTCAATTCTTGCCCAAAGCAGTGGCTTTGGTATCACAAATATGGTATCACACACACTCTAAATGATGGTTTATTTCTATGTTCTGTTTAGCATTTAATAAATCAGGAAATTTGTAATGTATGTACTAAGTACATACAGATTTAATACGCTAATATCAGGCATTCTTTTTTTTTTCAATGCTGTACTGAAATACAGTGTTTCAATACTGTGCTTTCAAAAATGCACTGGCCCTCTATTTCAGCATCAAATACTTGTCACATGAATAAGCTATAAATTTTATGCCCTTCAGTTCCTTAATGTTTTACAGCGGACTTGAGAGTACTTAATTACTTTTGAGATTATATTTACTAAATAGCCAAAATAATTTATTTTTTATTGTGTAATTATGTCATCCTAAGAAGAAATGTCCAAATAAAAAAATACCAAAATGTACAGGATAAAAAATTAAAATTTTACACTGTAAAACAATGTAGTTTGCTTCTATTTACATCTCAAATTTTTGATGGAAGCCAGTCTTTTGTGATGGTGAAAGTACTCCTTGGCTATTCAAAGCTCAGCCACATTTTTGCCAGTTATTCCAGCAAAGTAGATAAAGAAGATATAGGAAAATCCCATACAACAAAGAAACTACTATTCTAAAATCCATTTCTGAGCTAAGGAATCTGTGTATCGGTTCGTCTCTGGCTTACAAGGCATAGTCTCTGTATTGTGTAGCATTGAATGGTTTTTCATGAATGAAAATGCCGATATTACCCTAAAAGTAAACCAGCAGGTATTTTTATAACACTGATAGAATTTGTGTGGCTAAAAAGGAGAAATATGCAACCTAGATACGTTCTGATATCTCTAACATGCAGAAAAATTTATTAATAAATTTACGTGGCACTGCTTGTTGCAGTCAAATTTTACTGTGACTGTGTTAAACTCCTCATGTTTGCAGTGTGTCAGTGATAAATTTATCTCTCTAAGCTCTCTCTTCACCCCACAGAAGTAATTGATACTGAAGTTAATATGAGCTGCAGGTGATACAGCCTTGTCAAAAATGGATGTGCAGGACGACATCACACAAATTCCCGTTGTTTTGATCTAATTGTAGAATTTAGAAGCAGTTGTAGACGGAAATTAGCTGTAGAAGGGATGGAAAGTAGTTGATAATTAAATTAAAAATTCAGACCACTTTTATTCTTGATGCCTTAGCTTAAAACTTGCCTTAGAGCTAGTATTTACATCTGAATAAAAGTGACCCCTAAATAAGATTCCATCTTGGATAATTTTTTTTTACATGCTAAAGTACTTTCTACTCTAGCACAACTCAATTCTTTGCTGTAAGCATTTCTAGGCTGTTGTGATTATGAACTTATTTGCTTTTCTATGTAAAAAAAAATTAGATTTTAAATTTGAAGAATATTTTGGTGCTCTATACAGGAGTACAACAGAGCAGAATCTGATGACCAAGTCATTCAAAATCGGTAAACTAATGCCTCTGGGAATGCTGACAACGAAAATGAAGGAGATTGCTGTGTTTAAAATCCAGCAACATCCAACATTTAGAATTTGTGCTAGCAACAATAACTCTCTTGTTTCTAAAGCTGAAGTTGAACATCTGTCATTTCTCTGGCTGAAATAATGAGGGTTTTTTTCTCTTCCCCTAATAATGGCAAAATCTGTAGTGTGAAAATATGCGGTGATGATATTTTAAAATTTCTAGTCATTTTATGTAGGAATCTACTGGGTGCTATTTGGAAAGAAATAGTTTTGAAACATGGTTGTTAACATGTTTTTGTTAAATTACTACATTTAAAAACAAGGACTGCATAAAGAGATCTCTTTTAGGATAATTTTGCTATCTTTTATTAGGGACATGGCTCCTTAATAGGTGTTTTGTTTAAGTACAACAGTTGGTTTTGAGTTGTCTGTTATTTTCATTCATCTTCAAACCAGAGTTGTTTTGATCTTAGACTGTTTTTCTCATCTGCCATCTACAGTGCACTAGGATGTCAGAAGACATACTATAATTTCTTCACTTACCCTATGTCAATAATTTTAGTGGTTGATATTCCTATGGAATTACATTAGTTTTGAAGGCAGTTGTTTCTTATAAGCTCTTTTCATATGAATTCTGCTGCTTTTATTTGTTTACTAAAATAAAAGCTGCTTAGTAAATGGACTAACATCAGGTGACATGCTGTATACTTATTATCCCACAGGCCAAAGTGAATGTGTCTTACTATATTTGTATGGATTTTCTAAATGCCAGCATTGATTCTATCAATTTGGAGAAGGAAATGGTAAAGGATAGACTTTGCTGCAGTAACGCTCACATATTGATTTGAGGCAAAAGATGAGACTACAACTAATTTAGGACATCTGTCGAAGTGCTTAGTCTAGAACGTAAAATACTCATATTACAAAGTATATTTCTTCAGTATGTCATTATCAAATCACCTTAATTATAAACAGTTGCTGACATCTGAAATATTTCTGAAAAGTGATACTGAAATTTGCTAAAGATGATCAAAAGGATGTCAGTGTCACATTGTTAAAGAAGCATGGAACTGGGAGACAGCCCAGTTTATGTTCTGGCATGAGGTTCTTCACAGAAACCACCAGTGACACCGTTTTGTACTTAGTATGGAAAATGATGAAGATGAGCTGTGCTTTGCTGCTGGCCAAGAGAATAGTTTTCATTTGTGGCTGTTTTGTGTACAACAAGTGCACCGTTTTTACTGAGGCTTTCACTGCCAGGTGCAGCACTGACACCACCACTTCATTCAAAGAGCTGCATCCATGAACACATCATGTAGCTGGCAGAACTTTTGTTACATGTTTTGACTAACAGAATGTCAACCAGTCCATCAGAAACTTTGGAGTTATTTGTTTTGTCTTCACTGGAGTAGTCTCCAGTACAGTCATAAAGCTAGAAAATGCAGAAAACTTTGTCAACGTGAGCTAGATCAGCAGGGAGCCTCACTAGCCATGGAAGGTGAATCCGTTAGTATGTTGTCCATTGATCGATTAGAAGTCTATAAATTAACAAAAAACTAACTACAAAGTTTTACAAAGTGTGACAAATTGTTCTTATTTGATAGACAAAAAGTCTCTGCAAAAATGGAAAAATGAAGTATTAAAGTCAAGAAATACATTTTTCCAGAATGCAAGTGATTTCTTAAACTTTTCTAGAATCACAGCCTTTTATAGACTAAAACGAAGCTCCTGAATACGTTAATCAACAGACATCAATCCCATTTTCTGTCATCCCTTAATGTGTGAGACTTGCTCACTTTGATTTAAATTTAACTATGTTCCATACTTAGGTCTGTTATGTGTGCTGTGCATCAAATAGCAAAGTTGAAATAATTCCACTCAAGACAGCTGATGTGCTACAGAAGGAATACTGTCTCTTGCAATGTATTTTGACAAATAGATCAAATGTTCAAATTTCAGTCATGGTATTACATTACCAGAAGAAAGCAACAAATAGAAAAATATTTAGACTGTAGGTAAGAGTGTCAATACAATAACAGTGTATTACCGTGGTTTTGAAGGTGTATCACTTTTGAGGCTGAAATTTCTATATGTGCTTATTAGGAAATGTTGATACTCTTTTTTTTTTTTTTTTTTTCCCCTTGGACAGTATGAGAAGAAAATATGTTACTTGCTTTCGAGTTCTGGAACATATTTTGCCTTTTCATGCTGCTAGTTTCTTTTTAATTTGGGGTTAGCTAAAAAAAAAAACCTACTAATTCTAATACTTCATTACAAGCACTCCTAATGAGTTGATACATTAGCAATTATCCACCAGATCTTTGTTTTCATTTCATTTCATTGAAATACAGTGGTTTTTTGCATTTAGTGTCCTAAAACTGGAGGAAAATTATTCTTGTGACTGCAGTAAAGCTAGCAGAGGCCTTGTCTCTAGTATCAGTGGAGTTACAATTTCATGCTGAGTTTTAGAAAAGGGGAGAGAAATATTTTTTAGTCTATTTTTTCATTGCCTCTTGGGAGTCTGCAAGTCTACTGTATGTGATGGTCTGATGAGCAACAAATACTAACTGAAAAATACATGATCTTATAAAAATCATTTGGTAGCAAGCTGCAAAAGTTTTGGAATAATTTGATGCTATCCCATTTCTATATTGTAGATTTTTTCAAAATCTAAGAAATGAGATTGTAAGTTCATTTAGGTTCCTTTTTTTTCGTGAAGACTAAATCAAAGTTAGTTATATAATGAAAACAACTGTACTTCTAAGTAACATCAATACAAGCTTATGAAATTTGAAAAATTCTGAAATTTTGCAGCTCTTTGTTCCACTCTAATCTAGTCTGCTACAGCTTTTTCAAAATAATGTAGCCATTTCCAAGGAGAGATAGCTCATCTGTTAATGTGTATGTATGGTATTTCACACTCATGACTCAATGTCCTGTTTCATATCAGCTTTTCAACTGATCCAGTAATTAATTGAGTACCCCAAATGGGAATTTTTCTGTGTGTAAGGAGAAGCTAATTACATCTTACATCTAAATGCTAACATTATTGGTAGAGTTGTTTGGTTTTTTTAACAAAAGGCTCACAAAATAAAACCAGTTTTGACTTTTTTGTCCTTTGATATTTTTGTTCCAAGATAGCTTCACAAGGTGTTTGTAGTCTATTATCTGCCATCTTCAAGGAAGGAAAAAAATCCAACTTGACTGTCTTGAGAATTATGTAATTAATTAAAAAATATAGAGTCATAGACTCATTTAGATTGGAAAAGACCCTTTAGGTCAAGTTCAATCAAACTATTGCTTGACTATTACTTCCGGTAAATTGTATGGATATACACAACACTAAGCCTACAGGTTGGATTTTCAGAACACCTCTTGCAGGTTTAGGAACAATGCATTGTAGAAGTATAAAAGGAGGAGCTGTTACCATGTTGTTCTGATGCACAAGTCCTTACCAACCTGTGAAGTTTGATGTACTTGGTTACACATGAGCTGTGACTCTTGTCACACCAGAACAGCAATTTTATTGTTGAGCTGCTGCATTGACTTCAGAATGCCTGTGCCAGATTTATACCAATCTGAAGCCAGAATCAAATCTCATCTAAGTACCGATCAAACTACTAAGTACTGAGATCTTGTCAAGTGATTGCAGTATGAAGTATATGAAAGCTGTCTTTTGTGCTCTGAGTATGTTGCTGCAAACTGAGAGCTTGGCACAGTCTGCAGGTATGTTTAAGTTTGGTTAAGGCTCTACCAGGAAAGTTCATATGTTAATTTAACGTCAACATTTGTACCTACTTTCTGCAATTAGACTATAAAATGTTAGCCAATGAGGCAATACACAAAAATATCAAACTACATTACTCTTTCACTGACTTAATCCAAGCAATTCCCAAAGGCAGGGTTGCAAGTCTGTATTGCATCTCAGGAGATAGTACCTTTGCAGGATCAAAGTTGCTAGCTGTACTTGTAATTTAAAGTGTAACGTAAAAACTTGTCATTTTTGTAAGCTAACATAATAAATTATTTTTCCAAGCAATGCATAGCATCTGTATTCATTTACCTAACATTGCCAAATTTTTGTAAAGACCTGTTTTATGTAATTGATCTTTTTTTGATTTTGTGAAATATAGATGTGTGATATGGATTTATATTGCCCCATTTTCTTTCTAACTTGTCTTTGGGAGCAATTGGATTTTTTCTTTTGTTTTCTTTCTTCTACTATAGTATTTGTTTAAAAACTAAAATGTTAGTTTCATTATGAGAATAAGCAGTTTTCTTCAAAAGTGTGTATTCAAAACACTTATTTTGTTTAAAGATTTGTTTACCATTTAGGACCCAAAAATCTGGCAACATATTATTGTGTTACAATAGGAGTGGGTCTTTACGTTGGCCATAAATTACAGTGTTTCCAGAGGTGCCTTTAATTAGCACATTCATCTGGTTCTGGCCTGGATTCATCTGGTCTGATTCATCTGGTTCATCTGGTCTGGACAGAACACGTGGCTCCATCTAAATGAACTTGCCTTTGTAGTCAACAGGATCTGTGGCATCCTTCATCTCACCGCAAAGTAAACAGCCAGGGTTTGATCAAATTGCAGTGAACTTCTCTAACTAAATTGTTTACGTCTCCACTTAGTAAAAAGGAAAACCAGGCATTTACCTTAGATGCTTCTTGCCTGCATTATAGGCACCTTGTCCACCCACAGAGTGGGGTATATCCCTGTGTGCTTTATCTGGATTCCAGGGGAAATTCTTTACTACCTTAAATAAGAGACACCTTTGGAGGCAGTGGAATGGGATGCAGTTAAATAAGCAACGAGATTGAGCCATCACAGTATTTAATGAAACAAAAGTCATTGTTGCTGGGAAGTTCCACACAGCTAAATTTCTATGGAAGCATTTCATAGACAAACAAAGCCCTGCATTAGATTTTAAAATACAAAGTAAAACAAATGAATAAAAATATGTATTGTGTAATTCCATATAATGAAGTTTTCTTATTCTGGTTTCTCACAACAAGATGGCCAAAATACAGTTTCTTTATAGACTGAAAAATCAGTCATTGAAAGCCTGTAATTATTTTACTAATTCCATTCTCCTCGGTTACATATTCCCTTGCCTTTTGCAGCTAAGAGGTTTGCGTGTCTTTCACATAGTTTTGTGATCTGCAGTTTTATGACAAACTTATTTTTCCTTGGACCATTTTTTTTTCACTGGCGATAACAGAGTTGTTTCTTTTGCACATGCTCACTCCTCTCTTCCAGCTGCTGTTGCACAACCCTTTTTTCCCCTTCTTAAATCTGCTATCCCAGAGGCTCTGCCACTGTTGCTGATGGGCTCAGCCTTGGCCAGTGATATGACTGTCATGAAGCTGGCTGGTGTAGGCTCCACTGAACGTGAGAAAGCTTCTGTCGGCTCACTGATGCCACAGAAATGGCATCAAGGACAAGTTTTACTGTGAATGTTTTATATTTTATGTGACTAGATATTTTACAGAAATATATTTTGGATGCATTCTTGCATTGGTGATGGGGTGTTGAGGCCTATTGTACTGTCACAAAGTAATGAAACAGGTCTTCAGTGCTTCTGAAGGAGGTACCAGCCTACAGCTGCTGATGGAAACCAGCTTGAGATGCATCCCCTGACCACAGAGCTCTTGTGATGGCAGACAAATACCCTATAGGCTCCTTTACAAGTGAAAACGCGTAGTTTATTCCAGTCTTCTTTTGGATACTTTCAGAATGTGATCCTTAGGTAGAATTCAAAAGCAACACATACTACTGTCTGGAAAAGGCTGCATGAAAACTACTGCTGGAAGCTTCAGTGGTTCTACAGGAGACAAGATGACTATGAGGACAAGCCAATCAACATCTCTGATGCACTTGGCTATGCACACCATGACAGCTCAAACAACACTTCTCAATGGGTAAGGAAACTAGATTGATAAAAAATGGACAAATCAGTTTCATAGGACTTTTAACTGTAGTCTCAGAAAAATACATTTGTTGTGACCTCAAATAGAAGCCCCAGCTGGCCCACAGTTAGTAATGTGGACTTACCTTATGCTTGTTTTATAAGCCAGGAACCCATTGAACTATAAAGTGGCGGTTCTTCCTGGCCTGACCCTGTGTACCTCCTGGTGCCTCAAATTCAGATAGGAACTAAATCAGAGTACAAGACTAGTCTACAAAAGATTCCCCAAAACTGTGGAATAAGAACAATAGACAATGCTGAAAATTACAATTTGGATTTTATCTCATGTGTTGAGAATTTTGAAACAATCTGTCTACAGCAAAGTGCAAGCTCCAGTCCAATTTTTCAATTTTATATAGTACTCTTCAATACTCAATTTTGTGACAAAACTTCCAAACAGGACATGATATATCTAACACTGAATCTACCATAGATCTGCAGCTCACAACAGTAATAGAGTGCAACTTATGATTTCCTTACAGTCCCTTGGAACAAACTATACTATGATTTTACTAAAGATGGTTCCAAAAAATCTCCCCACATATATCCTGCCTAGAAACACAGTGTTATTTCTCTTAGTTTGTTGTAAACTGGTTTGTCGTAGAAATAGAATAAACTCGGCTTTAAGACATCCACCAAATACAGGCATAACACAATTTGCTAGCATAAAGCAGGCTAGGAGACTATCTTTTCAGATTTTATAGCCAGGCTTTTGGTAATTTTTTCAGAGTTCCTGAGAGTTGTTCTCTTGGCATCCCTTCTGTTGATCTTACCCTCGGGGCACATGCAGCCTCTCATTTCCCAAGTCCTTTTGTCTTGCAATCCCAATGCAATTGGTCACATTTGCTTTATTTGTTTGAGATTGATGGGGTCAGAAACCTTTGGAAAAAGGCAGGAAGATGACTTCTCCCCAAGGAGTAACTGAATGTACTTAGGCAGAGAGTTTTCATTATGTGAGATGGGGCCCTTGGAGAGGGAGAGCTCTCATTATGTGAAAATAGGACATTGCAGAGAGAACAGATACACAGCCATACCTGAGAGGTGATGGAAATACTAATTCCTGAGGACCTAGGGGGCACTATGCATCATTTGGTGCGTCTCAGAATACCATCATGTTGTTGATCTAAGACAAAGCCTGAAAGAAAGGACTCATTTGTGAGCAGGAGAAAAATTTTTTAAAGATACTTTTAATCTTCCTCTCTTTTGCTTAAACATTTGTTAGGACCTGCTCCTGAGGCAGGGTAACTGACATTCTTGTTAACAGATCCCTTGGGGTACATTAGAGTGCAACAACACTGAATGACCAGTGTGTGTGTGTACGTGTGTGTGTATATATATATATATGTCAGATTTATTTTGGAACAATTTTGTTACAATGGAAAGGAGTATGTAGCTGTTTTGGTTATTGTCTATAAAGTAATAAAACAATTGTCTATAAGTAATAAAACAATATGAAAGTATAAAGATACCACGTAAGAAAATGTGTACTCCCCCTTGGTGGGGGAGTTTTACACTGTCTGATGCACCACTGTGGCTCATACTCAGTCCACTGGTGGAAGGCCCCAGAAATGAGTCCAGGAGCACTTGAGGGGTCTTTGATGATTTATGCTCCCTTCCAAGGCATGACAGCTGTTTCTCACACCTGTGTAGTTGAGCCAGTTGTGCCTTATCAGAAGGGATTAATATCTTCAGTCTTATGTGTGAATGTCCCAATGCCTCCCCGGGGGTGAGGAGAGGGAAGATTTACACCTGAGTCTCTCTGGGAGGGAGGACATTGACATGATAAAAAACATTTTTCCACCTTGAAGGATCTGCTTCATATCAGCCTTTTCAATTACCTGGCCGAAATCTCAGCTTGTTGCCAAAAAAAGTTGGTTTGTTGTGGTCCTCCTCTGGTGGTGAGAGAGCACTCCCTCTGCACCTGGGCTGTTCTTATGCAGGTCAGAGGTTTTGCCACAACACACGCAAATTCTCCTCCTCCCCTTCAGTTGGGGGGCGCAAACCTGGCCTTAGCAAAGCACCTGCTGCTTTTGCAAATGGCCAATTGTTTGAGTCTTTTAACCTTTAACTTTTCAGTCCCTCACAACATTACAGAAGCCTCCTGCTCAGCAGGACTGTTTATGTGAACCTCTCCCTTCATTTGTCTGTTCCTGTTCATTCCCTGTCAGCTATTCTAGTCTGTCCCCTTATTCTCCTTCCTGCTTCCTGCTTTTAGTTTCAGTCTCTGTTCTTGGAAGAGACAACTACTCTGTTCTTCTACCAGAAGGCATATAATTAGTCACAAGTTGACTAGAGATTTTTCTTCTTGATATCACGTCACTACTTGACATACACATAATCATCCAGTAAGGAAGCTTCTTGCTAGTCCAGGGCAAATTATATATTCCAGCTCCTTTGGGATCTTTCCAGTTAGATTCACAAAGGAAACGTTTCTTGCTCATTTCCAGCAATTCCACATGTTCCATCACTGCCAAGTTGTAGTATCTTGATGCTAAAGTTGCAGCTGTCACCGGCTGGCAGTAACCCCTGATTTAGCCAACTTTCCCCATACATTTATTGGCAAGAACAGAGCTCAGGGCAAACTGCCTAACATTCAAATGCTCTGTTATAAAGAAAAAGTACCTGAATACAAATTAAGGCAATATTTTGGGGGGAATGTAAACCCTAGAACTGTGGTACCATTTTAAACAAAATTTCATCTAATCTAGAATTCTGTCTCCAGATACCAAGGAGAAGTATTGAGCATTTAGAAAACACATGATGTGGGTGTTTCTAACACATAACAATTTTCATTTCATGGAATTCCTGAATCTGTGGTGATAGTCTTGTATTTAGTGATAGACTTGAGGTTTGTTTTTGCTTCTGTGAATTTGTGCTGATACTTTTAGAACTTGTATGAATTTTAACATCTGTGAGATTCTTTAGGAGAGTTCTGTGACTTAGCCTTGCCGTGTGGCTGTGGTCAGCCTTCTGAATATGCCTCCTTCAAGGTTCCAATTCAAGTGACTTAATTCTTACTACAGTAAAAGATAATTCTGTCACCTGAAGACCCTTCTTTTATCATGAAATGTGCTCTTCTAAAAATAATGTGGAAAATAAGAGATTCAAGTTGTTTCTTTCCTTGTCGTTTTCTGCTGTGGCTGCCTGATATGTTGCAAGTGCTTCAGCTGCAAAGATCCCATCTGAATGGGGTTTTTTTAACAAGGAAGAAAGATTTGTTGGAGTTGTTAGCTACTAGACAGAGGTTGGAATCTTCTGGTTTTATTCTAGAGCATTGTGAAGACAACATGTGAAAGAGATCCTGTGACCTTGGATGAAGGGTATCCCTTAGACACAGCATAGTTTCAAGAGAACACCTTTTTTTCTGAGGAACCAAGGCTGTTCAGATAAGATCGGCTAATAAAATAAATGAGACTAGCTCATTTGGATGCTCGGAGGGAATGGATGGACAGAAGACACCTGGAGCATAGCAAAACTGCTTTCGTTAAAGTGAAGTTTCTGAATGAAGTTGGGGAGAATAGATGTTCCCTGTTCCCTCAAGTAGCGTAGACTAATCAGGTATGTAACTTCAACTGTGTCTTTTTATCTCACAGTAGAAGATTAATGTTTCATATTGGATTGTTGTTTTATACTGTAATTCAAAGCCCATGAAATCTTTTGTTCAGTCTCAACAGACTGCTCTAATATAGGATCACTAAGAATCATAGAATCATTAAAGTTGGAAAAGATCTCCAAGATTAAGTCCAACCTTGTTAAATCCTGTTCAGAATGTACCATGTTACAAAGTGTTTCTGCAGTCTCCTAGATAGTAAATATATTTACTGTGATTTAAGATAGAAAGCTTAATTCACAACTTTTGTCTCCATGCTAATTTCAAAGCTGGGGGAAAGTGTGCATTACTGTATTGCCCCATAGCAAAGGTCTATCTAGCTCAGTACCCTGTCTTCAACATGGGTAAGGAATAAATTGATAGACAAGAGTTTAGGCAAGCATTTGGCATAGCCTCCTCAAACTGTTCTCCCAGCTTCTGGCAAACTGTGTCTCAGAAACCTCCTAAAGTGAAACTTGTGTTTTTGTGTTCTGTTTTTCTGGTTAAACGTGTGTGGGGAGGGTGTTGCTTTTCTGCAGCTAAGAAGGAGACTTCTTACCCATTAGATGCATGAAAGGAATTACCATTTGGGAGACAGTACAGAGTGCAGGCACACCTACAATATTTTTTTCAAGCATAGACAAAATTTTGTTTGCAGAATAGCAGCCATTGCTGCACAGAACTAGGCTCTTAAACCCAGCTCTCATCTCTGCCTATCTGGAAGTGTTTTCATCTTTGATCCTGAAGGATCCACATTTTTTCAAACTTAACTGTTCAGGGGAAGTCCATTGTTTTGTGGAATATAGGAGTGTTTCTCCTTAAAAATATCTGTGACCACTGGAGTCTTGACCTACTTCTAGCCATGCCTGTGCTACAGGCAGTAGAGAGGTTATTGCAGGGAGGGGCTGTTCTTCACTGAAGTCAGTGCTGACAGCGATATCCTTCACGGTGCCAGAAGGACTGATGTGAGTGACTCAACAGGGGTTGTTCTTCCATTTGTTTCAGTACTGAAACAATGTCACAGCAGGGTGCTGGAAGCTATACAGGGGATGAGATGTAAAAGCCTACTTTTCAATGCTCCATTATTCTATTTAGTGTTTGCTTGCCTTCTCTATTGTGTATTTGATGAAGTTTTAATTATTATTTATTATACTGTTAATGCTAAATGCCAAACACTGGATGCAATGAGGATGGTTGGTAAATAAAATAATGAGTATTATACATGAGAATAATGGCCCCTTATACAGTGAAGGGCCTGAGTGAGCTGGTACTTCTGCAAAATGTTTTGCTATTCACAGTCTCTCTGTACCTTTTCTTCCTTTGTGCCAAGCCTGTAATTAAATTTGCCCTCTTGTTTCTCATGGTACATAAAGAGTTATATCTGCTTTGAATTTTCATTTTAATTTCCAGGTATGTAGAGTGTCTTGGCCAAAGTAAAGCTGCAAACTTTTGGCTAAACCAGAATGAATCCTGTTTTCAAGTCTCCTTGCTTTATCTAAAAGTCTCTGCCGTAATCTGCAGGTATTTATGGGTAAATGTCTTCATCTGCATTAAAAATGACATTAAAAAATCTAATGAGTTTCCTTTGTTAGTAGGCTAAGCAGAAAAAGAGTGCAGTGACACTTTTTTCATCAGAAAATTTAAGATATCATCCTACTCTCCTGTTTTGAATTTTTTTTAAAGGGAACTGGCAGGAGCCTTGAATTACATCTGTAGATTTTGCTTTGCTAAGTGTGTGTGAGTGAGCAATTGAAGGTCACAGCCATGCCAAACACAGAGGAGAATTACATACCAGTTACAGGAGTTGGGAATAAATCAACACAGAAAGACCTTGAAAGCAAATGCACGAGTCATGGAAGGAAAAAAAGTACTTCAAAAGGCAGGAGTCTGTGACTGTTTACAGCTGTCAGGAAACATCAGTCCTGCTCCCAACCTTCTTTGCTATTTAAGGAAAGAAAAGAAATATGAAGAATTTAATTTTAATTACATAAAATAACATGCTAGGAAAGGAGACCATGCCAGGGCCTACTCTGTATCTAACATTTCACATAATTTGCTTGCTACCCTGGCTGAGAGCTCCTATACATACTTGTCTTGTGAACTGCAGTTCCCCAAGGCTTTGGGATTATTCAGTTTTGTACCATAGCACTGTGTTGCTGTTGCTTTAAACCTGATTAATGAAGTGGAAGTAGATTTAGTACTTCAGGTACCAGCATAAAATTAATGGTTGCAGTAACGTTTTCAGGTTTTTTTTTTCTCAGTAGATATTGCTTTATTCTCCCTGTTGTCTTTGAAGAAAGGCGAAGAACAACAGTAGGTTAAATTTCAATATAAATCTGTTTCAATATAAATCTGTTTCATTAAACTCTGGAAACTCAGATGCAAATGAGGGGGACACAAATCGTGTGTAAATTATCCCTCCCAAAGAAATCTCCAGGCAGTGTTGGAACAGGTACTTTAGCTGCAAAGACATGCAAAATTGCTTCTGAGTTTTGTTCACCTTCCGGCTAGGAAAATGTTCTCTGCCCCCTTAACAACATCAGCAACAAAGAAATACAAACAAAAAAATCAAGGGAATGCTCAAGGTCTGCCCAAGTGAGAGCAAATATCTTTCTTGTCCTCCGTGGTGCTGCCTGGCATGACAGTAGTTGAGTGTCCCGCTACCCTGGAGGGAGTTCAGAGCATAATCTGTAGTACAGCCTGGGAACAGGAAGGGGACCTGGGTAGGCAGCACGCCACTGCTCCTATGCCAAAGTGCCACAGAGCACTACTGTGTTTGCTGTGCCCCCAGCTCAGAGAGGAAGTTTTGTTTCATCTGTTCTGGCAACTTCACAGTTTCCCTTCTAAGCTCCTGAAACTGAGCTGTAGTTGTATCACATGAGATTCAAAGGGCAGGAAAAACTGGGTTGGGATCAACAGCACAAAAATCTGAAAACACAAGTGAAGCTAAAGCACTACTGAGCATTTAAACCAGAGAACAGTGAAGACTGGAAAAAAAATCCTGCCCTCTGCAGAGGTGCAGCAAATAAAAATCAGTAGTCAGAAAAGAAAAGCTGCTCCGAGAGCACCAAAAGTGTGCCATTGGGATAGATTATCAAGAAGCCCCTTGGTCTTCTTTTTGAAAATCTGTGCATGCCTAAATCTACCCTATGATGATGGATGCAAGGACAAGAAGGTACAAAGCTGCTGCCTCTGGAAAACAAATACGCTTCACTAACCCCTTTCTACCTTTGCCTCTCCCTGTTGGTAAAAGGAAAAGGCAACAGAGTTCATTGCAGTGCAAACTGATAAAATGGCTACATTAATGGGTCAGATTCTATTTTGAGTTTTCAAGGATAGTACTATGGATTTTAGAACTTCGGGTTACTGATAGCACAGTATTAATATGTTCTAAATCCTGGGTTTGTCATCCAGATTTAGTTCATGTAGTGAATGGAAATCACAGTAAGTAAACAAACCCAAATGATCCCAGGGGTTCATGTAGGATGATACCTCAGCTTCAGATACGTCAAGCTTTGGTGTTCATTTCCTTTAACGCTGATCTCCAAAGGTCTGCAGTTCAAAGGCAAAAAAAAAGGCTGAGCATTTGCACTTAAATAACACTGTGTACTGTTTATTCTATTAGTGATGGTGATCCAGGCGCTTGTATCATTCTTTCTATCAGACTTTGACACTTGGATGTCTATTGTTGGATTGGCTGATTGTTACACAAGGCTATTGCTTCAGTCATTGCTTGAAACACTGGAATGAAGCCTGGCCCTCTTGGACATTTTAAGTAGCTGGTTTATTTGTCTTTCCAAAGTAATTTATCTAAATAGGCCAACAAAATCAAATTACATGGGATTCTAAATACATTCCACTGCCCAGTCTGACATCTTAATTAGAACTTCTAAAAAAATAATGATTACATTTTGTCTCCCAAGATTTCACTAACATTTCTTAAAAGTTGGCCAGTGAATATCACTAGCAGCCACACAAAGTTATTTGTTTTTTAAAGTTGATCAGACTTTCCAAAAAAAACCCCATCAAACAAAAAAACCCAACAAAAAACTGAGAGAAGAAATACAGTTTCTGCAGGTTCAAAAACTCAAAATGAATAACTGATAGTTCAAGTTTTAATCTTCATCTTGCATAAAACTTTTTTAGCCACCTTTGTCTAAAATACTGTCTTATAAAAACATTTATTTTCCAATACAATGTAACATACTTGTGTTGCACAATATTGTGAGTAATTTAAAATACCACAATGATTGCATTGGCTTTTCCGTGCTGCTTCCAAATTTTTTTGCTGCAGGGACTGTGTAAGTGGAGCTATTGCTGTTAAGTGTCATTTTGAGTTTTTCTGTATTCATCTATAAATTGCCTCATGTGCCTCAAAGTAGACTATCATCTGTGAATGAAGGGGGATAAATACCTACTCAGAAAGAAACTTTGGAGTACATGAAAAACAAACAGCATGAGAGCTCAGGGATGAAGATTTAACAATATGCTAACTAGTGTTACTATCTCCTTTAGTTTTCTGTGGGTAGTTCAAGTGAAATAACTTTTAGACAGTTTACAGACTTCTTGGATGCACAGTCAGCTAATTTACACCAATTTTTCTAAGTAAACAAACAACCCTCCCCAAAAATTTCAGCTGTCAGAACTGCAAATGGTTCTCTTAGTGTTTTGTTCCAGATGTGCTTGTCTAGGTACTGAACCTGAGAGACTGACAGTTTCTTTTAAGATAATTATACCTGACCACAACTTATATCAAAACTCCACTAGTCAAAGTAAAGTGAGTACAATTTTCTAGAGATTAAAATAGATTTGTTGAATATTAATTCAGTTATCAGTTTTGGTGCATAAGAACAAGGCTCCATTCAATTGAAATTTAATTACAAGTTTCATTCCAGCATTCCAAATGCACAGCAGCCCCTATGAGACACCAGCAGCAAGAACTGGGCCTTGAGACAACTTCAACCCACGTTTGTGACCACTTTCATTCTAAGTGACCAAAATGAACTTAGTCTGACCTGAAATCCCATGAAAAGCAGACAGCTGAAATGTGGGAGTTTCAGAACACACTGCTTTGATCTACAGATCTGCTTGTATTGTTTGCTAATGTAGACATAGCCTTTGTGACTTAGTGAAGTTTCAGCTGTCCTGTCTGTGAGCACTTCATTTAGAGCAGTTAGCAATATTTACTGTTTTCTTTAGTATCACTTTCACCTTCACATGTATATGGTACTGTCTGTTTACAAACTATCTGAATGAAAATATCTGGATAAACACATCATGTGATGGGTGAGCAACTGGCTCATGGGTCAGGCACAAAGGGTTATAGTGACTGGTGACCTGTCACTAGTGGGGTTCCACAGGGCTCCATCTTAGGCCCTGGGATCTTCAACACGTTCATAAATGACTTGGATGCAGAGCTTGAGGGGGTACTAAGCAAGTTTGCAGATGATACAAAACTGGGAGGAGCTGTTGACTCCCTAGAAGGCAGGGAGGCCCTGCAGAGAGACCTCAGCAAATTAGAGGGCTGGGCAATCACCAACCATATGAAGTTCAACAAGGGAAAGTGCCAGATTCTGCACTGGGATGGTGCAATCCTGGATGTATGGGCAGACTGGGGCATGAAAGGCTGGAAAGCAGTGCCATGGAAAGGGACCTGAGGGTCCTGGTCAATGGCAAGTTGAACATGAGTCAGCAGTGCCCTGGCAGCCTGGAGGGCCAACTGTGTCCTGGGGTGCATCAGGCACAGCATCGCCATGTGGGCAAGGGAGGGGGTTGTCCTGCTCTGCACTGGGGCGGCCTCACCTCGAGTCCTGGGGGCAGTTTTGGGTGCCATAATGTAAGAAAGATATAAGACTTTTTAAAAGTAACCAAAGGAGGGCAATGAAGATGGTGAAGGGCCGTGAGGAGAAGCCATATGAGGAGGGACTGAGGTCACTTGGTCTGTTCAGCCTGGAGGAGACTGAGGGGAGACCTCATTGCACTTAAAACTTCCTTGTGAAGGAGAGGAAGGTCAGACACACTGATCTCTCCTCTGTGGTGACCAGTGACAGGACCTAAGGGAATGGACTGAAGCTGAGCTGAGGTAGGTTTTAGATGGATATTAGGAAAAGGTTCTTCACTCAGAGGGTAGTTGGGCACTGGAACAGGCTTCCCAGGAAGTGGTCACAGCACCAAGCCAGACAGAGCTCAAGAGACATTTGGACAATGCTCTCAGGCACATGGTGTGATTTTTGGGGACGGTGCTGTGCAGGGACAGGAGTTGGACTCAATGATCCTTGTGCATCCCTTCCAACTCAGAAGATTCTGTGATTGTGCAAAAATAATGAGCTTCAGAAGTTTGATGCCCTGTGTGTAGAGACCGTAATGCAAGTGTTACAATATTCCTTATCTGTTTGTTGCAATTCTGTGGACCTACTTCTTTTATTGCACTGAAGATTCATATTACGTTTCCATTATCACAGTTAGCACTATGTCTAGTATTTTCCATTACAATTTCAGATTATTTTACAGTGTAAGACAGTGCATTTTGAATCTTATGATAGATTAAACCACATACAGAAGGAAAAAAGGTCAGTACCATTTATTTCTGTGATTTCTGCCTTATAGTTTAGTTGACAAAAAAACTGGTAAAGAGACAGCTTCTTAAGCAGAGCACTCACTGGTTTGGGCTGGAATGGGTTCTCATCCTGCCCTATTCAATACAGTCAGTCTTACCTGTTTTCTCTCTGTGTATGAAGAGAGTAAAGGGATGTGGTCAAAACCAAGGAAATCTGCCATCCTGAAGCCACTGCTAGGAAAACATGAGGAAAAATTGATAAAGGGAAGAATGGATGGATGGATGGATGGATGGATGTCCAGCAAACAGAATAAAGCTATCAAACACTGAGGAACACATATAGGAACTTGAACGAAACAGAGAAGAAAGAATTAGAAGGGTCAGAGATTTGTGAACAGCAGAACTGTTGGCAAGGTTACTGCAAAAGACTAGTTGGGGACACAGCGAAATAAGAACTCATCAAATGCAGAGTGAGAAAATGATGATAAATGAGAAAAGATAGAGGATGTGTGAAGACATATTCAGCTTGATCACCTAAGAATGTCTTTCTGCATATGTGCATCATCTTGTATTTGTGCAGTAGATCTAGAAGCTGTACTTCTTGCTAAGGAAATTGTAGGCAGTTGGCAGTTCTAGGAGAGAAATTGAGAGATGAAAACAATGATACCAAAGGGAGAAGTCCTTGCTAATGCCAAGAAAATATATGTGAGACAACAGGTAAAAAAACTTCACATTATCAGTGATAGAAATGGGAGTAAGAGTAACAGAGCTAAAAAAACAGTGAAAATTGAAGTTGAGTAAGATGCAGAGAAAAGAGAAGAGAAAGAAGGGATTTGAGATCTAATATAATACATAACCCAATACATAAAAAACCAAACCAAACAGAGCATGCTGAAATCACTTAGGTGGCTTAAGGAAGAAATAATGACTTTATTAGAAAGAAGAAAAAGAACAATTAGATTCTTACTTATTTTCCTAAAAGAATAAAAGGACAAATCAGCTGAGATATAAAGAAACACTGCAAATGTGATTTTGTTTATTGGCAAACAGGTAAGTGACAATGCAAGATTATGACTAACAGGTCAAAACAGTTTGCAGGGTGTTTGTGGAAAGCCTTGTGAGAAATAATAACAAGAGTTGTCCTGGAAATGAAAACTTAACTGTTTTGCATGCTAAAATACCTTCTCTCATTCTCCTGAAACAAGCTAACCTTCTTCAAATATATTCTAAATAAAAGAAAAAGACAATGCTTTGCTAGCCTGCATGACAAGATTTTCAGTTTATCCAGGATATGTCTACTTCTGCAGCAGGACTTCCTCCCAAGCAGGGTAACTCAAAGCTTGTCTTAGTTTACTTTCTGAGTAGAAAGGAAAGCTTATCCACAGCTGTTGAGTTGCTGTAGAAGAAGAGCAACATTTATAAACTGAATTTTTCATCTTCAGTGGCACACTTTAAAGAAAAAATAAGACTGGGTCAAAACCTTACTGACAATAGAAGCATACCAACTTCCACAGCAGAGAATATGGAAGAGAAGAAAACAGGATCCTTCCAAGCATTAAAGATTTTTTAAAAATATTTTCTTTGAGAATTCCAAATACCTTTGGAATTTTGTCAGCTTAATCTATCCAAGCAGTGGATGCTTGCACAGGTACTGAACAAACACTGTGCTGGAGATAACTGCACATTTTTTTACACCAGTAAATACAAAGAATTAAAGTTTCCAAGCTGAGCAAATGTTAGTTTTCCAGTTGAGTGAATAAAACCTGATGTGCCTAATCCAAACTGATTAGGCAGACTTTGAGCTTGTACTTTATGTAACTTCTTTATTAAGGTGTTTCTGTTGGCAAACATTTTAAATACCCACTATTTTTTTTCTGAGATGCTGGATAATAATTGACATTTGAAAAGAAGGGAGAGAAGTCTAAAAAATCTAAGTAGGAAGCAAAACTTCCACTCTTAAACAAAATTAGTTAGAAATGAAATTAGAAAAATAACCTTCTGCAACCAAAAGGAATGCAGGAGAGGCATCAAAGTTCAGTTTCTGGGTGTCATATATAGACCATGGGTGAAATCTCATCCTAGTAAAGTACATTCCAAAATTACCATCAATTTCAGGAAGGAAAAGCAACTAGGATTCTCTGTCTTGGCTATATCCACTTTTCTTGAGCTGTTGATGAGTCTTTCAACCTCTAGTCTTTTGATTCTTGTAAGTTAGTAAGAATGGACCTGAATATAATTTTGGTAAGAATGAACCCTGACAGTTCTCATGTGCAGGATCTAGTGCACTGCGTTTCAACCTTGACCATACAAGCAGGATTTTGGAAGTCCCACAACAATAATATTAAGTTCAATATTTAATGCTGCAACCTAGAAGCTATTGTCAAATTACAAGACTTTCTTCTCTTCAAATCTTGGCTATCTTAAAAAAATTTCACAATGATTGACCTTGAAATCTAAAATTCAGACATATCACAGTTCAAATTCTTGCAGATCACTGTATAACATTAATATAAATATTGGGTTTATGTTTTTTAGAAAGCCCTGAAAAAAAAAAAATCACAGCTCTGAGTAACTAACATCTATAGTGGAAGTTAATCCATTAGGATGAGTGACTCAGTATACAGAATTGGTATAGTTGACTTTAGATGCCTTCACATAAAATTAGCAAAATTTTAATTTGTTATTTACAGCTTGGGGTATTCTAAATATTGTTATGAGTTCTGCTTTACTCTTGTAATACAGTATAAATGGCAGGGGTTTTTTGTGTTATGGAATAGTTAGTTTTGAGGAGGACCCTGAAGGTGCTTGAAAAAATGGCTACATATGGTTTAAATCAGAAACAGCCATCTGAAGGGAAAAGTAATAAGCAAATCAGCCAGCCAGCTAAACAACAGAATACAATTCCTGATAAATCTTTGGCACAGAAGTGCCCTCCCAGTGCCCCAAAGCATCTGGGAAATGAGTATGACCTTCAAAGCCTGACAGATGGTGAGAGCATCCTGCATGTACTCAGACCATGCCAGCTGAGGATACCTGATCTTTAATGGTCTGAATTGCACTTGAATGCAAAAAACTTTTCAATCTTCTTAAAATTGAGACCATCTAGCTGAATACAATATCTGGTAAATCTAGTTTTGCTGGTTTTGATGAGAAACAGAACAGGTTTGATATTGGAACAGGACACTAGAGGCTTCAGTGAAAACTGAAAACTTCTCTGTGAAGCTGGTACATTTTCTGATCCATACACTTCTTAAATGATGTCAGGTGTGTGTATTAGTGAGATATTAACTCTTTCTGAGACAGATTTTTAATGGAGGATTCTGCCAGTCCTATTCCTTCTGGAGAGCAAACCCGGGTCCCTTTAGGGCAGGAAAAAATTTAAGTGATATTCCAAGAAGTTTGGCTCCCTGAAATGCAGCCGAATAGGGTAAACAATACATGTCTGCACTGAGCAGCCAAACAGCCTTTCAGAGGGCTGGCACTTCCACAAGGTGGGTAGTCTCCACTGGAATACTAGTTAAGAATTGGCATAAAACATGTCACCTTCCCATTCTCAAGAACAAAGCTCATATTAAGCAAGAGGCTACACTACAAATGTAGCTATTTGCTCCAAGATTTTTTAGTTTTCTGAAAGTTGTTTCCAACGTGACGTCTTCAGCATGGTGGTTTTCATGGTATTTTTGAAGTTAACTCATATGAGTTAATGATTTGGCTTGGTTGGTTGGGTTTTTTGGATAACTTTTTTTTTTCCTGAATTTACTTATTATGTGTATCAGCTTCCTTCTTGGCCATGTTGGTATAATTTTTCTTCTCCATAAGGCTTAGTAATAGTGTGCATTCACCATGTGCCTCTTTAGGGACCTTTAGATAGACACCATACTGCTTGAAAGGTTTTGACTTGCTTAGGTTCTTTCCAGCTGTTTATAAAAGAAACATTCTTGGTCTTATCTCTTTCTTATTTTTGAAAGCAAATGCAACTGTGTCGTTTTTTGGAGTTTGTTTTCTTGTTTTTTCATTGGTGGGATTTTTTTTCTTTTTTTGTTTTTTTGGGGGGGGGGGGGTTTTGGTGTCTATTTCATGGATGCCGAATCTAAGCATGTAGCTTTTGCTACAATTCTTTAATTGTTGAGTTTTTAAATGTGATTCTGAGCACTACTCAACAACAATTCAAGGGCAGCTTCTGTTGTGGGATCTCTAATGACTCACCCATTAACCATTTGTTGATTGTATATCAGAACACAGGACCAGTGTCAGAAGTGTGATATCCATTCTATAGACATGGAATGTGTTTGACTCTAGAGCTGGCCCTTGCAAACATGATCAGTTGTTACTGTTGAGGCAGCAGCTGACACTTCTTTCAAAGAGCTGAACTGTCATTTACAGTTCATAAGAATGATGCAACTCCAATTTTATATGAAACAAAGAGCATTACTTCATGCTACAGATACAGAAAAGAAAGACTTCAAATATTTCTTTAACAAGTCATTCGTGAGCACTTGTGTTTTCTATTCCCCAACCCACCTTCGAAAGCTTGAGTACTCTACCAGCTTTGCCATCAAAATCACTGGTGTGGATTGCTCTTGAAATCAGGCCACCTTCTGAACATTATGAAGTCAGCACTGAACATGAAAAGGTTATAAGTTAAGAAGAAAACATTCTTTTCCCATGATTATAATCTGACTGGTTAGAACATGAAAATATGTTGCATTTCTCTTCTAGTTTGTGTTCCTTTTTTCTTAATTGCATTTTATTTCTTTACGAGGACGTTTATGGAACTGTTGCAGCTTCTGACTAGGTCCAATTAAAGGCACATTTCTCTGTACGTATGTACTTGTCACCACAGATTTGGGAATTAGAGGTGTCATCATAGCCAATGGCCATGCCTGAGCAAGTTATACTCAAAACCCCCAGGTCTGCATCAATAGAGCTACGAAAAAATTTGAGATTTGGCTGACTCTGCCACAATCAAGATTGTAGCCTGAACAGGACAATGAAATAGAATGAAAAATCGTGGCTGATACCTCTCAATTAACATGAAGAGGTATTTGTAGGGTGCACAAATATTTGTTGTTTTATATCCTATGCAGAACATGTCCTAAGTAATTTGGGTAGTAGTTTTCTACTTTTCTCTAGTACAATCTACTTCCAAGATAGGAAAAAAATTATTTCAGTAACTTTGTAACAGAAAAAGTGAAAACTCAGAGTTAAGCAGACTAGTATTAGTATGGCAGAATCTGAATAGTTTTGTTTGCATTCTCCAGAAGAAATTGGTATTACAGCTTTTGGTATCCAGATGTATTTTTTCTTATCGACAAGAGGAGACCAGTCTTTCCTCTTCATTTTCTTTGTGTGGAGAAGCTTGGTTTCTGTCACTTGTAGGCCAACCTCCATTACCTTATATACTACCTAAGCTCAAGGCTGAAACGATAGTTGAAATGAAATTCTGAAGCTGAAAATAACTTTTACTGTGTAGCTGTTAGAACACATCCTACTTACAAGCACTGTGTTTAATTTGCATTGTTTCATGCCTTGTAATAGAAAGGAGTCTATAAGATCCTGGAATCTGGACCACAGTGTCTGCTTCCATTGTTGTAGAATTCAGTCCTGTGGAGACAAATGCAGTTGTCATCTTTGCTTTAGTATTAAACAGTGCTCCATAATGACATTTTAGAGCTTCAGGCACAGTTTTGAGCTGTGACTGAAAATTGTTACTTGGCTGGTAAAAATCAATAGGGAGGTGTTAGAGCCATTGTCTGAAGTTTATTTTTGAGTGCCTTCCATCTAAAAGGCAAGACACCAATTTTCTTCGGGTTCTTTTTTTCTGGGTTTCCCTTGGCTTCCCTAATGGATAGAGAACTGTCTTCTGATGCTAACAAAAATCTTCAGCGTGTCTCTGTTTTGAAGTTTTCACTCATTTAAGACATGGTGTAGGGTCTCCAGTGACACCTGAGTTTCACATATAGGGAGGGATATGATGAATTTCTGTTGAGGGAAGAAGAACCTATGCTGAATATTTCAGATTTAGCACATGCCTTTAATGTCACATTCCTACAGGTGCTGTTGATACTCATCCAGACCTTGACATGACTGATCACAGTTCATTTTTGAATATCACTATTCATTTCTTCTTGAATATTCACAGGGAACAATAGTGCACAGCTGCTCCAGTGGGAGTAATTGACTGTTTAAATATGAAGTTCACAAAAATATTTTGTCTGGCTCCTTCTCTGCCTTCTCAACTTCTGTACAGTATGTGCCTTCCTACGCTAAAACTTCTGTAGTGCAATACTGTCCTAGTAAAGGTCTGTGTCATGCTGTAAATAGTCAGTCCTGATACTGGCAGAAATCTCAGAAGAATATTACAGTCCATATGCTAAATACCAGTATAACAATACGTTGATAGCTAGGAATAATGTACCATAACATTTAACCAACAGAACAAAAGGTTTAGTGTGTTTTTTCAACCTGAGGTGAAGAAATATAGATAATACATCCATATTTGGAACCTTTAGATCTTTTAAGTAGGAAACACATTTTCTTACTAATGCAGTCAGAATGGTTGCTGAAGTAATAGCTTCCTTGCTTTCATTTTCCCTCTGCAGATATTATTAGGTTCAGTATGAATCTGTCAGTTTAACTGCTCTGTGTGCTAGTAGTGCCCAGTCCAATAAAACATTAATGACTGGTATTTGTAATGGCATCCAAGAATTTAAAACTGTCTTCTGCCAAAGGTAACTTTACTCGTCAATCCAGCCTTCATCTCCTTTCCCCACTGACAAGGAGTTAAAGGCATCAATCAGTTACAGAAATGATAGTATAAGTGCGGCGTTGCGTCTCGCTCAGCCCTGCCTCGGGATAGCTCGGTGGAACCTCGGGGCTGGAAGCGCCGCTTATTCAGAGGGTCTGGAGCGATCCGATCTCAGCCAGGATCGAGCCCTTGCGCGGGAACCAGTGGCCCAGAATGTGGGCTCGCCAGAACCTCTCACGCTGCAAGCAGATATCCCAATGGCGCTGCCCCAGGCTGGGTAGCCCGTCCTCGGTAGGTGCAGATAGGAGCTCGCTGAGCGCACGGCGGTCCGGAGCACGAAGAAAAGGAGAGGGAGATTTCTGGCGGGAGTGCAGATGGTTTATTACAATCCAAGAGAAAACAGAAATCTGCCGAATCACGCACGAAACACGAACTTTTAAGCACAGGAAACAGGGCGTGGAAAACACCAACATCCAATAGCGCGGGGCTTACAGGGTGGGACACAGTAATAACAACCAATTATTAAAGATTACCAATAACTGACCAATAGACTGCTGAACTGCAAAGAAGTCTCTGGAAAGGAAGGCTGGGTTTGTGCTTCTCTCCACCCCAGGGGATGTCTAAGGGGTGTCCTGAGCATCCTCGGATCCCGTGTCACTCAACCACTGTATAACCAGTGCCTGAGCAACAGGCGGGGTCTGAGCCCCCCTGAGGGAAGGCACCACCACATCTAAGAACATGTGAACAGACAGCCCTTGTCTGACCACTGATCCATGTACTTATCAGCCTGTCTGTGACACTGCCCAGCAGAAAAGACCTAGAGAGGAAGGTATCAAGTGAACTCTGTATTCAGTTTCTCTTAAGCAGTGGTTTAGAAACTGCATCTGGAGCACTTTCAGCAATGATAATACTTTCCATTATTCTAATTCCTGAACCCTTTTTAAAAATTTATTTTAGTGCTCAATTCATATAGTAATGAATTCCCCATTGTAATAATTTGTTGAGTGAAAAGTGGTTCTTTGTTTGTTTGCCTTAAACCTGCTGCCAGATCACCCATTTTACTCCCTCAGCCTGGAAAGCCATGAAGAGCAGCAGAACAGGATTTGAAGGAGCCGACCCAGATCCCGTTAGTAGAAGGACAGAAGGTCAAGATACTAAGAATGGCTGTGACTTTGTGTATTGCAACACCACTTGCAAGTGCCAAGGCCCCTTTGTGCTAGCAGCGGTACAGACTTATGAGAGAGAGTATGATGCAAAGAATTGATACTCTAAACAGAAGATGCTGTCAAAGTGGAATAATGAAAAACCAGGATTCTCATTCTTTCTGTCTGTTTGGAAAGAAAGTCACAATTACTGCTGCTGCTGCCCAGACAGTAAGCTGGGAAATGTACTTGTTCACTGTCCTTCCACTTTTACTCAACTTTCTTCTGCTACTTTAGGCTTTTCCTCCTTGGACTCATATCAGGAAAGAAGCAGAAGTTATGCAAAGGAAACAAAAGGTGAATGGTCAGCAGAGCAGTGGTTCCATCATATGCCCTGAACCTTATTGCATCAGGATCTCAGACTGGGATGTTCAGAAACCAGCTGCTGCTCCCTGCACAGGACCACAATTGTGCAGAACATAGGTTCCAAGGTGACAAGTTGCTACTCGTGGAAGCAAGCAGCTGCAATGGGCAGGAGAAGGTAGAGAAAGTTCCAGATCAAGTATTCTACTAAGATTTATAACTACAACTGCCTTATATCCACAGCTGTTCTGTTGATGCTCCCCTGTATAAAACTGCTGTCAATAAATGTGCATTCAGACATTGAGTACTAATATGTGAAGCCAAGTATGAACCTGAGGTAAAATTTGAGGAAAGGTTCAGGACTGTAAGAGTAAGCAGTTATCCCAGAATCTGCAGTTCTAAATTTGTAGTATGACTGTACCAATGAATATCTTAAAACCAAACCACAACCAGTAGCTGTAGAAGGTGACAAGATAAGGTAAGTGCAGGCAATTGCGTGCTGATATTTCCCCAAAATAGTCTTCCAGCAACCAGGAGTCTACACATACTTCTAAGACTGTGATGACTTTTTTTTCTGTGGGTTGTCCATTCCCTCTTTGAACTTGCATGACCTTTGACATCTACAACCTCCTATGGCCATAGCTTAAACAGCACAGTGATCAAGAATTATTTCCTTCTGATACTGAATCTAGCTCTTATCATCTTGTTTGCTGTTCTCTAGTTATTATATTGAAAAGAATACTGAACAATCTTTCACATTTTACTCTTTATCGTTTAAGCCACTATTATATTGCAGATTAAATGGTCTCAGTTCCAGATTGTGGAACCTTAGTTAATTAGTGTTTTTCTGGTTTGGGTTTCGTACAGTACTACTACATATCCTTTTTTGATATATCCTCCAATTCTCCCTCCTTTTGGAAAAGGGGTCAAACCGACTCAATTTTCACAATACCAATAAGTCAAGGAGTTATACCATGGAATCATCCTATTTTTATGATTGCTGGTGTTCTGCAGTCTTTTTTTTGACTGTTACAAGTTATTGAGATTATGTTTTCATCAAACTATTTACTAAACCCTTAAGATTTTCATCCTGCCTTGAGTTAGTCAGCATGGAGCAGCAGTTTATATGTGAAGTTCAGGTTGTTTCTCCCTGTATGCATTTATCTAAGCTGAATTTCAACTGTCATTTCTTTGCCAAGCCACTCATTATCATGAGGCTTTTCTGAAACTGCCACTCTTCTTTATTGCCTTGAATAGTTTAGTGTCAGCGCCATTCTTTGTCACCTCAGTATTCTTCCCCCTTTAATTAATTTATGAATACACTAAGGGCCTCAGGTCCCAGCACAAATCCCTATGGGATTCCACTGGCTTTTTGTTCTTTGACTCTGTTTCTGATCTCCTAAACAGTTTTTTATCCATCCAAGGACATTCCCATGTTGTTTAGATTATTTAGGATGCTTTGGGTGAGGAACACTACTGAATGCCTTTTGAAAATACAAGTAGACTATATCAAAGGGGTACTGCTTGTCCACATTCTTAATTGCTTCTTCAGAGAAATTAAATAAATTTGTGAGTCACAATTTTTCTCTACAAAGAACCCACAAGAAACAAATCATGTTGACTGTTCTCTATTTATATTCATATTCATCCACATGTCCATTAATTTTAATATGTAGAATAACGTCCACTAACATTTCAGAGGGTTGTGAGGCTCATTGGTGAGGTCTTCCTTGGTTCTCTCTGAAACTTCTGAAAAAGAATCAGTATCATGCTGGCCATCTTCTAGTACCAAAGCAATTTTAGGTAAGATTCAATGTACCTCAATTAGTGTTTCACTACTTCGTCTTGAGTTCCCTCAGAGCTTTAGGGTGAACAGAAGTTGCTTATGGCTTACAATTAATTTCTTATGTCTTTTGGAAGTTTCTTCCAATTAATTTCTTTTTTCTTCTTTCTGACTCGCCTCATTGAGCTTTTTTTACTCTTATCATGCTAGCACTAAAATTTTCTGAAGGGGTGCTTTCTCACTTTAAAAGCTGATTTTATTCTGCTTTTGGGGCATGCAGGCTTTCTTCTAGTGCTTTCTATGACTTTCTTGATGTGCAGTACTAGTTTGTTCTGAGAATCCAATAAATGGTGTCCATTCCAAGCTGTGGTTGGAAGCTTCTGATAGGGGGAGTGGCTGTAGAACAGAAGAAAGAAAAAAGAAGGGAGCAGCAAAGAGAAAGGGAGTGTACTTCTAGTGACCAAGCCTCTTGATGTGGCTGTATAGGAGAGCAGGAAAATGTTACCTAAGCTACACCAATGGAATTTAACAGACTCATGATATTTTGCTAAAAGGCATACAGGATATTTACAGTAGAGCAGAAAATTGAACTCAGATCTTTAGAGTTCAGGACTGTCACACAGCAAAAGCACCAGATGGATGTCTCTTGCTCTTATAATAAGTGCCATTGCTAGGATGATCTTAGTCCTATTAGCAAGTCAGCATTTTCACTAGCACAGTGGCTTGAATAATATTACAAATTAACTATAAAGAAAGGAAAATAAAAACAGGGAGATCAGTGCCAATGGCTTTCAAGGACCATACATCTTCCTTAAACATTTGGCTGGTTGCTTCAAGAGGCAATTGTGAGAAAAAAGGATTAAATAGGGGAAATGCAAGAGATGCAACTGGGATGTATACAGCTTCTCTTGAAAAGAGAAAGGGGAAGAAAAAGTACTTTATTCTCATAGCTTACAATGTCAAAGAAAAAAAGGCCCATGTCAATATTTTTGTTTATTCTGAGGATTTAATTTTGCTAGATACAAATAATAGAAAACTAGACATGAAATGAAAGGAAGAAAATGTCAACATGCTCACCTAAAGAATTATATATTTTATTGAATTGAAGAACACTGCTTCTATTTGTAAAATTATGGTGCATTGTAAAAAGTCAACCAATGCAAAATATTTTCCGGGAGAGGTATTTATACAGACATGGTTTTTACCTATGGTTGTGGTATCTGCTGATTAAAAAGTGGGGTGCAGAATTGGATACTTTTATTCTGCCCTTTGCTCAGGCACTCATTAGTTTGTAACCTCTGGCATGTTACTTCACATGTCCCAGCTGTAGAAATAATTGGAAATTATAATACAACATGAAATATTTTTACTGTAAGTGGTTATAACAATCTGACCTTTAGGTGATTGGTGTCATAAGTCCTCAGCATGTTCAGATTTCAGTATATGTTGTTTATTTTTAGTTTCCTCCTTTTCAGTAGTAATTCTTTATATGAAGATAAGCTATCTGGACCCACTTTGACTTTCATGGTCTATTTTCCCCAGGAACTGGAAACTACCAATTACTATTTAGTATTCAAAACAGTTTCTTATCTACATTTCTGTTCATTCTGTCTTAAATACTATGGGTTGCATGTTTACTTTTAAAAGTATTTAATTAAAAGTAAATAAAATACTTTAGAATTATATGCTGTTATAGGTGCTCTGAAGTTATATACATTAAACACTTAGTTTTAATATAGAACATTTAAAAATGCCTCAGACCCATTACTCAGTTTTGGATCTACCATGCCTACTAAAGTACAAAAAGGAATGAATAGGAAGTTTTGATACAACTCATATACAGAATTATCTTTAAACCCTTGCCGCTTATGCCATCTGTGTGTCTGCAAAAGACTCGTTAGAAGAGAAAGGAAGATGAAAGAGAAAAAAAGAGGTACTTCAGGTAATAAAATCTCTGCATTTTTGCACTACAAATATGAATACCAGTTTTAATTGTTACAGTAACTTGAAAATTATTAGTCAGTTGTGAAATAATATTTATTTTGTAATGAAGACAGCCGAACTAGATTTTTTCTTTACAACTCAGATCTCAGAAACATTTTCTTTTTTTTTTTTTATGAGTTTATTCCTGTTTTCATAGACTTACTGTGACATTTTATGTGCTACCAGTTTTAGTGTCGTGAATTTGTAGGTATTCAAATTTCAAATTTGCCCATCCTCAAGCCACTGGAAGCACAGAAAATAATTTTACAGTACCTGACAACATAATATATTCAGTTTAGCTTCCATAATTTTCTTGCCCTGGAGCTTTTAAACATGAAACATTTGTTAAATATGGCCCTGGACTGATCAAAGTGATAAGTGAATACTGTGAAATGTTGGGACCTTCCAATTTTTCCCAGGTAAAATATAAGACCTTCACCTCTTTCAGTGTTCAGAATAGGACTCTCTTGAATCTATTCCAGAAATGTAAAAATACATAAAAAATCAATGCTTCCTGGAATATAGTACAAAGTTTGGAAGAGCAGCAGAGATAAGATAAGCTTCCCATGCGTGAAATCCTTTCACTTTTGTAAAGGCTTTCCTGTGTCATGAATTTCCAGTGAAAATATTATCAGGAACTGATATAATGTCCTAAATGAAATGGAGTAGATCCCATTTCCTCTCCTCATTTCACAAGCCCCTCTGATAAACTGTGCTATTCTGCACACTGAAACCATTGACAGTATGGGAGCTGGAAGCAGGAGACAGTTATGTGGCTTTAAAACTCTGGGAGGGTGCCTACTGCTTCTGACAGGCAGAACACACAAGGATGTTATTTTTTCTCCAAAGCTCTGGACACCAGTCTCTTGGATTAGATAGACAGTGGACCTATTATAACATAGAAACTCTTAAATGGAAAAAAAAAGTGGTGCTATTGAGACATATTTAAACATAGAATAAAACATCTAACATAACAGTGATGAGTTGAAAGGTATTTTGCTGCTTACATTTTGGATGAGCTCCCGACAGAAAAAAACAAACAAAACAAAACAACCCCAGCCTAATATTTAGTCTTGTCTTTAGCTATGTAACAGGAAAATGTGTTGCATCACTTGTCTGCTGCTTCCAGGTGCTTAAAAAAGTGCAGTGGTTGCTCTCACTGAAACTTGAGTGCTGTCCAAATGTTAAAATCAGTTTCTAAAAAGCTTGGTTCGTTCTAGAAGGCCATGCCCCATGGGACAAAAACCAAAGGACCCACTGCCCTACTTTGTTGCTATCATTGGCATTTCCCTCTCAGTTTTGTTGGCACAAATCTTGTGAGACCATGTAGTAAACTGGATCAAGGGCTGAAAAACACACTCTTCTGTTCTGATGGGTTATTTTGAAGCAGGATAATTTCTCTTGTTCAGTTTAAAATGTGATACTACAAATAGTTGTGCCATCAGTGGTGAAGGGATACTACACCTCTTTCTATCAGTGAGTGGTGGAGATGGGATATGTCAAACTTCATTATTTCTGGATGGAAATTTTTTCTGATCTTGGCCACCTCATCACTGGTTAGATAAAGTTGTTGTACTACTGAGGGACCACAGAGGGCATATGGGCACCAATACACCAATATCCCTCATGCATTGAAGCTCAGAGCCTAGGAAATTTTCACAGGGAAAGGACATGTTATGATGTCTTTAGAAATGCTGTGCATGTTTGTTAATAATTTGTGGGTGTTTTATTCCATTCCTTTCTTGTTTTATTCTCCTTCACAAAAAAAGAAACCCAAAACAAAGTCATGTTATTTCCTTCTTAATTTCACTTGATCAGTTTTTTTCATTTATTATACAAATAAGAATATTCAATAAAGTGCTGGAAATATGAAATCATAAAAATATGTGTTTTAAATATGAAAAGCTGAAGAGACATGTATATAGTCGTCCCTCCTCTAGAGACTTCACAGTACAATTTGGAAGAATACAAATAGAATGCAATAATTAGAAAAAGGAGTATAGCGAAAATACAGTATTGAGATCAGACTCTGGTAAACTGTATCAGGTTATTGTATTCATAATCCATCAGAGAAGGTTGTCATGGTTTAGGAATGGTCCTCTCCAATTTAATGCCTCCACAGAGACTCTCCAAACCAAGCTGCCACTTGTTTGATTGCTCCTTCCTTTCCCCTTTTCCTCTCCTCCTCGGCAGGCTGGAGAGGCGGACTGGAGGCACAAAAGGTAAAGATTACAGGTGGAGATAAGGACAATTTACTGAAAACAGCCACGAGATAAGAAAATGAAGAGTAAGTAAGGCGGCAAAAATATTAATAACAAAGTGTGCAAGATAGGCAAACGATTCACACGTGATTGCTTGGAACCAGTGTTGCCCAACCACTCCCTCCACCACATTTACTCAGCCGGCAGGAGCCCCTTCTCCCTTCCCCGGTCCCTGGAAATGACATGTGAGAGAGTGAACAATAGCAGTGCTCTGAAAAGAAGGTGCAAACACCAATCTAGGCTCTATGTTGACGACTCTTGCTCAGTTTTGAGGGGTGGTGGTGAATATATATGCTGAAAGTCGATATATGCCTCATATTTCTAATTGTGTTTGTTCTTATTTCTCAAAATATCCAGCATTCTTCCTGGGCAGGGAGCAGGCCCACTGGCAAGAAGCTGTGGAGTAAGCTTTCAGTTCAGCTTCCTGAGCTGTACATGTTCTATGAATAAATAAGACTTCAGTGCTTTAGGCTGACAACTTTCACTGTGTGAATTTGAGACTGCTTCTAGTGTCTGGGTTTTGCTTTTTTTAAGATCTGTAGAACAGATGATGTTGAAGGGAAGTGTTATGAAACAGAACCTGGATTTATTTTGTGAGGCTTGGTCTTTTCCACCTGATCCTCACTTCAATTAACACAGCTGGGGTGTAGCACTAAGCAAATAATCTCCCCCTTCAGCAGTACAGCTGAATGCTGTTAATCTTTAAAATTGTCTTTAATTGTCTTATTGGTTAGCTTTGCATATGCTTCATTAGTGATTAAGTACATCACTAGTGGAAGAATAGTTTTCTTTCTTCAGCTGAGAGAATTAATCTTAGAGAAAAATGTGAAATTGTGATGACACTGATTCATGCACCACCTGAGGTATGAAATGCAAGAAGTTTGCTGGATTTTTTTTTTTCATCTTTACTAACCCTTTAAAGCCATTAGCAGCTAACTTAAATGACTGGTGGCTTAAGGATACTGAATGGGGTAAATTTTCATTTTGTCTAGGTCTCATCTATGGTTTGGCTGTTGCTGCATGTGTAGTAGCAGAAGGAACCAGTCTGGTGTGCTCATGTGTACCAGAAAAGTCCCTCTTGCTTGCAGGCACACGTGCATCTGGAAAATGGCTCTGAACAATAAACATAGAGTAGCTGTAGTTAAGTACAAACTGCTCCATAGTATTTGTTCCTTCTCATTCACCTTTGTCCTTTTCTTCTTTTCCCTTTGCATATATACTATAGTATTTGAGCCAAGTTTCAAGTTCAAGAAGTACTCTGATGTATCTCAGTGTTGATAATATGCTAAAAATTACGTCTGCAAAGGCATCCTGCTTGAATGTGTAAGCCAGTGGTGTTCAGTTCTGACAGGTTTCTGGATGTACTATAAGAACTAGTTATTCTTGAAGAACATTCATAACATTCTGATTTTCCTCAGGGTTTTTGTTTTGTTTTGTTTTTTCTTTATTGTACTGAAGCTCATCTATGCTGAGGCTGGCTCAAAGAGGCAGACTTGTCCAATGTTAAAAACGGATTTCTAAAATGAAACGTTCTTAGAGATTTCCCAGATCTGAAGTCTTTACCACAGCTGTTCTGCAAAACTTGGGTCTGATTTCCTTGTACAATGAAGCATTTTTTCATTCCTTCAGCTTTTAAAAAATATTCTCAATGTGAACAAACAAAATTCTTCTCCATGGAGTCTCTTGCTTGAGTGGCATCATTAGCCTTAGACTCAATGACAGCTTAAACCCGTTATTTATTTTGTAGTTTAGACTAAGGAACGAGGATTATATTAAAATTTTCACCAAAAATGGAAGCAAGAACAGAAAATAATACAGATGCAAATGTAGCTAACCTTTCCATTGGAATTTCCTGGTTTTGAAAGTGGTTTACCAGACTTGGATCAGGTTTTGAAACAGTTATGCCTCTGTATAACTTTGTATATACATAGATAATATTAGTCATTAGATAAATGTCTGCAGGAGCATAACAGTGTGTTCACTTTATTTTTTTTTCATTCAATTTTCTAGATTTTCCTTAAGAAAAAAGAAATGTTTGAAACTTCTCATAAAAGTACTCCAAATAATATTGCCAAGGCTAGGGACGTCAGTAGATGGGAACTTCCCTGAGACTGATTAATCATTAGGAGACAAAAAAATGCCATGGACAGATGGCACATGACTGTCTTCCTCTTTCCTTGCACCTCACTTAATATTTCTTGCCAAGCACAGAGTAGTGGGATATGGGAGTCTAAAAGTCCGCCAGAGGAATACTGTTGGGGAAGAGGAGGACTTGGGGCATAGAGAGTGTTAAGTAGAAATGTGTTTGTCCAGAGGCTGGTGGTTGTATAGCATGGGAAGATGGAAAATTCATTCTAGTTTAATTGTAAGACATGGATTTCTTGGGAAAAAGATACTTTTTGCTCTTGTGAGGACAATGAAATTCAAGTATCTTCTCTCAAATGGGCTTATAAATTTTCATTTTTTCCCTAAGAAATTTTGGGAAAAATTAGTCCTGCTCCTGTCTCCACAAAGGAATCTCTGTTGCAAAGACTGGATCATTTGAACTAGCTGACTAAAACGGAAAGGTTTTACAATTATTTTGATTTTGTGCAGCAAAACATATTATAGACCTGACTTTCCAATACTGCAAAATGTATTTTGTGACTTTTGCTTGTCTCAAGACCTTCTTTATCAAAGTTCTTCCACGAACTGAGAGACCTCTCCCCTCTCACAGCAAGAATTGTGTAGTAAGGTCTGGTCCCCTTTTCTTTACAGCTGATGAAGCACGAAAACCAGCTTAGTTCATTGCTCTGAGATCCTCAGATCTTAGAATGACCCTTTGGGACCAATAGTAGCAGGTGCTAATTGGAACAATCTTTTGGCTGCTTTGATGTACTCTAGGGACAAGCTGTGATTTAAAAGCCATATGTACCCGTGCCAGATCTGAATAGTTAAAGCATAAAGTTTGATGTTTCACAGTTCAGGCTTTGTTGTGCTTTCCCCTTGTTCTGATTTTTAAATGTACAAATGGAATTTGTTTTAACAGGGATCTTGGGCAGGAGCCATGGTGTTCATTCACTTCAGGGTATTGCAGATAACAATAAGAATAAGGAATAGTGTGTTTTTCTCCTTTATTAAAACTACTAAAAAATTAAAGTCACGTATTTAGAATCCATTTGTGTCTTTTCTGCATAGTTTGGATAAAATCGGATTCTCTTGGGCACTTTTTCCAAAATATGACTTATTCTTCACTCATTATGATTGCATTGGTAGATAGTACACAGCCATTTAGAAAATATATCATCCAGATTTCAGTATATTTCATGATATTTCCAGTACCTCCCTACCTGACCGTACTTTCTGTTCTTGAATAGTGAATAGTGAATTTCTTGGTACTTGAATTTGGCCATTCAGCATTTTTGCTTTCTCATAGAGATACAAAGGGATGTGTCTTGTATTTCATCCTGTAAAGACTGGGTTTTGACTTATTTTTTACTCTGGCAGGAGGTCTTCTGATGGAATGAACCGTGTGTAAATATGGAAGCTGGGGCTGTCACTGTGGAGCCTAACCTTTGAGGTAAGCTGTGAGATGACCAGTGCTGGAGACACTTACACCCATAGGATTTCTATCAGCTTAGGAGTCTGATAAGAATCTCTTATTACTCTAAGGAACAACTACATACAGAGAGTAGTAGTGAATGTATTCCCTTTGGGACCAAACCCAGAAAATGCCTTAAAATAGTTGCTCAGTGACAATGCATTACATTTCTAACCTTACAAACCAAAGCCAGGTATTAAACCCAGTCAAGGGCTTTCAAGTTCTGTGCAAGTTTTTTCAGAGCTACTACAAATCTGAGTAGTAGCTTTTCAGCTACAGCTTCGCATTTTATCTTGGGTATAATAGAACTGAAAGTGCTTCTGTGTGATGTGAAACCATCTGTCTGAGAGTCTGCAGACATCATTCCAGGGATGCTGTTGCACCTTGTAGGCAAGACATTTGGAATAAGATACTGCTGACAAGTATTTAGGTGAGGCTATGTGAGTGATGCTCTAATAGAAAAGCAAAATGCTTCTTAATGCTGTATATCAACACACCAGAAATGTGGTGATGTAAATGCTGCAGGAAGCTGGGCAGCCAGGTGGCTGTTGAATCTTCCTGGTGCTGGGTTCTGACTTGGGAACGGGCACTGGGATGGTCTTGCACTGTTCTCCAGTGCCTGCTAGCAGTGTTTCACCCGTGTTTTTTGACACCACCAATCCCATAAAACCCATTGATGTACTGTTTGGCTTGGAAAATAGTGGAAGAGTTTGTGTATATATTTTAAAACAGATTTTGCTCAAATGCTACTTTTATTGCAGAGCAAGGATCACAAAAGAGAAATTGATCTAAAGAGGGTGGACTGAAAGACATTCACAAATACACATAGTTGAGGTGCAGAATTGATATTTAAGTTCCTTCCCCATGCACCCTAAGTGAGAATGGGTATGTGGTAAACAATACTGGGCATAGGAGTTCCCATCCTAACTTTGCTATGAAGTTAACATGTGGCAATGCTGTAAAGTATAAAATTTCCTCTGTTTCCATTTCTCACCCCGTAAAAGAAGGGGCAAGGGGGATACTATTTGCACTTAAGGGAGTTTATAATCAGAGCAATTTCATAATAATAATTTTTAAATTTTTCACCAGAGAATTTTACGGAAGTGTTTATATTTGTGTATTTTGAGAGCCTTTGGGGTTTTTTTTAAGCAAAACACCAAAAATGTTGATCAAAAAGGCTACATTTTGTGACAATTTAATTTCAGTGGCAACTTTTTTTTTTCATGTTGACATTTTTCTTTTAATCTGGAGTTACTATAAGGATAAATTCACTACTTTGGATGTTTTGTTTTGTTTTCTTTTCCCCCCCACAGATATAAATGACCAAGTGAGAGCAAGAACTGTATTCCTCTAGCATATAGGGTTTGTGGCTTTTCTGCATTTTGAAAAAAATAGCATTCTCCTATTGCGTAGTTCAGGATAAGAATATCAGGCTGTACTGGAGACCAAGAACACATTCAATACAGCAGCAGAGAGAGAGAAAAAAAGAGAAGTAAATCGGCACAATTTTTAAGTTACTTAAATCTTAACACTCCCTACCTTTTAAAACTTCTATCCATTTGCCATGTGTGCCAACTTTTCTGATGGAGTTTATGTGGTTGAGTACTCTAAAGATCTCACAACAACCATAAGCCTTTTTCTAAGCCTTTGTAATGTCCACAACATTTGATCACGTCTTAGAAGAAGCAGTTGTGACCATTTGATGATAAATCATTTACTGGCATGCAAGAGTCCACTGGGCTTTGCTCCCACTCTTTCATCTTCAGAAATTTTCTGCACATAAATATTTTTTTCTCACAAAAATTTAGTGCCTTTGGTGGCATTTTTCTTTTGCTCTTTTTCTGCCCCCCTCCCCCATGTGCCTTTTAACAAGTATGTTGCTGAGTTGATGTTGTAGATTGCCGGGACAGAGAGATAAAAATGTTTAATGTGTGGATTTGCAGGCTCTGATCTGTAAGCAGGCAACAATGACTTTACTGTCACTGGGCTTACAAAACCTTGGCACCAGGCTACCAGAGAGACTTTGCCCATCCCACCCTGTCCCTTATTTCCAAGGTGAACTTTGGCTTGCAGAATTGGGGTACCTCATAATTGCAGAACAAAACCAGCTTTTCAATCGTTGCACCATTTACATTTGCTAAGTTGTGCTAAGCTAGCACACAGATTTTTTTTTTTTTTTTTAATTTTCAATGCATATTGTGAACTCACGATTCTCATAAATCCTGAGATGTTCAGCAAGAAAATCCTCACGGGACAGTGGTGGCCTAAGAGTGACATTTTTCACAGGTAATGTTCTTGGTAACTCTGAGGAGGTAATTTCTTCAAACTTCTGTTAAAGACCACCGTGAGCTGGGGCCATGAGTAAAAAATATAAAACTGATAGGCACAGAGAGTAGAAATTGGTCTCCCTTTAATTCACTTTTCACTGCTGCTGTGTTAAGAGGAGTGTGGGAGGCAGTCAGGTTTCCCTGGCATAGTGATCCTTTCTGTGCACACCTCCCTTTTAGATGTCATTTTCCTGTGTCATGCTCCGTACCAACCTTACACATGGAGATTACAGCCAGGAAGAGAGAGAAGGGAACCTGACTGGTGTGCTGCAGCAAATCCTGACCAACATGGGACTTTGGTCATGCAGCTGGTATAGATTAGAAGAGCTCTTGGATTGCTTTTATCTATGGAAGGGCTGGGCTGGTGAAAAGCTGCCCCCAGGAAATGCATTGGTTTTTCATGGATCTCATCCTCAGCCTCCTCCTTAGTTACATCTAATGAACAATGGTACAGTTGAGAATGTGGCCACACACAGTTTGGAGAATTTCTTTTTGTAACTAGATCTTGGGAAAGATTTCCTCTCAATACAGAATTTCATGGATTTTCTTTGTGAGAGCTGTGAAAATAAACAAATAAACCATGTCCTGCAGTTGGAATGTTTCTGACACCATGAAATGAATTTGATTTCCCTGTCTTAGGGTGTACCAGGGGCACTTGTAACAGATACCCTAACGGTATCTGAGCACATTTAGGTGTGGTTCTTCCAGTCAAGTATCAAATATTTGGAATGAAACTATATACTAAATATGAGATTTTATTTATATATATATATATAAAAATATATTTTAAATTTTTAAATGCATTATATATATGTCTATATGAAAAATATTTGTTAGAATAATAGGAATTTGGCTACTGGAGCTAATTTTGTGTTTCAAGGCATCTGTTTTAAGGAGATTACCAGCTGTGTACCATCTATTGCCCACAATAACTGCAACTGCTCAGACCTCAGTGTGTTGCCCACAGCTTTCCTGAACTGGCTGAGCCAGTTCTGCAATACTGAAGTGGCACTGAGAAGTGTTATTACTTGATTATTACATCTTGATCAAGCATTGTAGGTTTTCATATCTGTATTTCTTTACAGTAATAGCAAGATGATAATTTAATTTAGTGTTCATCCCTTAAGTTTCTCTATTTAGAGTGAGTTTGCCAGGTGGTCTGGTAATACAAATGTAGTATTTTCTTTAGCATGTATAGTACAGAATTCCATGCCCTCAGTCCTAGGTGTGAAAAAATACTTATCTCCAGTGAAGATGCACAAAAGAACAAATACAGTGTTTTGAATATTTACTAAATATGAATAGTGCCAAATATAACTCCATCTTTTGCAGTCGTGAAGGTTATTCTAGTCCAGTAAAATGTCCTTAGTAAATAAGAGGGGGAAAAGAGGAAGACAGATTTGGGTATGTATAGGGAAGTTAAGCATAACAATCCGTGGGGTTAACCCTTAGCTTTGTCCCAAGGCTCTTCAGCTTTTTATGTTACATTTTTCCCTCTGTTGAACTGGCACCCAGGGGTTTTATGTAACCTGTCAATAACCAGCAGTATAGGGCTATGGAGCAGAAAGTGTTAAAGAAAATCACAGGACAGATGTATTTGAAAAGAGAAAGGACACAAAGAGGGTGACATTTCATGAGAAGAACCGCAAGCCAAAAGGGTACAGTGTACACACATGTTTATTTTTGAAGTCCACAGAACAGAACATGTCTGCAAGTCATCAGAAATGGTCCAGAGACAAGAGACTGGGTGGCACCACACAGGTGATAGTAGGGAGTAAAACGTGGAATTACTTATTTCAGCATCACTGTCCCATTGGATCAGCTTAAATATCTAGTGTAATTTCAAGTAAGAGCATATGAGTGCATCAAGGATGACTGAATGCTGGTGCAGAGATATATTACCTTGTCCTGTTCATGTATACCCAGGTCTGGTCACATAGCTTTCCAGAGTGAAAAAAATCAGGCAGAAACCACAATATTTAGTCATGTAAAGCCTTTGCAGGATGTCTGAAAGAATTTCCAGCTATGCTTTGACCTTCATCTGTTTTCCATGGCTTGGTGTAAAGCATGATTTTCCAATACTTTCTCATTTTTATTTGTGGTCAGGCCAGCAAAAAGGTTACACCTTCAACTTCCCGCTCTAAAATTATTATTTTTAAATGTTTGGAAGGTGATGTAATGTGGAGAACTGAAGTTGAGAACTTTGCTCAGAAACTTGCAGATCATACTGGATACCAAGAAGACAACATGTAAATGAAATACTGGCTTCAGGGCTGACTAGGGAGCACCAAACAATATAAAATTATTAGGTTGTTCATTTGAAAAGATGTGCATATACACTAGCACCAAGCATGAACTTCAGTGAAACAAGTCATTTTGGACCCTAATTTACCTCCACTGCAGTTTGCTGTTATCTAGTCTTAAAGCTGTTGCTGGGAAAATTCAATCACCACTGTGATTTAAAATTCTTATACACACAGTAAAAACTAATCACATATCTATATAAAGCCACAAATAAATCATAGGAACTATAATTCATTCTCTTGTTGACATACTAGTTTTCTGACTGGTTTTGAATGGCTGAGAAGTCCCTTTCTAATGTTTTTAGATTACGTGATGGAAAAGGTACCCTCTCCCTGACAATTCCACTGTTGTCCATGACTATGCTGAGCTGTTTTAAAGCAGCTGGTCTTCAGAAAGATGTACTGATGCCCAAAGGGAGGCCTTTATTAAAGACTAAGTGTGACTGCACAGCTATGTTAGAAGTTAATGTCAGAACTGAATGAAAAGATGACAGGGAAGACCCTCGGGAAGGGAGTCTGCTCGTGCTGTTCTTAATGCTTTGATCACCACAAATGCAGTGAAGTACCCAGTAAGTCTCTTCCACTCTTCTGATGAAGACTGAAATACTAAGTGCTTCCTAAATGATGTCCAAATTGCAGCCACTCTGTTATTTTCTCATCCTGAGATGTAACCTTGTGGATGCATCGACTTTGCCAGTGTGAGAGTTGTTGAAGGTTTGAGGCAAAGCCCGTTAAAATCAGTGTGAATTGTTGTTCTGGCTCTTATCAGGTTTTCTGTTCTTTGGTGTTGTGGTAACAGTATGACCCTCAGTTGACTTGTAATTATACACTTGAAGAACAAAGAGAGTGATAGAATGAAGCTGATGTTTCATTCCAGTAATAAGCTGACTGAATACGGGAGGATTTACTGCAGCTGGTCAGGGCTAAGGGCTGTGAGTATTGTGGTGGCTGAGAGTTCTCTCTCATCTGAGGGGAAATTCTGAGGAAAAACTGACTCCACCAAGACCAAAACATATTTACTGGTGGGAATCAAAGGGACCACGTGATCCAAGGATGTCTGTTTCTGGGCTGGGAATGCTTCCAGACAAGAGATGAAGAGCCAACTATTGGTAGTTTGGGTCAGGACACACAAGCTGCTGCTGAAAGGGCCTGTCTACAGTTGTCTTCTGCACATCCAAACAGAGGATCTCCTCTAAGAGAGAGAGGGTTTTTTTCTCCCATTACATTTTCCCATTGCTGGTCTTGCAAATCTTTGATTAAGTGGGCAAAACGGGGATCTACTTACACACAACAATCAGTCTAATTATTTTCAGGTGCTGGGAGTTCCCATCGAAAATTCCGTACAAGTGTGGGTGCTGCGTCCTTCCTCTCCCAGCATGCTGTGATGCAGGCTGGCATCCCTTTATTTGTGTAGAAGGCTGGAGAACCTTAAAAGTTGCTGTGAAACTTAATAAAACAACATTAAACACGTAAACCTCTGGTCTTCACCTTCATCCACTGTATGTTCTCTATAACCAACAATGACTATACAGCAGTGCCCTTTTTTTTCCCTACAGGTGAAAACATTAACTATGCTAAGGCTGTAAACTTTCCTTGTAGATTTTGAGGTAAATTATTGTCTTTGACATGTCTGTCCATGTATATTTATGTTGCAGTATCACCAGGTTTTGACAGATCTTGTCTGAGATGCACAAAAGAGAAAACCTGAGTGCTTACATGTTTACAAATCCTGTAACTATTTCTATAGTTGTATAGTCTATAGTTGTATAGTTGTAGCTTTGCTTGTCTCTGATCAAAACATAACTTGTCAAAATAGAAGCATCACTGTATTGATTTATTTTGTGAGGGGTGGAGGAATAAGAGACAGAAAGGCACATGTGTGCACATACATAAGCACATAGGGATGAATATCCACGTACCTTGATAAACAAATACATTGGATGTGTGAGAGTTTAAGAGCACAAAATATTCTATAAAGCATGTCTGTTCTTCATGCAGTACTATATCTAGGAGGCGCATGAATACTTGGAGTGTGGAAATTTCCTCCAGGTCACTTGTTGTTCTTGTGGTACTTTTACATAAACAGTGCTGTAGTTGTGGATGTGCATCATTAATGAATAGACATAGTTTCTTTCACTGCCTGACTCCAAGAAAAATGAACACTTGGATGGGGACAGCTTGCATGATTCAGATAACATTCTGAACTTCCACTTTGTTTTTTGAATGATGTTAGCTTTCATTGAAAATGGTACTATGTTATAGTTCTTTCCCATCGTCAGAATTTCCCATAAATAAGAATCTTGCTTAAAGCCAAATTCAACTCTCATGAAACTCCAGAGATTAATTTGGCTCATCATGCTATAGACAATTACTGTTATATGGATTTTTAATCTGATTTCTTCCTCTACAATTTTTTCTGATTGGACTTTGTTCTTGGATATACTCTCTTTATTATTACTCTATTGTTATGATTCAGCTCTAGTTACCCTCTTAAAATTGCTTTTATTTCTGATTCTCATGGATTTAATTCAGAGAAAAATATACTTGGTATAGTATGATGAATTTTGTCACTAGACCTATTAAATGTTAACTCATATATGTGAATAATGCTGTGAAATAATTAAAAAAATGTTACATGCAATATAAAAATTAACTTCAGAACAAAGTAAAAAACCAATCTGTATAGTTACATAACCCTGGATACATTTTCTTTTAGAAAACTCAGTAAGAAATCTGACTTGTGCCTCTTTTTAGAGCCCATTAAATATCCTACTTTCTTTCTACCCATGTGGTGCTTCCTTGTTTTTATATTTAACAGTAATACTTTATTTGCCAATAACTGAACAACAAAGAGCTTGGACTCCAGTCCAAGTATTCTCATTAGAATTTCTCTTCTGTGCAGTAATCTATTAATCTTTAACCTGGAAGAAGAAAACAAATGATTGTAGTGAAGTAGCACACTTCTTTCTTAGATTCAAGTAAGGTAATTCCTTTCTTTTCATAGAAAATCTTCTGACTGATAGACCTTATACAGAAGAAATAAATGCCTCTATCAAAGTCATCCTTAGAATGTTCTGCTTTACTCTGTTGTTACCATCAGTTGTGAGGATAAGTCATTGAGATGGATACAGTAGGCACTCATTCTATCGGGGCAGAATTTGGTTTTTAATTTTGGACAAGGACCCTCTGCTGGAGAGATAGTTAGGGTAAACATTCTATCATCCCAGTCAACTGTCTTTCACATTGATTGTTGATCAATTGATCAAATTAATTTATATTACTTCAGTTTTTCATAGAATATACTTGGAAATTCCAAGTATATTTTGTTCCCGTTTTGCTGGTAATGGCTGCAGAATTGACATGCACTGTACTTTCACAAAGAACTCTTTACTTTTCTTTTGTCATTGACTTAATTGAAAAAAAAATACAATATTTTTATTCTGAGAGTGAATGGAAAGTTTAACAGCTTAGAAAAGACATCGTCTTGTTTTCTGTTTGATACTTCTTGCTTAGTCCATTGTATGTAATTTTCATTCCCCACATCCTCAGCAAATACACAGCACATCTTCCACACTAGAGCTTTTCCTTGAGACTTGTCTTGTACATATAAATTACTTCCTCTTTGTTTTGTATTGCTCACTTCCCACTGAGCAAGGATATTTATGGCACAGCGATACCTAGTACAGGTGGGCAAAGTCTGCCTCTTGAGATATCAGTGACCTGGGAATAGCATGGTCTGAGTATATTTTTATGGCTTCAACCTTCCTCTAAAGAAAGAACACTTTCTCTAATGAGTTGGAGAGACTGAATAGCTGCCTCTGCTCCTAATCATGCAGATGGTAATGGCCCTGCTGTCGCACAGTATCCCCTCTCCTCTCCCTCTCCTCTCCCCTGCTGTTGCACAGTAGCCTCGCCACTCCTCTCCCATTGCCTTTTTTTTCAATTCTGCTTGCCACTGCTTGAAACAAAAGGCATTTAATGATATAATGCAACTTGAAGTAGGCGAGGGACACTGGTCTCTAATTTGATGTGCTTCCAGTACTTCATAATGGAAGATATAGACAGTTTGTTACAAAATTTAAATTGATGCTTTATCTGGAAATATGGTAGGAGGATGTATGAAGCTGAATAAGGAAATGACAGTCTTTAGGAAATACCATCTAAAATCTTCTTGGCCTTTTCTTTGGACTCTCTTAATGCCATATAAGCACCATTAGTTGTGGACCAGCAAGTGGGTTGCACTCAGTATATCGACAAAAGCTCGATATACTGAGAAAGGTGGGTCAGTCTGTCTGTGTTCCTGAGCATGCAGCTGCTGTGTTACTGTGCTGCGGAACTCCAGCTCCACTCAGGGCTTTCTTTGGAATTGCTAGGTCAGAAACATGCACCTGTTTAGGGAATGTATATTCTTGTGCTAGATATAATAAGATATATAGATATAATAGAGGAATAAAGGGAAATGCACACCTCAGTTACATATGCCTAGAATCGACTGGAAATGCTGCTGGAACTGAACTGTGGCACTAAATATGTGAAGACAAATTCAGTTTTCCAGCACTTATTCTATGCAACCACGCTGAAACCAAATGCACTAGATTTGCAAGAATGGGCTCAAGTAGGAAGCTGGGTTGTTATAATTTAAAAATGTTCAGAGAGTGGGTCTATAATGTTACTTATCTACCATGCTCAAACAGGAAAGAGTAAATTATTTTAATGGTGAAATATGATAATTTTTAATATTATATTCTCTGGACCTGGCTCATTGTGTTTGTGCCTAGTATGTTCTTGTGGCATAATAGAGGAAGTGAAACTTGACCTAAAGTGCTTACAGAAGATCAAGAAATGAAAACAAACAACAGAGATGGCAATTTTATTGTTCTTTATATTTAGATTTTTTTCAAACTAACGTAAGTGTTAGAGTTCAGACTTGGCGGCTGTTTAATGCAGTCTGATACTTGTAAATTCAGTATTTGTGTAAGCTTCCCTGTGGAATTGTTGCATAATTTCATATTTTTTTCATAATTAAAATAAATATTTCAACATCAAATATAATTCTGGTGTTTATCCTCCTCTTCCAAATATACGCAACATGGTCCTTCCTTCCTCCATTACTTAAGTGCTCGAGAAGATGTGAGCATCAGTGCTAAAAGGCATCCTATAGCAAACAGAGTTGCCCTTGTCTCTTCAGGGTCCACCTAAGGAGGTGGATAAATTTGCAGCAGTGAGGGTTATGTGTCAGGAAGGTTTGCCTAAAACAATCAGTGAAAATCTCCAGGGTTAATTAAAGAAGATTCTCATTTGTTGGGGCACTCAGTCTACCCTGGTTTTCTGTGTACCTGGTTTTCTGTGTTCAGGGAGCAAACATGGGGAAAGGTTTAGCAGGAAAACAAAACGTCCCTAAGAGCTATTTGCTTCTCTTTAGTCTCCACAAGAAAAGAAGACAAGAGTTTGACTAGGTCCCACCCTTAAACAAGATTGAGAGCCAGGCCTCATTTTAAAGATTAGTTGGCAAAAGGAACACAGACAGGAAAGTCTCCTGCAGCTAGTTTGTTTGAATGGTGACCTTTATATTTCTCCAAATGAAAATAAAAACTCTTCCTACGCTGCATGACCTCCAGTGAGATTTAGTCAGTTGCATCATGATGAGATGATGTTATATAACAACATCTGTTTCTACTGTGTCCTTCTCCCATATGCGTTTTTCATGTTAAAAAATTTGCCTCTTTGTCTTTCTCTCTCCCATTTTTGCTCCTTCTTAATTATTTTTTAAATTATACCTCATCTGTCCTTCTCTTTCTAAGAATTGTGAGAGTGAGAAGAAAGCTATATGCACAAGAAAGGAATGAAGATACTTGCTTTTGGTTTTTTCTCAGTTTGATACTCTTTTGAAGTTTAATGAGTTACCTCTGCAACGACTTTGCCAAAATGCAAATGTTATAATGGACTCCAAATTAAATGAATTTCAAAATTGGCAGAGAAAGCATAGCTTTCCATGTGTTCCTGCTAGGAATGGGTCAGAGAAGGAATTTTAGATGCAGTTGGTAAGAATGTTGGCTAGGAAAACATGAACTCTCCATTAAGAAAGAATAAACTTTTACTATGAAGTAGCATGCCAAATTCAAGTCAAAAATTTGATCTCTTTTCTGCATTTTCTCTCTCAATCGAGATCTTTAGTTAATTTTTATTTCTGGTAGAGGTTTCTCTTGGAAAATATTGTGCTTGCAAAAACTCTCTTTGTGTAAAGATTTCAGCTATTATTTTTCTGATAGCTGACTAGGATATAGAATTCTCAAAGTTAAACATATCGTAGAGAACACAAGCGCAGCATACATAATTTGAAACCAAGTCTTAAAAGATACAATGTATGGGAAATATTGAAACTGATACTTAATTGTAATATCATTGTCATTAACCCTTTATGATGTTCTTTGTGATCCCTCTTAAAGGGATCTTAAGAGTATAAGGACCTTTACTGCACACTGGCTCTTCTTTACCTACAAAACTCCCTTCTGTGCAAGTGATTTTTTTCTTAGTTATTTTGATACCTTCTTGCAGATCAGGTCCTTTTTGGCTCATCACGTGATGTGCCTATACATCCTCTGCCTTTTCAACTACAGTCCTTGTTATAGAATCTACCCTCCAGTCATGACAAATTTCTGAATCTAGTTCTAGAAAGGCAGGGGAGGCAGATTTCTTATCTGAATCAACAATGCTTTTCACTAGTATTTACAGAAGAAAGACTAGGACAGTAGTTGAGCACATTGATTTTTGCTTCATTACCCTTCCTGGACAAGGGCTGTACATCTGCTTGCATGGTGCACAACCCAGTAAAGTCCTAATTTCAAGAGAGACTTTTTGGCACTATGATGAGTGGTTAATACTAAATCTGCCATACAGCATGACTCAGCCTTGGTAGTAAGATAAACAAACGAAAAAAACTAGGTCTTTTCAGTCTCAGGTTTATATATGCTGCAGATTTAACCTGAATTCAACCCTAAAGCATGATGTCCAAGCAGGAACATTTCACCAGATCAGAAGATTGGTGAGTCATAAACAATCCACGTGGAACTGAAGTTAGTAGACAGAAAAATTACTTCCTAAGGATCAGAAAGAATCCTGTGAAGCATTGATGTATGTGGAGAGATGTAACTTATAGATAAGATAGCTGTAAAAAAAATGCTTTTATGATTTCTTGAGTTAAGAAATTTGTGTCTGGTAAGGTCCCTCAATATGTTTGATGACAGCCAAGAACAGAGGCAGTACTATGTATCATGATGAAATTTACAGAAAAATGGGATCCCAGTGCTGATGCCAGCTGGAAAAACCTAAAGAGCTCTGAAGATCTGCCATCTCAAGTCTCCTTAAAATGCAAAGTGAACCCATTAACTAGTGGCTTCTGGTACTCTTTAGACTGGCTCTTTCTGTTGCTATAAGATTGGTTATAATAATTTTAGAAAGAAAGGTGTCTAAAAGCTGTTTGGCCTATGGAAATATTTGGTCACTTCCCAGGTCCACTTCTCCAGCACAGTCTGACCATTTGCCATGGACTGATCCAGGCTGCACTGGAGAAGGGTGAAGCTCCAGAGCATCTGCAGAGGACGGAAGATAAGATGGAGGGGAGTCACCAGAAGCTCAGTGAGAAGATAACAGAGGGTGTCCTCCAAATCTCAGCGGTACAGGCTAAAGACACTGTTACCAGTCGGAGACATCCCCCAGTTAGACAGAGCAGATATCCCCTACGGATCGATTTGTGGTATTTCCTGCATGACCAGGGAGAAGACATGAGACAGTGGGACCGGAAACCTACCTGTGACCTAGCTGCCCAAGTACAAGAACTGAAGGGAAATATGCGAAAGCGAAGTGTGATGACGAGCCTAGTGAGAAGAATGTTGTTGCTCTATGCTGGGCTGTGGCATATGCTTATGACACAGTGATAGACACTGTAAGGCAGGGAGATGAATCAGCAGACAGCTCAGTCACTCAGGTTGCAGCCAAACCAAATGGGGAGCCTAAGCCAATGGCAGTTGCTCATATCACACCCAAAAAGCCAGACCCCCTCAAACTACCACATTAGTAGACAGCATAAATGGGTGGAAGGAGTGAGACCCCTCTCTCTGCAATAGCTTGTGGACAGAAGAGGAGAAACGTCTCACAAAATGATTTTGTCCTCTTTATGTCTTTCTGGTCCCTCAGAAAAGTGTTCATGCACAGCGAGAAGAACTGAGCACAGAGTTCCAATAGGACGCACAGTTTCAAGACATACAGTCATCAGGAAGGCTAAATAAGGGGATGTTTCCAAGATTGCATCTATCCAGATGAGCAGTGGTGTTAGTATTTCTTATGCTATTTTGTTTTTTTTTTTTTTTCAGGAGATGCTGTTACCCACAGTGTGAATACTTGTGGTTGAGCAGGTGCAAAGAGGTAGCAGCCTCAGTGTGACACAGCTTTACTCTCACAAAGGCAGAAGTGCTGAGTCTTACTATTCAAAAGGCTGTGAAATGAAAACTGCTTAATGCAAAAGTAGCAGTACTAGCAACCTTAGCTGCGCTTTTATTAATCTATGCACATCTCCTTTTAGCAGGATTACACTGCATTTAAAAACTGCTGCAGGTGCTTTTTGGGGGATCTAAACCTGTTCATGTGGGTGGTGGTTTCTTTTTAAACAGCAGCAGGAGATTTCAATCATGCTGCAGATTTCACACTTGAAGGAATTCACAAAAGGTCCCATCCTTAGTCTGCTGAAAAGGTATAAAAAGTTAGGCTTAACTGGTCTAGTGTTGGGGAATATATAAAAGGATTTCCATCTAGCAAGCAAACAAAGGTACATCAGAATGAAAAGAAAATTCACATCTAAGGAAGAACTGGAAAAAAATTGTAGTTTTCTTCTCTTTAAATTAGGCCTTGGATGAGAGCCTGAAAATTGAGTCTCTAGAAGGATTAGGAAGTAAACGTCTTCACTTTTCAGTCTCTCTATTACAAGATTATATCAGAGCTCATGATGAGTTTTTAAGGTGATGAAATACCCAAAGGTTAAGGCACCAAACTTCTGCTGATGGCTGTATTTGGTAGCTGTTAATCTAGCTTCTTGTTGCAGATTTAGAAAAATGAACTGTTCTGACTTAATCCTCTCTCCTTGGAATCACCAGTGATTCAGAGATTTATATGTTTTGCCTCTCTCAATAGCTCAGTATGCTCTTTCATCTCCATGTGTCCACTTGTCTGTGCTGCATGCATGAATAAAGAATTAATGTGCTCTCTCCTCACCCACCCCACTCAGTACAGTTTTGCATATTACTCAATAACAACAATTGTGAAATTTCAAACAATGATCCATCAAGTCATTCTGAATGCCTGGGGCTTCACAGAAAGGCAGCAGCCATGTCACATCTCTGTGCCTTTAGTCCACAGTTCAGTATTGTAGATTTGGAAGAACTGGATTTCATCCCTGGTCTTTGGTGATCTGCTGAAATAATAATGCATGAGATGTTGTTAACCCTCTAGTCAAGAATAGAATTATAAAGGCTGAATGCATGAGTGTTTTTTTTTTTTTTTCCCCAGACTTTGTAGTAATCCGTCTCAGATACTTTCCAATATGTACTTGAAAACACATACTGAAAAATTGGAGGTGTTATCTATTGGGAAAATTTCTCCTTTGCACCTCTTCAGTATTTCGCACACAGTTTTCAGTAAGGAAGTTTATAAATTAACAGTTTCACAGAGAGAAAGAAGTAACAGATTCAGCAAGGTGAGAGTAATTCTCATTTAGATTTTTCAATAGACAACTCAGGAAACTCACATTACTCATACAATACTACTGCTTCTCTCCAATTCATCTCCATGTGCCTCAGATTTTGTGTAGGAAGAGGAAAAGATGGGCCATAACAAGGTTTTGTAAACACCAGTGGTTGTAGTGACTCGGCAGAGGAGTGGGTAGGAGACAGGACATGACAAAATGACCTTCAATTCTCTATCAGAACACTTGCTTTGGGGACTTGTTCCAAAAGGAATCCAGTCTGAGCATCAACCTTGTGACCTGTTCAGACTGTCTAAGGAGGCCTAGTAGACCCTCTTGACCCTCTTTCACATGAAGGCTGTCCCAGTTTTATACCCCTTCTCTAATATTCTTTTTCTATTTTATGTAAATCAGAATGTATGCCTTCGTTAGTCATAGGTGCACTTCATCTGGTTCAAAATTTTACAAATCTCATGATATGTTATAGTCCTAAGCTTCATAGGTGCTGTTTGAGACAATTCATCACAAAATTCTTTTCCAGATTTTGGTGAGACATGGAATTGCCTGATCCTGGGACACGCTGACAAATCAGAACCATAGAATATCCTCGTGTGGAAGGGACCCACCAGGATCTTTGAGTCCAGCTTCTATCCCTGCACAGGACAGCCCCAAGAGTCACAGCATGTGCCTAAGGGCATTGTCCAAACACTTCATGAACTCTGTCAGGCTTGGTGCTGTGACCACTTCCTTGGGGAGCCTGTTCCAGTGCCCAACCACCCTCTGGGTGAAGAACCTTTTCCTGATATCCAACCTAAACCTCCTCTGACACAACTTCAGGCCATTCCCTTGGGTCCTGTCACAGGACACCAAACAAAAGAGACCAGTGCCTGCCCCTCTACTTCCACTCATGAGGAAGCTGGTGACTGCAAGGAGGGCTCCCCTCAGTCTTGTCTTCTCCAGGCTGAGCAGGGGGATAGATGAGAAGTATCTTTTCACTGTTTTAAATTTCTTGAATTCTGTTCCCTTAATGCAAATTTTTTAAAATTGAAAGTGGTGCAGGAATGAGAATCAGTATACTTTACCCTTAACAATCTTAATGGTACTAGAGTTACATGTTTGAAAGATTTCCTGGAAATTTCTGTCCCTTGGATATCTTCTCTCTTTGCCAATTTGCTAAATCCAGCCACAACATAAAATGTCTGGAGATGATACAGTTTTCCTTTTGGCTTTTTATTTGGCCATATGACTCGGCAAGAATTGTTAACTTGAACTCTAGATAAATGGTGCTAATAAACACTTAGAAATGTGCATGGATAACTCAAACTGATACATCATTCTTTTAGCACTTTCTGTGACTCTCCTGATTTTCTGGTTCTTATAGGAAAATGCTGTGGGAGAAAGGAAACCTGGTGAGAGGGTGGTAATAAAAGAGCTGTAATACCTGTTTCACATAGAAGCAGTAGCAATAGCATGTTTTATGCAACTGCTTCATATTCCCCATCTTTTCCTTTGACACATTTATTCCTTTCTTCACATTGTCCCATCCCATAAAAACACATTTTTTCTGTTATAGGAAAGTTTGCTTTGTTTCTCTCTTTCAAGTCTTTCATTAGATATATTTAGGGAAGTTGTTCATATCAGACATTCTTTGTTGGCTTCTCCTTTGTGTGTCCAGCCATACGTGAGATGAAATTCGCCTTCATGGGTTGTAAAGAATTTTTAGAGCTGAAGTTGGGGCTGGGAAGGAGTGTGGTGTTTATGCCAGGTAAACAAGCAATAGAAGTCAGCAAGGCAGAAGGTTGATTGGGAAGCTGGACACAGATGTCTAAACTGGCAGCCTAGGAAACCATTTAGGGTAAGAGCGAATTATGCAATAGCTACTGGTTGTGGCAAAGTATGCTTAGATGTATATAACTTATAGCCTCTGTGAGGGGTACACTCAAAAACCACCTTAGATCTGGTCAGAGACTAGTATAGTATAATTACATTGTCATTACAATTTTATCATGAGGTCTGTTCTCAGATGTGAGGTTAATTTTTGCTAGATCAAACTACCTGATCTACCTATGCCTCAGCTACTTTTCTAGAAAGGAGGTTGGTGGTGTTTTATGTCCTTTTCACTTTAAAAATGCTTTGAAATCAACTGTAGTGAAGCAAAAAATGCTAGTGATAATTTCGGTAGAGATTCATTGGACTGTGGTTAAAGGAGAAAATATTTTCAAAGTATCTGGAGAAATGGACCACCATGTTCTCACATGGTGTGAATTGGAAAGGCTCCAGCTTGTCTCAGTGGATCTGTCCTAATTTACGCATCAGCTGAGAGTCTGCCTCACTCTTTATGAAGATCATTTAATAAATGGATGGAAAAATAACACACAAGACCTCTGCCTCAGCATAAACTCTCCCTGTTAGAAGCACACAGTGTTTCAGGCAAAAAATGGGATGCTGAAATAATTTTAAACAATGGCATAGTCAGAACTCTAGCATCTGAGAAGCTGTACTTTTGCAGAATTTTCAGCTGGTTTGTAATAGTGTTCAGGACTGGCACACTAACAGGTTTAAATATGCTTTAATCCGCTTATGTAATTTAAGCACCTCCGGGAGTGGTGAGCATTCATTAAATTATTTATTATGGTGGGAGTTCTATCATACTGAGCCAGATGCTGCTTTCCATGACATGTGGTATTGTGTCTCGCCCAAACTAAGCTGAATAACGCCATCAATTTCGATTAGGTCATAAAGTAGGTCTCTGCTATGTATTAAAATTCATCAGAGAAAATCTTTGGCTCTTCTAAGTACCTGAAAAGTAATTTTATCAGCCATGCTACAGCTGATAGTTTTTCCCTTTCCTTTGATATTACTTTTGACTGTTTCTACATCATTACACATCCTAAAGACAAATGTTCATAACGGTTGATTTAGTTGAGAAGGAGAAATACAGTGGTGTAAAATGGCTCAGAGGTCCCCTTAATTGCTGTATATTGCAGAAAGTTATCCAGATTAGAATAAACTTGATTTTGTAGGGAACAAAGAAAAATTATTCAAGTCTATGTTCTGTATTATTTATTCTCCCTCCATTTGGTGAGTTAATACTCTTGCGAGCAATATTTGCATAATTTGCAAATAATAGACCCAGTCCTGTGTTTCTCACATGCCCAGATTGCCCTTGATCTGCAGAGGAGTTTGGAATTTGCTAGGAGTATGAAAGCAAACCATCAAATAAGGTATATGCTCTCTTGGCATGGGTTACAAATGAGAAAAGACCAGACCAGAAATCTCATACATGTAAATAAGGTATACAAGCACAGTATAGCTTCTTTTCACTTCCATTCTGAATTTTTTTTCCTAAGGGCTTTACTTCATTATTTAAAGCTGAAAGTGTCAACAACTACTGGATAGGCCCGAACTTTGTTTTCTGTCTGAAATTCTCTGTAAACTCCCAAGGAAGGATATTTGTATCTATTTGCAGAGCTCCAAGCACTGTTCCTTTGCGGCTTTGCGCTCTGTAATCCGAGCTTGAGCCAGTTCAGTTTGACTCTCTTGAACTGCCTGTTTAGATTGAGGCAAGTAGCCAAAGTCTCCACTCTGACCCATTCTCCAGTGTAGCTTTTTCTTTTACCTTTTGCTTTTCCATCTTCCAGGACCAGCTTGGCATTCTGCTTCCTGCCATTGTGACCAAGTTCTGTATCACCTCTTACAGTCTTTGGGCAGATGGGACCCCTTCTTTCACACTCTGCCTACCCAGTCTGGGACACTGATATCTTTGTCTCTCAGTTCTTGAAAGTTCTGGATCCTATTCACATCCCTAGTACAGCTTCCCATAGTCCCTACACTTCCTTTTATTTAAACAGTGAAATACACAAAAGATAGTGTGTCAAGTCAGAAATCATAAAATACAATCACTGCTCAATAACGTGCCTTATAAGAACTATGTGTAGGTTTCTGGAGGTGTTAGCAGCTGCAAAAAGCGTTGGGTTTGAGTCCTATAAATATTTGCTTAAGAGAAACATTTATCATTTGAGCACAAGCCAGAGCCATAATTTTTTTCTGAATTAAATAAATATAAGTTCTTATGTCACAGTTGAAGATTACTCTTCTCAACTTGCAAGCATTCAGGCATCTTTTGGAGTAAATATAAAATATTTTTAGGGAGTGTAGAGGAAAACAAAAACCCACAAGAATCATGATAACTATGTATATCATCTGTGCAATAAACTGAAAACTAACAAATAGTTTCACTGGAAATTTGGCCACCTTCAGTGTTCTCAGCTGCAATTATCTGAAATGAAGCTGAAAACTGTCACAGAGCAACCCCGAGTCTCTTAAAATCCACTTGTAAGTCCAAATAGTTTTAAAAGTGAAGGCCACTGGGATGTGTTTGTGTGCACCACTCTTCCTCAACCCTGCAGCTTCAAGGCCTTGTTTGATGAGGAGCTCCATAGTCCAACCCTGGCCCAAGCACTGGTGGGTCCCACTGACCAAGAAGTTGAGCTCTGTGCTGTCATCCTCTGTTTGGGCATGGTGAAATCAAGTCTGGCCACTGTGGTTCTGTTAGGTTCCATTTTTAATTAATTTGGTACTGTCGGCTCAGCAGTGCTTTGCTAGTGTAGTCTGGACCACTTCTGAGTAACCACCAAGTGGCAAACTTGGTGGGGAACCCACCCCTGGAGGGAGCCCAAGCTCCCTGGCACAGCATCAGACCCAGAGAGAGAAAGAGAAAGAAAGCATGAGCTCTGCCTCCCCTTTGGGACCTGTTTTCCAATCTCAGATTGCTGAATGCAAAAACAGGAGCATATGCTTAGTTCAGTGCCATTCCTTGACTGTAGATAGCTCCTGTGCCTATTCCTTGACTATAGGCAAAGCAATACTCTCCTGTCATTCATACTGCTGGAATACAGACAAATACAAAAAGAACAGCAAATCCGGTTCATACAATATACGACTGACCTTCTGACTGACTGATATTAGACTTTATTGGGTCCCTAGGTAGCGGGATCCAATCATCCATTAGACCATTCTTCTTCTATAACATTTAAAAATTGAAAAATCCATACTGCTGGTGAAGTGATAGGGTCTGATGTCACTCCATAGCCTGTGAATGACAATGTAAGCAGTGATCATCTAAAATAACTGCTATGTTGAATACATTCTGCAGCCACCCTTTAAAAGTCACAGAATTTAAATAAAAATGTTTATATGCAGATGGATTTTTATCACATACATCTGGAGCCAATAAACACTTCCCTAATAAAATGCATCATGGCAAGGGCAAGTTTTAAAAATATACACAAATTTTAGGAAATGTCTTTGATGGAAAGCAAATTTTTCAACCAGTGAAAAGCAATAAGTATTACCTTTGAGAAAAGGTGGCACATATTTTAGTAAGCCATTTCAAATGGCATTCATCAGCTCTGAAATTAATGTTAGCTAGAGTGCTACCAGGTTTAACAAAGGTGAAAGGAAGGGATGTTTCTGAAATTCCAACTCATTTAGGACTAAGAACAGTTAATGAGTTTCTAAAATGGGAGGACACGTACCAATTAATTTCTTGGAATAGCTGGAGTATATTATCCCTGTTTTTTTCCCACTGGAGTAGAAGGAAATGCCATCACTACCCTGTTTGGGAGCAAGACTGACCCATTACTTACTACCTTATGGTAGCCAAGATGATGCAGTATCCTGGGTTCCTTGAGTTTATTTTGAGATTGCAGATGGAAAGTTAAGGGGTTCATTTCTACTTTGCTGCTGTTTCTTATGTTTGTAATAAAATACAAACAAGCTCAAAATGTAACAGCCAAGATTTTTTTTCTAAATTTAAAGGCAGATCACTTGTCCCCGAATGCTTTCGGCTCACCTAAAAGGAGAAGAAATTTTGTTTTGGCTTTCCTGAACTGCTTTGATGCTGAACACCACCCTGATTTGTAAACCATGTTTTACTATTAATAGTTTAATCAAATGCAAGCTATTCCATTGCAATATTAGAAAGAGTAGTTACATATTACTGGCTGAACTCTTTTTTGCCTCATATATTGGGTTCCTTAGGTAACTTTGAAGAAATGTGATTATATTGATATAAAGGGAAGCAACAATGGGACTATGAAGATAATTTAATAGACGTCAGGGTAAATCTTGTTTTCTTGAAAGGTGCTTTCTCTATTAGTCTTTCTCACAGTGAATTTCATGGTAGCCACCATCCCAAATTTGATTTCTCCCAAACAGAAATTCTCTTCTGCTAAAAAGCTATGGCATGGTAGCAGTAGAGTTAGATTTGTTTTCATTGCCAGAGCTTCCATGTTCTCCTCCAGGTGTTCAGATGTTGAATGAAGAACCAGTTTTCACAATGATATCACAATTTATTGTGTCTGTGCAGTTCCTATCTTGAGACATCTTGAAAGGACACATTATTTGGGAAAAGTTGAGTTGCCATCCCCTGGTAACTTAAGACAGTATAAATATGCCTTTTGAAAAACACCCAAATACTGTCACTCACATCTGCAGAACAGTTCATCCCCAGAGGTTAGGTAACTCACACTGATAGGACAGGTAATAGACAGAAAAAATCAGAAGAAACCTGTTATAAATACTCCTCTGCTACTCTGTAGGGAACTATTTTTCCAAACATAGCCTTGTAAGTTTAATTTGTGTTTTTACAAAATTGTCTATGTAAAAAAAAATAAATTAATGATTACATAAAATGATACATAAAAATGATTACATAAAATGTAGTGTAAAAGCCCTAATGCAAATTCTGGTGTGTGGCTGAGTAGCTGAACAGGCAAGCAGATGCTCTTCAATTGATATATGCCATTACAGAGCCTGAAGAGAAAAATAGTAATTCCTTGTTAAAGCATGTACATAATAAGAAAATATTTTGATGAAGAAAATATCAGAACTATTTACAGAGTTTATAATTCAAGAAAGGCACAGTTTTAATGACAGAACAGGAGAGTACAAATTACCTGAGACAGCACAGTTCTGGTGTAGAGCACAAGTGGGTTCATTTAAGAGTGCTCTTAACCTCAAAACTACTCCCAGTATAGGAAGAACAGCTCAAATGAACTAAAACAGTTGTGGATGATGAGGTCTGAATGGCAGACATGCCTGCTGACATTTTTCTATCTGACAATTTTTTATGACCTTATAAACAATCAGCAGGTGGGGCAAACACAATTTCTACTTTTACCACCCACAGTAAAAAAATTGCTCTGTAGGAAGCTCTGAGATCTAAGAAAGTCTGAGATTCTGGTGAGCTTGGAATGAAATACAAAACTAGAGCCTTGACTGCTTGTGGTTACCGATGTTTTCATGGCACTTCTTATGTGAGCAGGAGTGTTGGCACAGTGGGGGTCAGCACATTCTGCTGATCTGAAAAGACTCAGTGCTCTTTCAGTTCTATGCAATATGCTCATGTATCAGAAGCCCTTAACTCCTGCTGGGTGCAACTAAACAACTGCAAAGTTCAGCCTTTATTGTGGGTAAAGTGGGGGCTGATGTGATTTGAATTTGTTAGGTGAGGGGAGATACATGTCAATAAGATATATAGAAAAAAATCAATGTGGGTGTGAAGAGCCTCAGAACTATATCATGCCTGCAACTTACACAATCTGCATAGTTTTCATGATCCTTTTCAATATGAAAAGGTCCAGTAGACCTCTATGAGAATATTCTGATGCGGATACTTGTTTTAGGAGAATGGAAGAAGAAAAGTACAATGGAAAGTTGGATTGGCATCCCAGCCCCAATCATGCTAATGGCAAAGAGCCCTGTGATTTAAATAATTTAGGATATTGCCTTTAATTTGTTCTGGTTACACAATCTTCTGTTAATGTCTTTCCTCCCACTGTTTCTTTGAAGGAATGTGCTCTAATGAGAAAATGTTCTGTCAATTTTAATAAGGATGGAGTTCTAGCCATAAAGAGAGTTCCCATAAAAATCACCGCACAGAAGTGGATTAAATGACAAACACCAGGGCCAAGGGCCCCAATGGTGGGAGTCATGTTATTATCAGAGAGTTTAAACTTCTGTCTTTTGTTTTTGGGGGCAAAAAAAAGACTTCAAAAACTACTGTGTAGCTGAAGAAGCAGTGTTTGAAAACACAAACATGTCTGAGAGGAATGAACTGTATCTTAATCAAAAACCAATTCCAGATGCATTGCCTAAGTCAATACAACAATGCTCTTCATCCCAAAAAGTTCCTTAAAGTGCTTTGCAAGCACACGTTGTCCCCCCCTCCTACCCCCTTTTCCAATACACCCATCCACCCATCCAAAAAAAAAGAAATCTCATAACTTAAATTAGGTGCTTTGGCTCAGGTCATCTATGGGTATTGACCCAGAGGTCAGGACCAAAGTCCTCAAATTCTGTTCTGTTCTGTGGACACAAGAAGTAGCCAAAATTTTACTCCTGACCAAATGTGTTTTCTGATCATGTTTTGTACACTTGAAAGGCAGGCAGGCACGTGCTCTTGTCTCTGTTTGTCCCAGGCAATTAGGCTGCCTGCAGAAATCACTTGCAGTGAGCTGTTGTTCCACACTCCAGTTTCAGAGCGTTGGCTCTGCATGGGCTATGAGTGAAAATAATTGCAGCCAGCAGTTTTGCAGCAACTGGATCCAAGGTACTTACTTTTTATTTAGGGACTTGCTGCTTTAGGATATTTTGTCTTTATTTAATCTCCTTTGCAAAAGGATATCTTGTCAGCAATTCACTGTAAAGAGAAATGGAAGAGTCAAGTAGATGGTTACACTGGATTGTCAATGATGGCCCTTATGGGCTAATAAAATAGAAAGATTAACCAAAAATATCTGTTGCTTCATGTCAGAACCTTGTTACTTCCCTTAAGGGTTCTTCTATGGGAAGAGACTGATTAGTAAGAAAGGGAAAATGACAGTAAGTAATTTTGGAATGAGGGAGATTGTCAGAACATCCCCTTTGTCATTCTAGGGAGGGTTGGGGACTGGAAAAGTGGCCTTTGTCATTACACCTCACTAGGAAAAGAAGACCATGATGGCCTGGGGGAAACAGTGACCTTTTGCACAAGAAGAGAATAGAGCCTTCTTCTGTGTCTGTCTAGGGCACAGGCTGCCCCTTCCAGCTGTGCTGGGTACCCATGAAGAATAGTTCTCTTTCTTCCTGTGGTGGTTTAGGAATGGTATTCTCCAATTTAGTATTCCCTCTGAAATCACTCCAAGCTACAGGCTGCTCATTCTGCCCTTTTCCTCACCCTACTCTGTGGTAGAATGGAGAGGAGAATTGAAGGCACAAAAGGTAAAGATCATGGGCTGAGATAAGAACTATTTACTGGAACCAACAGTGAGATAAGGAAATGGACAGTAACAGAAACAATACTATAGGCAGAGGGTGCAAGAAAAGAAACATTATTGCTCACTCCGAAAACTCTTGACAATAGACAATACCTGGCTGCTCCCTTTGCCACACCACCCCCACCGTTCCCTCCAGCTTGAAAAAGGCGTCCCCAACCGTACCCTCTGGTTTGGAATCGGCAGAATCGGTGTTACCCCATTGCTCCCTCGGCCACGCTTACTCCACTGAAAGGAAACCCTACTCCTCTGAAGAGGCTCCTTTCCCCCCATCCCAGCAATGATGTTAAGTGGTATAGGATAACCTCCATGTCCTGGCCACACATCTTCCTGACTACTGCAAAAAAATTAACTCTGTCCTCGTCGGAAACAGCACATCCCCCAACAGGAAAAGGTTAAACACGAGTATGCTCATTTCCCCAATCGGAGGGTTAATCAGCTTACCTGGTTCTGTGATGGGAAGTTTGTTTGTGTGCTTACATCTGTGTATGCATGCGTTTTTGTGATTATATATCATGGCTGACATCTTGCTGAGGACACTAAAGAGTTACACACTTGTAGAGAATTTTAGGATACTTGTTTTTTTTCCAGGCACCTCTGCCTTTTCTGCAAACACTGCACACAGTAGATTATTGTTAGGTGAACTTTCAGCATGCATAATAATTTCAACATCTTTCTTCAGAGAGCTGTAGACACTGAATCTGCTTAATGGTTTATTTATTATAAGGGTCCTTAAGATTTTTCTGCAGCCTCTCCCTGGCGCATTTTTGGATATGTCCTTCATGATCCTTAATGTCAGCCTATTGGCAAATATACCCTTTGTATGTTATATATGTAAACAGATATGCTTTTAAGTCACTCATCTGTATTTCCTCATGTACATGTAGCCCTGCCAAGGGCTATAAAGGCACAGGTGGCTTTGTGTTTTTTCACCTTCAGAACAGCAGGTTTATTCTTTTGAACATTTCATCATGTGAACATTGTTCTCTAATACTGTTTTTTTGAAAATTGAATTAAACATCTGAATTTGAAACTAGGAAATCTTAGCTCACATCCAGGTTCCTGTAAACACGCCTTGTAATTTTGCTTTGTATGGCTTAAAAATTTGAATCTGCTTATTTTCCAGTGAAGTGTGATTCTGATTTCAGTTTTCTAACTTCCAGATGTATAGGTCAGGAGGGCTCTTACTTTTGAATGCACACTTGTGAGAAGACAGAATGAATTCTGTTCTCCAGCATTACCTGAGGTTAGAGATCAGTGTGTCAGGTCATGCAGCACTGCAGTGATTTTCATTTGGAATGGATTTGTTTAAGGTGACCCTGTAAAATGTGCTGTGGTGCTGCACTAAAAGGGTGCCATATAGGACCCTTTGCCAGGGATATGCAAATGCTTTCCTCTTGCTCAGACTTTCTATGGTAGAATTTTTTTGTGCAAATATAGTGAAAGAATGAATGTTCAGTGACACAGAACACAGCTTTGATATTGATTGGTGTTACCATTGCATAACATTTAGAGACTCTGTAAGAAGAAGGGTCAAATCAATCTACATGTGTTTAAATACTCAGAAATAAAACAGTGGAAAAATTTTGGGAAAAACCAATCAGATCTTACCAGAAGATGATGTTTATTAAGCACTGAGTCAGACCAAAGTCTCCTTGTCTTTAACAAAGCCATGATTTTAAAAGCCATTTTTGTTCAGAATCAGTAACGAGTATTGAAACTAGTAGGAAGTCAAGGCACTGTACATATCGAAATAAACTTTACAGAATTTGATTTTCATTTAGCAAAATTAATAATGGGGATCAGTAAAAACCTACATGCTTAAGGTTTTTTAATATAAAAATATATATAATCCCAGCATGTATATAAATGCGCAAGGTTTCAGATCTTTAGAAACAGATACATTTATATCACGTTGAATATACACATGGGAATACGAGGCACAGCGAACATAAACACTTTGCCTGTATCACCTAGAAGATTAATAAGCAAAGTGAGTTACAATCAACCTTTTGTTTTTCCCCATCCCCAGGAAGGAGGAACAGCCACTGTGGTCAGTAGGCAGATAGCATGACATAAGACCCTCCTACTTTGCCACTGTATAAGACTTTTATTGCTACATAACTCTCTCTTCCACTTTGAAAGCTGTGGCACCTTTATTTCCAGCTAAAAATCCTCTCTGTCACCCTGAGAGATAACCTCCTTGATACATACTTTGTTTTTAAAGCTGGTTTTGCATGTGAAAGTAGATTCCAGTGTGACAGCAAGTAGAGTTTATCTATGTACTGGCAATATATATCTTATAGACAGTTAGATTAATACATTAACTATGGGGGTAGGAACAATGTTAAAGATTGTTGGTTTAGATTCACACTGGAAATAAGACCACAACATAAGTTCTGTTTCTGTAACTAAATGTCCTCAATATGGAACTAGATTCAGATATAACATTGTCACCTTGGAGCTGTCCCCACAAATTTTTGTACCTGACTCTTGTATATTTTTGTCATGGGTTTTTTAATTAGATGGTTTTTAATCATGCTTACTGGCACATGAAAAAGTAATTTTTCTGAGAGAAAGAATGTATTTCTTACATTGCTGAAGTTATGCTCTTTTAAAATCAGCTTTGAGCCTGGAAAAAGCTGTTTTGTGAGGTTTCCAGAGGTTCCTGCCAAAATGCCATGAGACTATTACTTCACATTTGCTTCCAGATTTATCTGGAACCCGGGACTGCAGACACAACACAGAAGAGCTGGAAGAAACAAGAGTTCATCAACTATTTCTGAACTTTCAAAATGAATTATTTCTGGTTCAGTCTGGGAAAAACAGAAAAGTTTGGGTGGGGAGGAAGTTGACTTTATTTCCCAACACTTTTCCGTTCTAAAGTAAATCGTCTTCAGAGTAAAGCTCACTTTGATTAATTAGAAGATAATTATCCATTTGCTGACTAAACAATAGTTTCTTCTATTGAAACTAAACAATAGTATCTTCTTGCTCATCATCTTTCATGTATTGGCAGCAGATCTTATGTACATACCAAGAAAAAGATTTGGTCCCTGCGGGAATGCATGCATGGGGAAGGAAAAAATGCACTCATTTGAGAAGGGTCATTATGATGCTGCACACATTACTTCAGGTATGTGCAAGTCAAATACCCACTGATCTGAAGCAGTCATGGTTCAGACAGCCCAGCATGGTTCCTTGCCTGCTGTGACCTGGCATAGCCTAGGACAGCACGAGGTTTCTTGATGCATGGCTGGCAGCCACAGCTTCCCTAGGAGTGGAAATTGAAGGCTGGTGATAAAAGGAAAGAAAATTTGCCATTCAGAGTTAGCTTTTTGAAATCATGAAACAGGTAGGTGTCTTCAGGTAGTAGTCATCCTTCCCTCCCTTCCACAGCTGAGAGGGGAAACCCTTTCTTAAGCTGAGGTCCAGATCTCAATGCTTTTCTAAGTGCTGGGCAGAGACCACCCCTACTGTGATACCAATTCAGTGAAGATAACAGTATGCCACAGAAGTGATGTCTGGTTTTGCCCGCCTCCTTTGAACCTTCTCTGAACTTTCTTCAGGGAGATCTACTATAAGAAAATTCATTTGTGTAAGATAAAATACTTACTAATATCTGGAAGGGAAACCAGTTTAGACATACCTTAATTTTTTTCCCCTGTGTAAATTAACTTTTTGTTTGTAGCACAGAAGTAGACAAATCTCAAGGAAATTCAAGCTCATTTTTGGTGAAGGAGAATACAATAACTTGCCTGCTTTTCAAAACAGCCTAATGCTCCTAAAAATAAGTTTTTGGTGTATGCCCAAATATACTACAAAGAAAACATTCCCTTCAGTATTTCAGTGCTCCTATTTGGCTCCAACTGGGACCAAAAAATGTAGAAGTCATTTCAGACATGAATAATTGTAATAGTTTGCATTTGTAGAGTGATCCAGATACTAACAATAATGGACTACGGTTGGAGTGTGAGCATGGTAAAATGGCTCTGTTACAAGCAAAGTGCTTTAAATGAAGTGGTGAAAAAGAGACATTAATTATATTAGGCCTGGTATACTTTGACCAGAGGTGTAGCTGCCTATGAAACTGAAAAGGCTGTTAATTCAATCACTGAAATGATTTAGCACAAAATAATCAAAGTGTGGTAATTTAAAGATAAAGCTAAGAGATTTTCATTACTTAGACTTGCTTGGAACTACAGAAAAAAGGAATGGGTGAGTACATCATGTCTTATCCTTCATTGTATTTTACACACAGAGACAGACAAATAATTTAGACAGGTTGCTTTAAGTCATATAGTGACTTCCTCTCGACAGTTTAAGTAATCCTACTGTTCTTAGATATATTTCACCTTCAATTGCAAAATGGTCTAAGATTTCTCAAGTAAGAAAACATGAGCAATTTTGTCACAAATAGAAAGGGAGCAGGGGAGGCTTAGAGATGAGTGGCATGATTTACTGTGTTTGGAAAATGAATGTAGGTTTATATGTTCATGGAGAGGATCAGATGCTTTCCTTTACATTAAGGATCCTTGGCATCACTTCTGGTATCCTGGTCCATACATATTGTTGGGCTCTACGCTCAGTGAGATACAATGCATGTCAGTTTGCTATGTGAAACTCACTAACAGTGGTCACAGTGCCTATTCAAAATGTGCTAATCAGACAATTGCTAGGGTTACCCCACTGATAGTATCAAAAACAAAGACATATTTCTATAAAAGCAAGTGGGAACTCTATTTCCAGCAAATTCAAATTCATAAACACCCATTTAAGACAACCAGGATTGAGTGCTACTGTATTCAATGCTAAAGAATACACACAGACACATTGTGTGCTTTAAAAATTCTTGTGTGCTTTAAAAATTCTTGCAGGCTCTGAAAGAAAAATATAAGTAAGGGATGACTTTTAAATGGTAGTATTACCCTTACATCCCAGGAAAATCAAGCAACAAATCACATTCATGCAGTACTCATAAATCAGTAGAACACAAAGCTGAGCTGGACACCTTTAGCATGACATCAATCACAAACTGTAAAATACCCAATGAAATTTCACAACATACCTGTGGAACAAGTTTTGCAATGTGCAAATAACAAAGATTCCCCACTACCAGGAAGAAAAAAAAAGTCTTTCAACACATACAATACAAATTCTACAGTGTACATGAAAAACGAGTTCCACCATATGTATGGGGCTTTGAAGAATAAATATGGTATCTTAATAGTCACTAAACCTGAAGTGACCCATTGTCTCATGTTGAATCAGTATTTGGTTTTGTGGTTTTTTGTTGCCTCAGAGCTTTATTATGAAGGTGAATTAATGTGAGAACCAGTCTTTTAAATGAACTGTTATATTTCTGACCTGAAATGCCATGATCAGTCTAGAGCCTGCCTGTTATTGGCCCCATAAATTGTCCCCTAACAAATTTATGAAAGTTTCTGAAAAACAGAAATGCAAACAGAAAGGAACATAACAATCTGAAACATAGATACAAATGCTTGTTCTTGGTTTTGGCTGTAAAAAAGTAAACAGATTAAAGAAGCTAAAGGGAGAGGAAGAAGGAGGACAGACAGGCAGGCAGTAGTACGGTATTGGAACATGTTCCTGCTAGGAGACCTAGAACAGCATTAGAGCAATGGATGAGACATAGGGTATGGATGGATAAAGTTAGGGGTAAACATCCCTAAAGTACAGTGACCTAGACCAAAAAAAAAAAAAAAAAAAAAAAAAAAAAAAAAAAGAAAAAAGCTATAGATAATAGAAATATACACAATTTTATAATACTGTCTAAACAATGGAAGGTACATAAAGGACTGACACTGCTAGTATCAGGCTATTAGCTAATTACCATTGCCCTTGAGCTGGAAAGATGCATCTCTTCTTCATTTGTGTCCTGGTTCCAGCCAGGTCAAGGTTAATTTTTTCAGTAGCCAGAAGGGGCATGGCTAGGACCCTGAAGTTGCTCTATACCCCCTCACATCATGTGCAGCGGGTGGTTGGGAAGGGGTCTCTTCCACTCAGCAAGCGTGGCAGAGCAGTTGGGTATTGCTGATTTCCATGTAGTGAGCACTCGCATGTTAATCGTTCACCTCTCTTGTACACTCTTATTAATATCATTGCTCTGGCTGTTTGCTTTTGTATCTCATTGCTGTTTCCGGGTAATTACTCTTATTTCTCTGTGGTTTTTACCTTTCTCTTCTCTCCTCCATTTCTCCTCTCCAGCCCACCACAGAAGGAGGAGGAAGGGAGGTGGGGAGTGAATGAGTGGCATATGGTCTGGAGTGTTTCACTGGGAACACTCAGTTGGGGAGTACCATTCCTGAACCACAACAGTTAGTCATTCCTTTTAAAATTCTTTTGAAGTATTTGGCCTTGCAACTGTGGAGGTACATGAACATTGCCTTAGCTATAGGATTCTCTGGTCACAAAGAAGTGTGCAAAAGCTCAACTTGAAGAAAGGAAATGTGTATATTTCTTTGTTTTTAACAGAAGCAAAAAAGAATGATGAAAAAGAAGAGTAGAAAGACAAGGAAAGGCTGGGCGTAGAGAGAGAAAAGAAAACGATAGGAATACAGATGTGGAGAAAGAAGAGAAAGGGAAGATATCACTCCCAGACAGTAACTTGGAAGAGTGTTACAACATTAAGAACTTGGTTTTTGCTTAGGAACAAGTGTAGAACAGAGAAATATCCAGTTTCTCTGCAGCTGTGAAAAGGGGCATATATATTTTTCCATCTCAACAGTTTCCATGTGACAAAATGCTTGGCCACATATTGTGTAATGGTGGAATGCACAAGCCCATGTGATATCCAGGTAAGCAGTACTGTACTTTAGGCTGTAGCAGCTCAGTGCCTCAGTAATATTACCAGAGAACTGATGTGCTGCTGTCACTGTTGATTACAATGATGACAATATTCCTGTGCCTGCTAGAAAGCCTCAAAATCAGGCCAGAGAATATAAATCCCTATTATTTATACAAACTGCAGCTTCTCTTTGGAAAAAGGTGAGAATTCATCAAAGAATGACGGGCTTTGTTTTTCTCAGTTTTCTGTGAGATCTAGTCCAACTGTATCCAAGGGCCAATGGAAAGTTATAGTGTAAATATTTTCTTTTCAGTGCTGCTTATTAGTGAGGTAATTTGAGAAACTTGTAGTGAATGAGTACTTTTAACATGCAACTAGGAATCAGTGTCGCAGTAATGACACGAAAGAAGGAGACAGAATCTCTGGAGATCAAGGAACAAGTTCCTCAAGGTACAAGTGCCTCGGGCCTTGCCCGTCTTTATTATATATGTGTCTTATAATTCACTGTGTATTGAAGGAAACAAAGACCTCCCCTCACTCACACTGGTCAAAGGAAATGTCCATCAAACTTCTGTGCCCAGGAGAAAGGAATGTAAATAAAAAGATACCATTACAATAATATGACTGTGTTTACAGAGAATGTCTGAGAAACTAGCTACAAAAGAATGATAACATCCAGAACTGCAGAAGTCAGAGCAACAGAATCAGAATCTTGTACCTTATTCATGCCTCATCTTTCAGGTTTTCTTTGTGGCTTTCAAGTATACCCTCCTGTGTATTTCTTTGTTCCACTCAACAAAGGAGACTCACGTTGAAAGTAGGGCACCTACTTAAGTGTTTAGTTGGATTAGGGTTCTTCAGAGGATTTCCTAATCTCTGGAAAAAAATCATTAATTGTTGAAGCATTAGGCCTTCAAGGCCTAGTCTTCCAAGAAGTTCAGCTCTGAATCCTGGGCTGGGCTGACTGGATCATTTTATGATGGTCAGACTAGGACTGTGCAGGGTAATGGCTTCTGAGTGCAGATGAAAACAGGAGGAGGAGAGTGCTGAGTGAGTAAAATGAGATTTACAAACAAACAAAAAAAAAACCCGAAAAAACAATAATCCTCCCCCCCCCC
>VZRZ01007932.1:481691-571002 GCA_013398175.1 Climacteris rufus
AAAAAAAAAAAAAAAACAGAGGAAGAGAAAACATACTACAGTTACATTTTAAAACTTTCTTGGGACATAGTCACAGAAGAGCAGATACTGTCTGTTTCTGTCTTCTTATTGAACTTTGTCAGACCAACTTTCAAGATGAGAAAAATCAAACCTATGTGATGACAATAGATTTTGAGATGTTGCAGTTCACCATGAGGCCTTGACCACATTTGTGATAGTAATAGTTTCCCAAAAGTGTTGTTCCGTGTAAGGTAAAACACAAGTTAACTTCAAATTAGTAAGGTTTGGAGTAAAAGTTCATTATATGGTTAATTGGCAAATGCCCATTTTTTTGGCCATCTGAAAAGCATCCATATTTAATGTGATGAAATTTTCTTTAATTTGATTAGAAGACTTGAAAACTATCAAATGTTCCCATGCTTGCCCTACGTGCTCGAAGATCTTTATCCATTTCTTATACATTGCATAAAAACTAAAATTACTTTCCTGCTGGCTTGCACATACTTAGGTTAATTTTAGCCAGTGGTTGCATTTCTCATAACCTAGTCTCTTGAAGTGTCTTCTTTTCAGAGTTTGCCAAAGGGCTCACTTAGAAATGCTAGCTCTTACAAATCTCGCCTCACTTTGTTGTGACTAAGCCCTCTTGAAATGCTATCTGTTCCACAGAGCATTCCTTCTGCAGCCGTCACATGCTGCTGTGCTTGCTCTGTACTTACTGAACTGCATTGTACTTTCATAGGACTCCCAACTGCTTTTTTCAAGGGAGAGTTTCTATTCTGTCCTGTGTACTTTTAACTTGGTTACTAATAACTTATGGTACTCTATAATGATGGAAAAGCTCATAACAAATCTTGAGTATAAGAGGAGATCAGGCTGTCTGAATTCTGATATAAACTGAAATGATGGTATGATATAAGTTAATAAATCATCTTGCAGTGCATTTCAAACACATTTGTTTGCCACTCTGAGTAAGCACACTTGCTGAGATGGGTCAAACCTGGGATAACGTGGGATTTTTCTAAGAACTGATGGTTTCCCTGGTATGTACAAGTGCTTTGTAAGTTTAACCTGCTACATCCTACTTCACCCCTAACACTGTTTTCCTCCAACTCACCATGTCTTAATTGCCTTCTAGCACTGTCTTCATGGAAACACTAGAACAAAGATTAGAGCTCTGAAATTTCAGCCAAGGGCAAACTCTGTCAACTTTTTTTACCTGGAAAAAAATGCTTTTCAAAAAATAAAGATAAGGAATAGTCTGTGTTTTAATCTAGAATTGCACAAATTAATTGGCTACTCTGAGGCATAGTTATTTGGCATAACATGTTGCTTTGGAAGCTGTTTCCAGGTACAGCGTGGGGCAAATCAAGCTCTTTCTTGTTTCTGGGAGTTCCCTGTCCTTGCCATGGAATTGCAATAAGCAGTCAGAATGCTGTGGTCAGTGGCATAATTGGGTTCGATCCCGGAAATAATGGGAATTCAGCCAAAGCCTCTGAGGGAAAGAGAAAGGGCTCTGTAAACAGTTGTAATTGGGTCTGACTGAAAAAAAATCATTAATGGTGCTGTGTCTTTTAAACTACTAAAGCTGTTATTTACTTCTCCCCCAAATGTCTGCATTTTGTGCCAATTGTTACCCCTATGTCTATATGGAAGACTAGTTCCCTTCAATTCCCTATTGAAGAGACAGGTTGGATCCTTATTTTTTTCCTATACTTTTTTTATCTCCTGCCTCTAGTATGAGAGGCAGAAATGTTGCCAGAAGTTTCTACTACCCAGTGGGGCAGCTGCTCCTACATAACAGAGGTACCATTGCAACTCCCGATTTCTATCACCACACAACACCATTGTGGTTGGATGTAACTCTGCTGATAACCAGGGTCCCCATATGCTGCCTGAACATTCTGAAAATACCTGAATTGTTCTTTGCAGAACAGAAATGACAGAGAGAGCTTCAGGAGAAGGCAAGATACCCAAAAAAATCAATCTTGCCAGATATCTCCATTGTGTCAAGCTGCAACTTGATTGGGAATCAAACTGCGGCTTTGGTGCTTTTTTTTGGTAAGAGAAGAAAAAGTCGGTTTGTATATATGCATATACCTTAAAGAAATTCTTGGTATATGAGGAAAATGAGCAAGGCACACTTTTTTTTTTTTTTTGTGAGAAACTTCTTGCCCAAGAAAGTGAAAAGTAGTGCTTAGAACAAGGATAATGCTACCCCATTCTACAGCTGAGCCTGTGCACCTGAGACAGGCTGGCCCACTTGCATCTCAGCACTTCTCCAGTTCTTTCATAGGGAAGTGATATTTGCCTTGTTTTCACCATTTTATCCCAATGGATAACAGCTGCAGCAGCAGGGAATGACTTTCTTGAGATGTCTTCTTTGGTCTATAAGAAATGATTAAGTCAGATGGGGTCTACAGTGGCAGAGAATGAGAAAGAGGCATGAAGAATGACCTGTGTGCCTGAAAGCTTGGCTGGTAGTTAATCTGATAAAATATATTGACTTTGTCTACAGACTTTGTTCTAGATAGAAATAAACAAGAGGCATGGTCTAAAACCTAATGTGAAGATAGAGTTTTCTTCACATGAAACACTGAAAAACTAACAAAACTGAAATGCAAGAACCAGAGTGCAGCCTTACCCTGTCTGTGTTGGCTTACACCCAGTAGTGAAGGCACTCTGGAAAGGGTCTCTACTGATATGATTTAAATAAAAAATTTGTGTTAGACTTGGTGAGTAATATATCTAATGATCTGGAACCTATATGTTGGCTATTCTCCCTGTGGCACAGACCTAGACACAGAAAGACAGCTGTATTTTTCAAAAGTCAAGATTATTTGTCAGCTTCACACAACCTGTACTCATTAAAACTGATACTGTTTTCTAAGTATTGAAGACATTCAAAATTCAGTGGAGCTGGGGAACTGCTGAAATACTGTAATACTTTTGAAGCCAGACCCATCCATATTTAGGTGGATAAATAAAGTGGAAACAATGCAACCTGAGAATTATTTTCTATGTAACTTCAACTTGAGTTCTCATCCCAAATTCAGTGATGGACTTGTCTAAATTTCTACACATCTCCTTGGCCTCATCACATGGTATCTGAATGTTTAAGAGTGCTTGGGATTCTTTATGATGTCTGTGAGGTAGGAGAAGTATTCTTATTTTCCTTCTGTTTTAAGAAGGAAAAGAAAGATGTGAAGTGCCAAAGGGCATGCAAATATCTGTTCCATGCCAGGAATCAGGTACACATTTTCCCAATGCCTGGGACAGCAGATTTTTATTTTGGTTGAGTCCATTTATACCCTATATAAATAGGTAGATGTGTAGTGCAAAGATTTCCTACTATGTGTGTTCAAAGCATAGGTGTTTTACATAATTGCTATGATATTGGAGCACTCCTTGGTCAAACACACACGAAACTCACATCCTGGAAGACTCTTTTAGTGCTGCAATACATACAGAGAAGTGCCTCTAATATCTTCTATCTTCTTGGCCCTGATTCAGGGTCAAGAGGATATTTCCAACAGTTGCTTTTTTTCAACAAAGAGTGCTCTGAAAACCCAGGCTGTGTGAACGGAGCAAGTGCTCAGAGCACACATTTCTATAAGAAGCTTGCTTGCCTACTAAGCAATTCCCAGCAGTCTTTGGCTGCAAGCTATTGTTATTTGTTTGTACTGTGGCAATGCCTAGAGGCTCCAGTCATGGATCAGGGCCCCATTGTGTTAGGTATTCTAGTGACACAACAAAAAGGTCTTTGTCATACTCTTAAGGCAAATCTGAGGTGAGTCTGGGAAAAGAACTTTCCCAAATCCAAAATTCCAGGGCCAATTTCTAAGCAGTTTACTGCTCTCCACATTTTGGGTTTATCCTTTATTTTCTCACCTGCACTGTTTATTCAACACAGATAATAAATGGACTTTGAAAACACAATGAGAAATGCAGAAATTTGGTGTAGTTACTTATATTTCCCACTGACCTTTAAATAAATAGCCATTCAGTGATGGCTAGAGGTGTCTTGGGGACTTTGTTGCCATCTTTGGCTCTCCTGGAGTGTTTTATTGTAGTGTATCCTGAGGCAGAAATGACACTTGCCAGAAAACAAACCTCTTCGGTGCATATTTCATATATGTATATTTCATTTGCTTCATGCATATGCCATTGCTGGGGGTATCCACATGACAACAAGATTTTTGCACCTCAGGCATTCACCAGCTACTGGCACTTGAAGTCACATTCCTTTCTGTATCACATCACATGTAGTTGCTGTGGATACTCTTGTGATGCCAAAAACAAAGGATTAGGATTTGCTGTAGCCCTTCGTCTCCTAGAACAAAAGGTTCTGCTTCTGAATGTCCTATCTGCAGTATAGGCAAGTGGCGCACTGAGGGTCACTGAGGAGAGTTGGTGCTGGAGCTCCATAAACACCCCCACCCCACACATATAGCAACAACGTGCTTATGTCTCCAGAGGACTTTGGATGAATAGAATAGGGAATTAAACTTATACTGAAGCTACTGAAGTGCAAATACCTGCAAAGTCATGTCAGATCCAACTCAGCACTTTGGCTTGTTATCTTTTCTGGATGTCCTCTATACCTTTACTCTCAAACTAAGAATGAGAATCAACTTTTCTAGGTTTTGGAGATACTGCTAATGCTGTGTGGGATAATTGAACCCACAGTCACAAGAAAAGGGTCTGGAAAGTCCCACAACCTGACTCTGCATTTGTTGGGGAATCACTGTGTAACTCAAGAGGAAGATGGTCTGAGGCCATAGTTTATAGTTTTCTGATCCTCAAAAGCAGGTCTGTAGGAATTAATTTTATTTCAAAATCCACATTCAGCTAACAAAAGAATAAAATATAATGTTTCTAGAGAAAAAATATTAAAAATAATCTTATTTCTCAGAATAATCCAGCATTTAACATTCATAATTCTTAGCTATTTTCATCTATTTCATCTTAATTAAACACCTCTAAACCCACTTTTTTTTTAATGTTCTTATGCTCAAAAGAAAAATTAAGTTAATAGATTTTGCCACTGCTGGTGGGCTTGTTTCATTAGCCTTTTCTGCCATAGATTCAAAAACAGAGAGAATAAACATTTATCAGCTGCAATAAAGACTTTTTTTTTGTTTTCTTTTCTGTTTTCTGAGATGCATTCCAGGGTTTCAAAGAAGTCACAACAAAGCTTCAGTTTTCTATTTATATGCTCATACATTATTTTCATTGATATATCTATAACCAGATAAACATTCTGAAAAGTCATGTCAGTATAATTGCTTTGTTCTTCTTTTGGGTTGCTGACTCATAGTTAAATAGATGCAGCTGGAAAACAAAAATGTGGCATTGAGATTGCATTGTTGCAGTAAGGGGGAAAAAAGATGGAAACAGAAGTTCTAAGGTCAGCAAAGCAGACTGGAAAACGAATCCAAAAATCAGGTCAATGCTGTGGTGCATCTACAGATATCCTGTATGTAATGTACCAACCATGTATATTACAGCTAGTGTTTTATACTTTGACTTCAAAATGGGGATAATTATTTTCCTGTGTTAGAGGCTTTTGTGGGGAATAATACCTTTTGGTGTCTTAAAAAAAAATCTGATAATATGATAACACTCGGGTATCAAGAGAAATAAGAAGCTTAATTAGCATTTAACTAGAGACTGATATTTTCCTTAGAAAGAGACTGATATTCTCCTTAGACTGAGTTACTGAAGGTAGTCAAAATTCAATACTTTGCTGTTTATATAATGAGCTAACTCACAGTTGGTATTTGTTGTGAATTACACAGTGAAAGAATTTACTTTAAAAATGCCTTTTTGTTGAGTCTTGAACATCTTGTCCAAACTGTCTCAGTTTTAACAAACTTTCAGAGAATTTGAGCCTGACCTGGATTCTGAACCTGGCCAGATTTAATGCTGCCAGGCACCATCTGCAGCTCTGGGTTAGGCAGCTGCAGGAGCATTTCCAGGGTAGGGTTGCACAGTCCAGGTCTGCAGCCTGATTGGGCTTCACCACCCTGCTGGAAGGGGTCTCAGACTCCTACTGTGAAGCCAAGATTTACAATATTGGAAGTTTGGAAAAGGCTTTTTGGATCTACGGCGCAGGCCTGTGCCACCACTTGAGCACAAGCTGTAGGTAGGATCTCCCCTGTTCCAGCACACAGTCCTTTAATGGCTTCTTGTTGTGGAGCCAGGGGAACAGACAGGAAAAAAAAGTGTTAGATTTGTTGTTTTATAAGTCCCTGCCTTAAAGCAAACAATTTCCTTCTTGGGACAAAATATTCCTTATATAAAAACATCATATTTCATATAAAATCTGTTAATACTGCTAAAATGTCTGAGATAATGATTGCAATCATTGCTTTTAAGGTGTCAGAAATGTACATGGTCATATCAAAACAAAGTATAGTCTACTTAAAACATGTAGCAAGTAACAATATTGTCTACAATATTGTAATTGTCTAAAGTTGTTAGAAATGTGTCTGTTTAAAAATAAGATTTACCCATGCATTTAAACCATTACAAATTGGGTCATAAGAAAATACATTTGTATTATTTTATTTTTAGTCACTTGTCTTCAGGAATAGGATAGGCACTTTCCCTCAGTCCTTTGAAATGTTTTTATTAAGCTCCAAACTCTCATTTGTTCATGTGATAATTTTCCATGTCTAACCTCAATTTTATTAGAAAGGAAAATTGCTATAACTTGACTCAGTCCCTGTTTCGTGCTGCCCTGCAAAGGAAAACCAGCTGTTTTTACAGACATCTCTCAAGCAAGGTGATGTGTGTTTCCATGTAACTCTTGCAAATACAGTGCTGCCACTTTTATAAAAAAATGGTAATGTGAAGTAGTTACGTCCTTGAAATATATTGTAGGGTGTTAGGAAATTAGTCTTAGCCAAACTGAAGGTGGATATCTAAAATAACTTGTATTTATGGCTTCTCTAACATTTTTGATGGAAGTATACAATCACAGAGTAGTTTGGATTGGAAAGGACATTTAAAGGCCATCTAGTCCATTTGCCTCTGCAATGAACCTCTTCCAGCCTGACCTGGATTCCAGGAATGGGGCATCCACAATTTCCTGGGCAACCTGTTCCAGTGTTTCACCAGTGTCGTAAAAATTTCTTGCTTATATCTAGTCTGAATTTACCATCTTTTATTTTAAAACCTACTGCAACAGGCCCTACTAGAATGCTGTCCTCATCTTTCCTATAAAACCCTTTTAACTACTGAAAGACTGCTGTAAGGTCTTCCCAAAACCCAACCCTTTCAGCCCATCCTCACAAGAGTGGTGCTTTAATCCTCTAATCATTTTTGTGGTCCTCCTCTGGACTTGCTCCAACAGCTCCATGTCTTCTCTGTGCTGAGGATCTAGAGCTGGATGAAGGACTCTAGGTGGGAGTCTCATGAAGTGGAATAGAGAGACAGAACCACCTCCCACCTCCCAGTCTGCTGGTCAGGCTTCTTTTCATGCAGCCCAGGATATGGTTGGCTTTCTGGGCTGCAAGTGCACACTGCTTGCTCATGTCCAGGCTTCTCATCCACCAGCACCCCCAAGTCCTTCTTTGCAGTATAGTACATGGCCCATCAAGGACAAAATATATTTGTTCTGAAATTTAAATTAATGTGTTTTTTCAGGCATTTCCCATTTCTTAAGCTTAAAATTTGTCTGTACTACAGGAATTTTTCCTTAAACTTGGCTATAATAGGTCTGAAAGTCCTTGAGTTCAAATAGCCAGAGTACCTTAAGACTACTGTCTCTGCTAGGTTTCCCATGACTTCCAGATTCCTTCTCATGGGGCATCCCTGCAAGATTTATGGACTACTAGATTTCAGAGCAACCCATACATCTGAGTCTATCTAGGTTAGCTGATGGCACTGCAAGTATCAATTTTATTCAGCATCTGCAAGCTCAAGTAAGATGCTTTTAGAGCCAGTAGAGAAAATATGTTTCCCAAAAACGTTTGTTTGTACTCTTGAGCTTGTGAGAAACCTAAGAAGATAGTGGTTTCAATGTGGCTCAGGCAAATATTATATATGACAAATATGAGATTTTAACTAATTCAAAGTCCTTCAGTCTTTGTGAATTTGCACACATCATTACACAAGTCATTGTTACAATGTAGTGTGTTATATTTAGATAGAACAATAATGCTAAGAAAGATATAAAACAGGTTGTTTTTTGAGAGATCTTAATCTAGTACATCCATCAATGATTGATCTCCAGCCATTGTTGCTGTACTTTCAGCTGGTAAACTGTCATTTTTGTTTGCCATTTTGACTGCTTCTCTGTGTATCTTCAATGAGTGAGGAAAAGACCCACACCTTCTGCCCTTAGCTCAGCTTGCAGGCTGTCTGTGGAGTAAAGCTGGTGCATGGGGTGCTGCAGGCAGCTGTTGAGTTCCCAGGCACAGAGGCAACCATGTATTCCCACTTCCCACAGTAAGACCATGGTCTGTGCTGGAGAAGACAAGGCCTGCAACAGACAAATATAAATAGAAAATTTAGCTTCTTATTTAATGAACTTCTACAAAATTAAGAGATCAGCTTTGAGAAAATTATGCTGGCAAACTCTTCTCTGTTGTGAGCAAGATCTTGCTGTCTTCAATCAAGGAGGAATTCCCTATTACAGCCCAAGCTTGCATAGTTAAAGAAATCTGGACATTTCCTAGAAGCCTGAAGGTTTTTGGCTACTAGAAATGCTAGAGATTTCCTCATGCTAAGAAAAACCACAGACTTCTCCAATTACAAATATAATTGTAATTCACAATTAGAAGTTACAATAAAATAACATTTTTGAAGAACCAAAAACCAGTTTAAACTTGCAGTCATTATTTGCAGGGCAGGAAGGATGGAACTACTTTGTAACTAGAATAATTTACACGGATTATAAATTGCCATTAGTAAAAGAAACATTATGCCCAATTAGGACACATGCTTGAAAGGCAAGGTGAAATATTTGGAATCAGAAAGGCATTTCTCGAATGGCTTTTTCATCTTCTCCATCATTCAGTCCCAAAGTGTTCAAGACACATTGTTGTCTGTCAGACTAAACAGAGAAAAGAAAGCATTATTCAATTCTTGAAATATTTCAGTGCCCACACATCTTCAGTTCTCATGACTTTTTTTTTTTTTTGTCCAGCCATTTGTGTCAATGATATTATCTATTCAGAGAAGTATGAGGCAAAAGGATAGAACGTTAACTTCTATAATGTCTTTCATTCCAGGTACTGTACCAAACAAATGCTTTACTACGTTAAATAACATAGCCATAGAATTAAAAGCTCCAGACAGAGAGGCAAGGAGAGGCAAGGAAAAAGCCAGTGTTTTCAGTTGAAAGTGGAAGTGTGATGGCAGCTTCTAATGCCTGTTCCAGGATGTAAATGAAGATGTTCTTATAACGTCAGTTCTGTATTTCAGGGACTTTGTTAAGGGCAGGGTGCTCAAGCAGAATTTGGAAGTGGGTATTTCCAAGGCAGGAAAATGGGGCAGAACGGCATATCAGTTCTATTTAACCAATTCAGATCTATCCTGCTTTCATGTTTTTTCTGATCGAGTAAAAAACTTATAGGGATACAGTTTTCCAGACTAGTGTATATTGATGTAACTATTAATTTTACAGTGAGATGCTGGTTTATATGAATTAGAGGTGTGATAGCTCAAGAAAGTGGGAATATTAGGAGTTTGTGAGGTTTCTGTAGTTATGAGCTGAAACTTTTGTAAGACAGCCGGTGAGAGTTTTGATACACTTAGGTAAGATATTACACCCTGTTCAGAGTTTAACTTCCAGCACACCTCTGAACTTCAGTTCTAGTCTGAAGTGTTATGTTAATCCAGGTTTGAATTCTACATCTTTAGTGCATTTTTCTGTCTTTTATCCTGTCCTTACTGTACAGATACAATTTACAAATATTGTCTCACTACTTAACCTGTTACTGATGAATCACTGTCTTGATAGAAAGGTATACAAAACTAATTGCAAAATCAGAATAGAGCACAACTACATCACAGTAAAATCTTTGGCAGCTGGCTCATTGAAATAGTCATGGAGATAATTTTTAAGTCTGTATAAATATGAGTAGTAAATGTTATATCTTTGTTTTTTCCAAAGAAAGTTATACATAATCAAAGTGATAGACTCTTTAAAAATATTGCATTAGTCACATTTAGTGATTTATGGAAGTAGACTTTTCATCTTTATGAGAGCCAACAAGTACACCTTTTCTCTTTGATATTTGTTAGTCATTAAAAAAGTACCTCAAAATATGTATGCTTGACTTTTATACTAGCTTGAAATTATACCGGGAAATGCCCTGAAGTCTAAATGCCTGGAGAAAGAAATATGTATTTTTATAGTTATCTGGATATTGTGAAGGAGCACTGGTGAGATAAACAGCTGGTAAATTCTTGCCTCCTTGTACAGGGGAAAGTGTTTTCAGTTTAATACTACTAGTGTAATTCTGTGAATGAAAAATATAAAAGTTATATATACAATTTAAAAAATCTACTTGAAAGAGGCAGGTTATATATAACTGAATCTTTGAAAATGAAGAGGCAGTATAGATGAATATATTTGTTTACATTTAGGCATGAAATAAATCTTCACATAATCCAGAGACATTTCACCTTAACAGTCTTCCAGTAATTTAACAAGGATGGAGCAGCAGCGTAGGTAGTGGTATATAAAAGTTCTTAGTTATTGCTTGGTGTTTGAAGTTCTGCAATCCTACCTTTGAATTTATGAATAAATTTGTCAAACAATTCTATAGTTTAATCAAAATTGAGGATTTTTGAATTAACAGTCTTGCTTTGGAAGAAGAACTGCTGTAAAAAAAAGTAATGACAGCCACAGCTGGCATTGGCCTAAATGGTACCTTTTAAAAGAAACTTGATATGAGAATGTCAGCTGGTCATCAGATTGCATGACCTCTCTTGAGCTTCAGCTAGAGGAATATGTAACAGGAGGGTGGAATGAATATTTTCTGCTGCTTTATCCCTGTACTATTTGCCTCAAGTGCCATTATCACAAGCCTTTTTTGTGTTATGTTTTTGTGTTATTTTTTCGTGTTATTTTTTCATCCCTGCAAATATTCTTCAAAGAAAGGTCAGGGTGCTTTAGAACTAAGCTTAATACTGTTTTCAAATATACTATAAAGTACTGCAGACCAGAATCCAACATGTGAGATAGTCTGATCATTCCCACTTATACAAACAGAAATGACCACATTAACTATTGACTTAACTAGTGACTCAAATTAGGTCCAGCTGGAATACTTAGGTGAATTAATTTTCAAAGGTACTGAAAGCTATTTCTCTGTCTTCTGAAATAAGTTGTGAATGCCCCAAGGAACTGGAAATAACTGATAGTCCTCTTCATATAAAACCTCACTTATTTTCCTTTTAACATTCTCAGAAAATCAAAATCTGGCACACTTTAACCATTTTCAAAATCTCTGTGCTATATTGTTCAACTGGAGAAGCAAAAAGGATATAATTCACTCTCACACATATTACAGTGTATAGCTATTCAAAGACAACATTCTTCAAGTAGAAAAAGAATTTGAATTAAATAGATCCAAATATTTTTGGTATTTTTCTTCACTGGTGTGTCCATGTACAAGCAGTGATACTTTTGCTCTGATCAGCCCAAGAGCATCTTCTGTAAGAGCTGGATGTGTTTCAGTACTCACAATATGACATAATAATTTTTGCAAGGAAATAATGAAAATATTTTGTAAAATCGAAGGTCCAACTATCTTAGCATCATGACTCTAACAGTGACTGCCGAAAGAATTTCAGAATAAGACCAAAGTACAGATATTTCTACATCATACTTTCCTAACATTTTGGGATTTCTTAATGCAACAATAATATTTCTTATTTAGAAATACAAATTATGTACCCATTACTTAGTTGTGGGGACCTGTCTCATGGAAAATAAATATGTCCAGATACACATGTATGCACACACACATAGTTGGTTGCTGTCAGTGTCTTAATACATATGTAGATAATTTTGAATCTAATGCCGAAGTGCATTCTTCATCTACTTGGGCCATGGCAGTAGGGAGGCCTATTATACATCAGTGTGTGTTTAAAATTTTCACTGATTATCTATTGAGTATACCCTTGCTGGCTCAGAACGCCCAGCCTTTTGCATCAGTCCTAAAAACTGTGGACATTTGAAAAAACACAAAATCACAAAAACTTTAAGGTTGGAAGAGACCACCATGATCATCTAGTACAACCATCAATTTAGAGTCATAATCACCCCTAAACCATAACTCCAAGTGTCACATCCAGACACCTCTTGAACACTTCCAGAGATGGTGACTCCACCACCTCCTTGGTCAACTTATGTTTTCTAATATCTAATCTCAATGTCTCCTGGCATGACTTAAGAAAATGTGATTACATTATACATATGGTTTTAAAAAAAAAAAAAAAAGTGAGGGAGATTTGAATCCTCCTTTGAACCTTAGGTTTTCATTTGGGGAATGTTTTTTGACCCTTTCCCCCACAAAGACTTAAAATAAAAATTTGGTTTTAGTTTTTGACGTGTCAAGTAGCCACATCTTCAAATACTCTGAGCTATAAGAAAAGGGGAAATATAGCCAGCATTGACACAGCAAGTAATTTTTAGGTAAAAAGCTTCAGTCAGGGTTTCACAGCCACAGCTACATTCCTTCTTTATGATGTTTTAGAAGTTCCAGACAGAAGAGGAAGTGCTGAAATACTCAGAGAAAGGCACTCCTCTGCTCCAGAATGGAGTCCTGTCTGGAACTCAGTGTGAACCACTGGGCTTCGTAAGGGAGACTGTCCTTGGGTGAGGCTGATTCTGGCTTCTACAAACCTATGGCAGCTGAAGACTTGAGCTAAGATGCAGGGCAGTAGACTGTGACCTTTTGTGTGCATTTTTCCCATAATTATACAATAAAAATGCAGACTGTTATTTCTATCTTGCTAAATATCAGCTGTGAATTTCAAACTGTCCAAGATCCAAACCAACACACTTTCTCCTTAACTTAAAAAGTAAAAGTAAGCAAAAGCCACAAGTTGGAGATCAGGGATAGTAGTATGTCCTACAGAAAGAGGCATGATAACACAATACTGATGGGAATTTGTGTTTTCCTGTTGAGTAGAAAATGGAAATTTTCCAGGACCTTCTAGGGAAAGGCAGTATGGAGTTGTTTTGGGATGCCAGAAAACTGTGACAACCTTCAGATGGGATAGCCTTTAGGAAGGTAAGAGGATGGGTTGAGGGAAGGATTTGAAGAAAAAGAGGTCATAATTATAGACTGCAGAAATTGTGAGGTAACAGGTTAGGAAGTAATGTCAGAGGAAGAAAAGTTATTTTATTTATTGAAACTATATTTGACAAATGAAGCATCTTTATTTAATGAGATCAGGTGATAACAATTCCTGAGAAGATATAATGGGTCTCATGACCATTTAATCCTTGCTCACCTGTGTACCTACAAAATCTGAGTGGGAGGAGAGCTCTGTGGTCAGTTCAGCAATTCTCTTTTTGGCATGAACTTGTGCTTGTCTTCCAGATAATCAGAGAAACTTATTGAGCAGTGTCTTGTATTCAGTGATAGTGCAGGATGTATAATAAATCTTTCTGATATTTAGTTGGCTTTGTGCCTGTACCAAGCCATGGCTGCTGAGGTAGGTATGCAAAGCTTTACATCATGCTGACTGAGTGTTTCCTATATAATAGGAAACACTTGCATAAAATTAACCCAGAGTAGATTATCTACCTTGCAGGTATATGGAGCTTCAGAAGTGCCTGAAGCATTTTAGTAATTTGTTGGCTTGTGGTCTTCATGGGTCATATAAACCAAAGTGAAATCTCTTCCTCTTACGAACGCCTTCTGAAACACTCGTGTGCCAGGTACCTGTCATGCCACTTCATTAATTTCCTCTGGTTCTCAAAGTATCTTTTACTTCTGTAAAAAAGGCTGAATGGTGAACTTTTCTCATGATACGATAAAAATCAACAGGCATGGCAGACTTAAATGAGTTGGATTAAAGTCAAGTCTGTCAGTACAGCCCATTGGCAAATCAAAAAGCTGAAGATGTGAGTTATGATGTATCTCCTGTGTGTTGTAGTTTTTTGTATCTGGAATAGTCACGGAGAAATATCAAAGGTGGTTTCAATGTATTTCACTCTGATGTGTTATCTAGAAATCATATATTTTTGAACAGGTAACAAATGGAAATATTTTGCTCCCGATGAAGAAATAACTTCAGAAACTAATTTGTTGTAATCAAAACATTTTCCAGACTTTTGCTATTTTCTGCTACAATTTTGTTAGGCAGGTATTGTAGATCCAGAATGCAATTTCTAGTGAACATGAAATGCAATTGCAGAGCAGATATAGCACAGTGTGGAGGGCCATCTGCCTAATTCCAATGAGAAACCTAAAGTTAAATCTGCAACGTTCTGTAAACTGTTAGTGCTCTCTTTTCACCCCAATCCCTTCATGATCAAGCATTGGAGGTTCCTTTGAGGATTTATGTTGTCTGTAGAAATTGGTAATACTTAAATGTATTATGGCTTAAAATAAGCATGAAAAAAAAATTAAAGTATTTTTTAAGATGATAGATCTTAAACCCATGAACTTGGGGAGTCACTGCTGTGCATTTTGCCAAGAACAGCAAAATTAAGCAAAAGAGTTTTCTTATTTCCTCCTTGGTCACCCATCTTAAATGCAAATGCTCCTATTTGTCCTTTTGTTGACACTGAAAATAGAATAATCAGGTTTTTAATAGGATTTTACTGTGGTGACAATCAAATCCAGTATTATCCAATGACTTTGTGAAGGAAATTATTAACTCTGGAAGAGTTACTACAGACAAACTTGGACAGAGCCAACAGAATTATAAGCAAAATTTATGTCTATGCATAATGTTGATTTTGGCACAAAGAAAAATGAATGAGCAAGTGCAAGAATGGGAAATAGTTGATATTTGTCAGATATTTTTTAGTGTTCTGAAGAGGGCTGTGAATAAATCAGCAAGAGAGAGAACTCCCAGCTATGTCCACAAAATTACCTCTCCTTGGATGAAGGATGGTGAACAGTGGCTCTCCAAGTGAAAGACAGTCTCATGCAAAGCAGGCCGTGCTTTAGGCAGAACCAGAATGCACTTTGGAAGTTAATCTGAGTGTGCAAAATAGTGAGATAATAGGAAGTGGGGTTAGTAACACTAAAATAGGGAACAGGATTATTGACACATTGAATACATTACTCCTATGTAATAAATGAACATGCAAGGCACAAGGATACATCCCTGAGATTGGGACTTGCTTGCTTTTCAGTCTAGAAATAGATCTGAATTTATTTCATGTAGTTACTGGATCTAGTAATATTATATCTTACCAAGAAGGGGTTATTTTTCCATTGTTTCTGCCACCTTTTCTCCATCCACCTGTGGTGACAAGCTAAAAGGGCTGATACAGGAAAGTGGAAATATTTCCTTCTCTGCTTGTTGTGATTTTGAGCATAGAGGTTGTTCCTCTGCACTGTAAAGAAAGCAGACCAGCAGAAGTATGTAAACAGCTTCTGGGTTGCCAGATGATAGAATTCCCTCATAAGTTAACGAGAGGAGGAGCACTCAGAGGAGATCAGGTGTGGCTCTGTAATTGTGTTTTTTTCCCATGTATGTGCAGGTTTTGGTTTTTTTTTTTAATATCTGAAAATGCAGGGATTTTTGCTTTGTTTCCTGCATTTGCTATTCTAAATTTTTTTTTAATAAGTAAGAATCCATTATCCTTTGGCAATTTGAATTTTAGAACAAATATTTAAGCGCTTATTTTTTTTTCTGCTAAACACAGGCCTGAAAAAGCATGTTGTTAAAAAGTAATTTTGGGGTCGTATTGAGAGTTGTGGCAACAAGAAAATCTGGATTGATTTTTTTTGAGAGAGAGAGAAAGGACACTTGTATCTTCTGTGAAAATCACATTTTTGAGAAAAAAAACCCCTCAAATGTTTTCAGTTTCCTGCTTCCTGCAGGTATAAGAAAAAAATATTAGCTTCCTTCTACAAAACAGCTACTCTTCTTTTCATAATAAAGTGCACAGAAGAGCTTTGATTTTGGCCAAATATAAAAGGGGACACTGGTACTTGTTGTGAAGTGTTTTTCCTATAATGTAGAACCAGGAGAGCTGCAAACAGAGCCTTTTTCTCTACACTGTGATACTCATTTGGGCTCAGTATTTGGAAACATGATTCTGTATGTGTTTAACTTTTGATGCACGAATAATTCAGCTGAAGTCAAGCTCACATGTGATTCCACACACCCTTCTTGGGAAAGTAGTCTTTACTGCTGGGAATATTCCATGGAGCTACGTGTATAAGGGCCACCTATATTGAGAACAAACATAGACAGTGTTGCCAGGGAACCCCAGGAGCTTAGAGAGCGCACGACAGCATGAACAGACTGAAAGGGTCTGTCCTGTACTGCTTACACTGCAGAACTACACACTGTGGATTATAATCAGCCCCTTGAGGGCTGCCAGTTTATCCTGCCTGCATTTCACTGCAAATCATTCTTCCCTGCAGGGTGTATAGCTGCCGTGACGCTGCTGAGGTAATATTACTTCAGCCAAGGTGGCAGTCATTACAACTAACAACTTCTTTGGCAAAACATTGACGGCTTTATGGTGAAGGTAATTTCTGAGTACCTGGAGTCCAGCATGTCCTTATTTATTTTTGTCTCAAATATTTTTAAAGATTTGGCTACACTGTTAAAACAAGACAATCAGGTAGATCGTGTTAACCAGCCATCTTTCTTCTCTCTGTCACTGTACTCACAAGCCCATCCTTGCATAAGGGTCAGAATATTGCTATTTATGTCTTTCTGGTTGCTTTTGGACCATGTCACCACTTGTTTTCTTATTTTTTCACAGCTTTTTAAAAATCAAGATTCTTGTCTTCACCCTGAGGGCATTTCTTGGTTTAACTCATCCACACAGGAGGACAGATGTAGTTGCTGTTCAGGAAGATGGCCACTGAGCTCAAAGACTACCTCTGTAGATTGTCTACTCTTTGCATCTTATTGTCATGGTATCACCAATACTGACTTGTCTGAGCATTTCTTTCACCATTTTTTCACCTGGTTCTATGCTAAAATGTTGGATGTCCCTTCTGAATGAGTCAAAAGACCACAATACTCACTCTTAGAATTATAGATTCATAGAATATCCTGAGTTGGAAGGGACCCATCAGGATCATCGAGTCCAACTCCTGGCCCTGCACAGAAGAGCCCCAAGAATCCCACCATGTGCCCAAGAGCATTGTCCAAATGCTTCTTGAACTCTGTCAAGCTTGTTGCTGTGACCACTTCCCTGGGGAGCTTGTTGCAGTGCCCAACCACCCTCTGGGTGAAGAATCTTTTCCTGATATCCAACCTAAACCTGCCCTGACTCAGCTTCATGCCATTCTCTTGGGTTCTGTCACCTGGCATCAGAGAGAAGAAATTAGTGCCTGCTTGTTGCCTTGCTCTTTGCTGTTAAAAATAACTATCCCATGGTAGTTAGTTTTCAAGGTTACTTTCTGTAAACATAGCCATGTTATTGTAGAACTGTCTTATCATATGCATTCCTTTCCCATGGACACAGACCTTTGATGGACATTCTCTTTGACCACTGTAGTTGAAGGAGGAAGAACTGATTTCCTCCAATGACTAGTGATTTCTAAAAGGGTATATAAGATAATAAAGAAGGTGGGTCTAGCCCCCTTCCTTCCTTCCTTTCCTTTGAACCTGAACAGCTGTCTCTGGCTCTTCTTTCTGCGCCGTCAGCACCTAGCAGCATTTCAGCAGCGTTACCTGCTGTTCCACTTCCCTCATGAGGAAGTTGTAGACTGCAAGGAGGCCTCCCCTCAGTCTCCTTTTCTCCAGGCTGAACAGACCAAGTGACCTCAGCTGCTCCTCATATGGCTTCCCTCAAGGCCTTTCACCATCTTCATTCCCCTCCTTTGGACACTCTTTAATAGCTTAATATCTTTTTCGTGTTGCGTTGCCCAAAACTGTACACAGGACTCGGGGTGAGGCCACCCGAGTGCAGGGCAGAGTGGGACAATCCCCCCCCTTGCCTGACTGGTGATGCTGTGCCTGATGCCCCCCAGGACAGGGTTGGCCCTTCTGGCTGCCAGGGCACTGCTGACTCATATTCAACTTGCTATTGACCAGTCTTTCCATGGTATTCCTTTCCAGTGCCTCATTCTGCAGTCTGACCGTACATCTAGGGTTGCTCCCTTCCTGGGGCAGAATACGTCACTTTCCCTTGTTAAACTTCATATGGTTGGTGATTGCCCAGCCCTCTGTTTTATCCATCTCTCTCTGCAGGGCCTCTCTGCCTTTCAGAGAGTCAACAGCTCCTCCCAATTTAGTATTGGCAGACTTACTTAGTGGTTTTGTTTGGGTTGTTTTTTGTTGTTTAAAGGACTCTTGTGTATTTTGCTTTTGCTGTGTACAGAACTTCAGTCAATGTATACAGTAAAAGGTAACTGTATACATAAGGATTTGTGAACACAGTGTGAGTGTACACTGGCAACTACATTGCTTAGCCTTTGACTGTTGTGTGATTAGCTCTCTGGGCTTTGTATGTGGTTTCTTTAGACGCTACAATGCAGATTAAAAAAAAAAGAAAGGAGGCAGGACCACGAATTCACATACCTTTGTGTCTTTCCTCTGAAAATTATGGGTACAATCTTCTTAACAGCAGAGATAAAACCAAATTGATGTGGATGAAGAAAACAGAACATTTCTTGTTTCAGACATTAATTTAAGGTCAGGAGGTAAATGTGAGGGGTAACTAGGAAAGACTGAATAGATTCCTGCCTTGCCATCAAGGCTTTGAGCTTCAATTCCTCTGTTTCAATGCTTCACAGCAGTATTATAGAAAGTAATTAATTGGCCATTTTTCATGGAATTAGTTTCTAACTGCAAATGAAGAACAATACAATTTTCTCAAATTTGACTGAGACATGACATTTTGATTCCATTTTGGTGAGTGAAATAATTTTCTATTTTGGTCTGGCTGTTTGATGAAAGGCAAATGGGTGTGCAAGGGAATTTCTGGAAAATCCTTGGTAGGGAATTTATAGAAAAGACTGGCAGACAGATGTTACAAATTGTAGAATCAAACCGGGTCTGATGACTGGAAGTAGAGACCACAACCATCTTTAATAGACATGGCCTGCCCTTAGGCAGCAGATAAACTTTGTCCTGTTCAACCTGTGATGTTTAGAAGGAAGAAGTAGAGACAATTAAATATGTTTTCATTACTTTATTCCATCAGGTTTGCTATTGAAGTCTTTTCTCAGAAAGTAAAAACAATTTTATATTATTTAAATTGATATCTTAATTAAATGAAAATCAGAACTGCCTTTCAAACCTTTTTATTTTTTTTCCTTCCCCTGAGATAAGATACCAGAGTAAGTTTTACGTATACAAAGAGCATGGATGTTCAGAAAATATGTGTTGTATCTCATCTTTATTTCAGAAACTTCAGCAGCGGACTCCCTCAATAGGTAGTAGTCTGCAATACCAGATATGCCTAAGAACCTGAAAAGTTCAGGTAAGAGTAATAATACATTTACGTGTTTCTGGAAATATGGGATTACATCTTACTGTTTTTTTCAGAGGTTCATTCTTTCACATACTGGTACAGAAATGAGTTTTGAATGAGTTCTTATAACCTTTCAAATTTTACTCAACTGCACAGTATTGTTCTAACTTAAAATACCATAGGAGGCTTTCTCTATGTGAAGGGCTGACAACTGAAGAGCATGTTTGCAAAGCATGTTACAGGGTCTTTGGGAAGTGTGAGAAGGACAAAGAAGGTGCATTCATGTCTTGGCTGTTTTTCATTATATTCCCAAGTTTTTTGGTTTTTTTTTTTGTGCTTTGGTGTCTGAACTACTGCTTTATTTTCTGTGTATAGATTTCAAATTCATAAAAATACTGCCATTGGAGAGCTTGTCCCAGTTTTATTAACAACTTTGTGTCTCAAAAATATATATGTTTCCAGTACCTTAGTGACACAGAGAAGTGCTATCATTCCCATTTTAAAGGCAGAAAGTGTGCAACTTTCCAGCATGACATAGTCTTTGTGTCAGAATGAAATTTAATTACACAGGTGCTGGACACAAGCTCAGTTCTGGCATGATGTTCCCCTGCATTGGAAAGGGAGAAATAGTACTTTTTCTTATCCAGAATTCTTCTTTAGCGTAGAAGTGCTGGTTAGCTTTTAATGCATGACCAACAAATGCATGACTAACCAGCTCCTAGGAAAAAAAAATTAAAAAAAAAATTCCTTGGACTCTTAAATTTCTTTAGGTATTGGGCTCTGTGACCTTTACTTCAGCTCTTTTGAATTCACACAGCATTATACTTAACCCTTCTTTCCTTGAGTTTATTCTTTTGCTTGAATAGTGTCACCTTCAAAGCATTTGAAAGGGCCTCCAAAAATGTGGGCTTAGTTCCTGGTCTTGTCACAGGCCTCCTGCAGCCAACACTTTATATTCCTTGCTTTCAGTGGATTATGGATTTGGGACTTTTGGCCTAGAGAACTAGAGAGTGTGGGTGAAGAGATTTTGATTTATCTGTAACTCCAGTACTACTGGAGATGCAATTACAAATAATCATATTAATACTGTGTTTGTCTACACAGACACATACTAAGTCTCTCTCACGTTTGTGTGATGATTTGCACACATGTAAAGAAAAATAAATAATGCAAAAATGTAATAATTTAGGACTTGTCAGGCTGAGGGACAATCTCAAGAAATCATGATGAAGTGCCTAGGCAGGGAAGGGACAGTGGACTGGGGCTTGTTTCCCATGTGTGTTGGTGTGTTTTCTTCTTCATCCCCTCTCTTATTTTACTGTTCTTCTTTCTATCACTGCAAAAATTCTCTAAAACATTCTGCCATTAACCAGTGCATATGCAATTGACTTAATTAAAAGAACTTCAGTTATGCTGAGCACAAGAAATTAATTATATCCATTAAAACAGTCGTTGTCCAAATTTAAAAGATTTTAGCAGTAGACAGGATGCATAGACGAGAACCACAGAGGCAGCAAAATGTGATATATATTCTGACCATAAAAAAAAATCCGAACTCCCTTTAATCTCAAAATTTAATTATCTTGTCAATCAAACAATTGCTTAAGCATTTTTTTCTATTGGCTCCAAAAGAAAAAATTCAGTGAAAATTATGAAAATATTATACATGTGATTGGTAAGTTACATGGGGATATACACTGTTGTTGCTATTGTGGTGATTGCTGCTGTGATGGTAGTGATGGCTGTAGATGAAGTCTCCTTTTGAGTTAGGTGCTTCACAAACACTCTGAGTTCAGCAGTGAAGAGAAATCGGGCTTTAAGATCTTCACGGTAAAACAAAAGCTGAACAATCTGCGTGTAAATGGTGAAAGGACTTCCTGTGCTTCCAAAGGTGACAGAATAATAGGGGCAGAGTTAAAGCAAAATTCTTAACAGTGATTTTAAAACAATTTTAAAAATCCAGTAGTTCATGAAAACTAATCTTCCATTTTTACATTGGGAAAACTTATATAAATGGATAGAGAGGCCACAAAAAGAAATAGTAAGGCACATAAACTGAAGTCTGTCAAGGCTAGAATTAGACTTTATCACTGACTCACAATTCCTTGCAGTAAATAAATTATACCGCATGAAACCAGTCATTGTGTGTTTTACTCATCCGTTCTCTGATTAATTTTGGGGGACTAAAACATCAGCATAAATTATTTTGAAATAGTACAAACAATACACTTAGTCTACAGGGTTTTCTTTCCCTAAAAGTCTAATTTTCCTAATTCCCAGATAAACTAGAACACCTCCTGTAAACATGATCACTATGCTTTTCCATATTTCAGAGATAGAAGGAAATCCCTTCGGCTGTATGAACAATGTCTGGCTTGCCTGTCTTTTGTAGAAGCCTGAGTATTCAAAGAAAAGACAGAGTTTCTGCACAATACAGTAAAACACAGCTTGCCTGTGGATGGCAATTGCCTCAAATATTTTTTATGGAGTTCAATGACCCTGCTCTTTTAGAGCAGATGGTGTCAGCTGCAGGTTGTTTTACCATGGCTTTTCTTTTTTTTTTTTTTTCTCTAAAGACTATTTGTTTTATCCTTAGTGACTCAACCACTTTTGCCAAAAAGGCTTTTTAGTTTTTTATTTCTCACAATGGGACAGAGAATGGTGTTGAAAGGTATTGTAGCTGGCATAGCCTGAAGGCGCTATGAAGCTGGGTAAAATACTTTGTCTCTTTCTCACTGTTTAATTTTGGCTTGCAGTCATACTGACTTATTAAAACAAAATGGAAAAAAGCCCCAACATACCCAAATATTCCAGCTTGATTTTTATCATGAAAGGCCTTCTGTGCTTAGAAGACACCTGGTTGGTTTCAGTGTCGTTTTCCAACATAGCCAGATTATATTTCTTTTTAAGGGCCTAGTCAGATTTTTGAACTCTGAACATCATTCACATCTCCACAAACAAAGCAAATATATAGGACAGCGCCAAACACTGAAGAGTGACACACATGACGACCTTGTGTGATCTTGCAACAGGATGTTTTAGCTGCAACCCACTGGAGTAAAAGAGGTACCAAAACTGTAGTGAGAAGTATCCATGGCAGAATGAGACTGAAATAACTGCCGTTCAGTGTTATGTTCCTGCAAGAATGACACTGACTGTAGGCTCCCCACCTGGTATTCCCAGTGAACTGTGGATGTACATCACATTAGAGCAGCCCTAGGGATTTATCTACTTGCCCAGGCAGTCTCCAGCTTTCCAGTCACCTCTTTTGATAGCTTTGGTTCAAAAGCAAAATGTGATAGTTTCTCCTATTGTGATTCTGATTTTGCTTATCATGGATGCATATGGGATTTATAGTGTGATTTGAAACTGAGGCTTTTGTGTATCTGTCTGGGTCACAAGATTATGCTGGAATACAGAAGGTTCCTCAAATGCTCTGTCACATAATGTGGTTATAAGATCTAAGAGCAAGAAGTATGTTTGCATAATATGCCTTGTAAACGAGGACCTCAGAGCATAAGATTCTTTGTAGTCTTTTGGGACTTGTTCTTTTTATACGTTGAAAGCATTTCCTTTATTCACCATGAAATTCATCCTGACTACGATTTGGTACATATTGTCTGAGCCACTTCATTAATTACAATGTATTTTTTCATTATGACATCCTGGTTAGTATGTTGTTCGGTTTTAAAAATTAGGCAAAGTTGACTCTGGGTGGTAACTGGATGAATGCCTTCCAAGAAAACATCAGTGTTACACAGGAAATAGCATTAGTGATTCATGACAAAATTATGATTCTTCAATTTGAAGTACTTTAAAAATAATAAATCTTCTGTATTTTGAAGAGGTAAAAAAGTGGAATCATTCTCTTCAATATGAATCCTGAGGGTTTTGGTTATATGATTGATTTTAATTTTTTTGTGTGTGTGGGAAGCCAATTTGTCTTGTATGAATTGTATGGTGCTTCTTTAATGTCGCCCCTTAGTAGCCACAAGATTAGTTTGTAGTGGCTGTACCTGATATTTGGATATTTGTCATGCAGGATGTATTTGGTAATAAATCCCTTGGCCCACCACTGCTGTCCTTGTTGCCAATGTGCAAACACATTATACTTCCGTCCGGGTGCAATGGGTGCAGAAGACTACTATGTCTATAATTAACTTGCTACTTAAGTAAGCTGAGTAGTGAGCAGGTGGCTTCTTCAATATGAATCAAATATGTTAAAGACAATGTTAATGCTAAAAAAGAATAAAAGGCATTCACTACTGAGAAAATTACTTGACCTGTCATAGAAGCGGAGGGTATGGGTGGAATGCTCAGGGAATGAGATTTTAAATGTAAATTTTCTAGTAAGATTACTGTTTCTCATCAGCTTTCATATTTGCATCAAATGGGAGATGCGAAGATGAAAGGCTTACTCACAGACACAAAATGAGCCAATGATTAGCACATGTTATTCTCCTACTTTCCTGAACTTTTGAAAAATGGTTTGCTTTTTCCTTTTTCTGTGCAATTTTAGGAGAAGTTTATTATTCTGAATTAAAACATGAATAAAAGGGTACGCATGCCATTGTAAGTGTAAGATGCATCTACATGAGCAGGGTCCCTCTCATCACAGGCTTTGCAAAGTCTAGCATAATTTCCAAAACCCTTGCAATGATCTTTGTACCAGTAGAACAACACAAATTGGGTCAAGCTAAGTTTGATCTCAGACGTAATTCAACTGAATTTGGATTATGGACTTGCATGGTTCAATGCATATTCTTTGCCCAAAGGAAGATTCAGAGGGAATATTACACCAGATGGTTAAGCTGCCTTCAGGGGAACATCATCAGGCTGGAAAAATGGGACTATAGGATTCTCATGAAGTTTGACAATGGCAAGTTGAAAGTCCTGTGCCTGGAGAAGAACAGTCCCATGCACCAGTAATTCTGGGTGTCTCAGAAGCAGTTTGACAGAAAGGGACCTGGGTGTCCTGCTGGACTCCAAGTCCAACATAAGCTAATAATGTGCTCTTGCAGTACAGAAGACTATCAGCCTCCTGGTCTGCATGAGAGACAGCATTACCAGCATCCCAAAGGATGAGATTTTCCTCTCTACTCAGCATTGTTGAGGCCCTTCCTTGGGTGCTATGGTCTCCCCAGTACATGAGGGCATGGACGTGTTGGAGCAAGTCCAGTAAGGACCATGGATCTCGTTAAAGGAATGGTGTGACGTACGGAGGTGAGAGACACTTGCAAGATACGGGTGAATCTACCTTATTGCAAAGCACAACAATATTTATACCCTTATCCCAAATGCTATTTTTAATCACAAGCTTAAAGCCAACTAATAGGTCCTTAATAAATCTTCCATCTTGATATTTTCTATTATTCTTTCCTCAAGTTGTGGGCCATCAGAGCAGGGAATGTCCTGGTTCTTTCATGTTCTAGTCAATGTGGTTTCTTGATCAGAATCCAACTGATGTTGACTAGGACTGGGATGTTGTTGACTTGGGTGCTTCTCCTTCTAAGGCAAGGCTTTCTTTAACCCTACAGAATGGCGCATTTCTCATCCTGAGAGAGTCTGAGAGACCTGGTACTGTTCAGCCTGGAGAAGAGAACTCAGGGGTGCATGTGTGTGTCATATTGTCACCTATATCCATGTGTTCCATTCCTGACATGAGGGGAATAAAGAATATGAAGATAGACTCTTCTCAATGTTGCCCAGTAACAAGAAAAGAGGCAATAGGCTCAAACTGAAACAGGAAAGTCCACTCTAGCAGAGAGAAAAACCCTTTTTGTTGTGAAGGTGGTCAAATACTGGGACACATTGCCAAGAGAAGTTGCGGAGTCCATGTCAGGGAGATTCAAAACCTGACTGGAGAAGGCTCTGAGCAACTTGCTCTAGCTGACCCTGCTTCAAGCAAGGGAGTTAATGATTTCTGAGAGCTCCTTTTAACTTCCACTGCTCTGTGACTCTGTGTAGCTATCCACAGGTAACTGAATTGTATAAATGGTGGGAAAAACTAGCTGCCATATTTTGTGTTCCTCAGCAAAACTAAGGTGTTCCGGAGTGAGTTTTGAGAAGAAAACAAGGAAGTTAAAAGACTTTTGAACTCTAGAAGTTGTAAGTTTGTCAAATTCTCTGCGAGAGAAGTTACATGCCTTGAAATTTCTACCAGTTGAGACAACTCTTTCAGAATAATTGTAGAGAACAAGCCTATTTTGGCACAGGGGTGCAGTGCACAGGTCTCTGCTTGTGCAAGCTCATTTTTGTGATTCAGATATTTCAACACAAAGGGACACACATTACTAAAGCAGTGTTTTATTTGTGTTATGTTGAGAAGGTCATCATCAAGGGGAGGTGACTTGCTTTGTATTGTTTTTACCCAGAACAGTTTGAGCTAATTCTCTTATTTTCTAGATTGTGTGAACAATTTGTCTAGGTAATACAAGTGGGACATAGGAAAGCAAAATGTGTGAAGCAGGGTTTGCTAGTCTAGCTGTGTCCTTGCTGGTTCCTGGAATGCTTATTCATTCCTTACATCTTTTGCACATTTGCAGGACCTGGAATTGGAGATTTTGTTGATTTGTTGTTGTTTGTACCTAATATGCCTAAAATCTTTAGAAAAAGCGAATCAACAATGCCTTCCCAGCACAGTGTGTGAGTTCACTCACCTACTGCTTACCTCTTTTACTCCTTACCTGATGCAGCATAAAGGATTACCCTTTACTGCATGGTCCGTCATTAATTTTTATTAGTTCTAGTCAACTCCTTAGCTAAACTCACTCTAATTAATTAATGTGATAATACACAATACCTAATACACCTATTAATACAAATGAGTGGAATCAACTTTGCTGCACACCTGTTCTCAGTAATCTGTGCAAATACTAGTGAATTATCATTGCCTCTCAGAAATAACATCCACAGTGATATCTTGTTATTGTTTTTTGCTGGGTGATAGAATCTTATATTATTCCATCACACAGGATGCTTTGGAAAATACAGTCACTGTGACTGTGAACTATGACTGAACTTTATACCTCTTGAAGAGACAGCTCTAATTTGCTTGTGACCCCACCAGAACTGTCTGTCTTTATGGCCGGAAATTTTATAATACGAAAGTATCTCAGAAATATCAATGTATTAAATATTTCTAGGGTCCAAAGGACAAAATCAGAAGAGACAAAGTAGATGTGGACTTGAGTCTGTTGGCTGTAAGCTGATCCTCTGTACAAGGAATTATTTTCTTGAGTTCTCCTCTGGCTCAGTCAAGGTCACACAGGCCATCCATGACAGAGAGAATCTATAGACAGATTCCAGCTGGTTTTAACCAGAACATGCCTGGAGGAGAGGTGGTAAACTTGCAACATACCAGGCCTTCATCAGAGGTAGTGAAAGGGGAAGAATATGCAGATAATGTAAATTTTATCTAGTGGAAAACTTTAAACATATTTCATCTTGTCTCAAAACTGTTATACAAATTTGATTCCCTTTTGTCCCCTTCATGATAAAAAAAAAGTAATTGCAACACTTGCATCATTTTTTGGCTCTGATTTGAGTCAGTCATTGCCCACATTGTAAGATGAGGAGAGTGAGGCATACAGGCATCTTAGAATCTGTCAGCAAGTCCATTGCAGATCATGGACTGGACAAAATGGATTCACATTTCCCATTTGGGAGCATAAAGTACTAGAATATCACCCATTTCCCCCCTTTCTCACTCCCTGGGGGTGCTGGTGGTTGAGAGGCTGGACATGAGCTAGCAATGTGGGCTCAGAGCCCAGAGAGCCAAATGTATCCTGGGCTGTATCAAAAGCAGTGTGGTCAGCACGGTGAGAGAGGGGATTCCGGCCCTCTGCTTTTCTCATGTGAGACCCCACCTGGAGTGCTGCATTCAGCTGTGGGGTCCTCAGCGCAGGAAGGACATGGACCTGTTGGAGCAAGTCCAGAGGAGGACCACCAGCATGGTTAGAGGGATGGAGCATGTCTTCTATAAGGAAAGGCTGAAAGAATTTGGATGATTCAGCCTGAAAAAAATAAGGCTTTGGGGTCACCTAATTGCAGCCTTCAATACTTGAAGGGAGCTTAAAAGAAAGATGGGGAGGGACTTTTCACAGGGACATGTAGTGACAGAACAAGAGAGAATGGTTTCAAACTGAAAGAGATAAGGTTTAGATTAGATATTAAACAGCAGTTCTTTACTGTGAGAGTGGTGAGGCACTGGAACCATTAGGAGGTTGCCCAGAGAACTTGTGGGTGTCCCACTTCTGGAAGTGTTTCAGGCNATTTGTGTTATGTTGAGAAGGTCATCATCAAGGGGAGGTGACTTGCTTTGTATTGTTTTTACCCAGAACAGTTTGAGCTAATTCTCTTATTTTCTAGATTGTGTGAACAATTTGTCTAGGTAATACAAGTGGGACATAGGAAAGCAAAATGTGTGAAGCAGGGTTTGCTAGTCTAGCTGTGTCCTTGCTGGTTCCTGGAATGCTTATTCATTCCTTACATCTTTTGCACATTTGCAGGACCTGGAATTGGAGATTTTGTTGATTTGTTGTTGTTTGTACCTAATATGCCTAAAATCTTTAGAAAAAGCGAATCAACAATGCCTTCCCAGCACAGTGTGTGAGTTCACTCACCTACTGCTTACCTCTTTTACTCCTTACCTGATGCAGCATAAAGGATTACCCTTTACTGCATGGTCCGTCATTAATTTTTATTAGTTCTAGTCAACTCCTTAGCTAAACTCACTCTAATTAATTAATGTGATAATACACAATACCTAATACACCTATTAATACAAATGAGTGGAATCAACTTTGCTGCACACCTGTTCTCAGTAATCTGTGCAAATACTAGTGAATTATCATTGCCTCTCAGAAATAACATCCACAGTGATATCTTGTTATTGTTTTTTGCTGGGTGATAGAATCTTATATTATTCCATCACACAGGATGCTTTGGAAAATACAGTCACTGTGACTGTGAACTATGACTGAACTTTATACCTCTTGAAGAGACAGCTCTAATTTGCTTGTGACCCCACCAGAACTGTCTGTCTTTATGGCCGGAAATTTTATAATACGAAAGTATCTCAGAAATATCAATGTATTAAATATTTCTAGGGTCCAAAGGACAAAATCAGAAGAGACAAAGTAGATGTGGACTTGAGTCTGTTGGCTGTAAGCTGATCCTCTGTACAAGGAATTATTTTCTTGAGTTCTCCTCTGGCTCAGTCAAGGTCACACAGGCCATCCATGACAGAGAGAATCTATAGACAGATTCCAGCTGGTTTTAACCAGAACATGCCTGGAGGAGAGGTGGTAAACTTGCAACATACCAGGCCTTCATCAGAGGTAGTGAAAGGGGAAGAATATGCAGATAATGTAAATTTTATCTAGTGGAAAACTTTAAACATATTTCATCTTGTCTCAAAACTGTTATACAAATTTGATTCCCTTTTGTCCCCTTCATGATAAAAAAAAAGTAATTGCAACACTTGCATCATTTTTTGGCTCTGATTTGAGTCAGTCATTGCCCACATTGTAAGATGAGGAGAGTGAGGCATACAGGCATCTTAGAATCTGTCAGCAAGTCCATTGCAGATCATGGACTGGACAAAATGGATTCACATTTCCCATTTGGGAGCATAAAGTACTAGAATATCACCCATTTCCCCTCTTTCTCACTCCCTGGGGGTGCTGGTGGTTGAGAGGCTGGACATGAGCTAGCAATGTGGGCTCAGAGCCCAGAGAGCCAAATGTATCCTGGGCTGTATCAAAAGCAGTGTGGTCAGCACGGTGAGAGAGGGGATTCCGGCCCTCTGCTTTTCTCATGTGAGACCCCACCTGGAGTGCTGCATTCAGCTGTGGGGTCCTCAGCGCAGGAAGGACATGGACCTGTTGGAGCAAGTCCAGAGGAGGACCACCAGCATGGTTAGAGGGATGGAGCATGTCTTCTATAAGGAAAGGCTGAAAGAATTTGGATGATTCAGCCTGAAAAAAATAAGGCTTTGGGGTCACCTAATTGCAGCCTTCAATACTTGAAGGGAGCTTAAAAGAAAGATGGGGAGGGACTTTTCACAGGGACATGTAGTGACAGAACAAGAGAGAATGGTTTCAAACTGAAAGAGATAAGGTTTAGATTAGATATTAAACAGCAGTTCTTTACTGTGAGAGTGGTGAGGCACTGGAACCATTAGGAGGTTGCCCAGAGAACTTGTGGGTGTCCCACTTCTGGAAGTGTTTCAGGCCAGGTTGAACGGGGTTCTGAGCAAGCTGGTCTAGTGTAAGGTGTCGATGCCCATGGCACCAGGGTTGGAACTAGATGATCTTTAAGGACCCTTCCAAACCACACCATTCCATGATTCTTCTGTACCAACTTCTGCAAAGAGAACATAACATGTCTAAGTGGTATACATTCCTACCTTTTCCGCAGACAAGTTTATAAGGTCTTAGATGCAAGCAGCAATTCCATCTTCATTGTCATAAAATCTGCTGACCAGAAATCAAGATTTCACTGCTCTTGAACACTTACAGAATGTCTGTTAAAGACATGGTATGCTTTCAGATATCCATGTATCACCAGTGACCTCTGAAACACAATAAGAGGAAACTAATATACCTCTGAAAGACAGAAGGGATGTTTTACATAAATTGAATTAAAATATCTTTGGAAGAGATTGCTGAAAATGGTTAGGAAAATCCATGGAATTAACTAGCCAGAGGGATCTTTTCCTGCTTCTCAGTAGAGACAGCAAGGACTGGCTGGGATTATTGTAGCACTGCATGAATCAGTTAGAAATAAAAATGGTTTTACACTAGGAAAATTGCCTTTGAGAATTTAGTGCTGTATGGATCAAGAGTTAGTAGGCCTGAAAATGAAAAGCAAAGTTGAGAGATACCTCCCAAGCCAAATAGATTTGTTATGAAAGCAAAAAGTGCATTGAAAGAGGAAAGGGTGAAGTTGTATGGGAAAAGGGACTGAAAATTTTTACACAAGGTGTTATGGCCTTTAGCTGTGAGAAGCTGCAGAGTACTCTTGCATGCTTGCTGTGTGCAGCCCAGATGTTTTGGCTGGTATGATGGGGAGAATGACAACAGGTTTGAAACTGTCATACTATACAGGACCCTAGAGGACCAGCTCCTAGCAAAGTGTAAAAAACCAAGCACAATGAGGCTGTGAAATTCAGTTGGTGCAGCATACTGTCCTTTTACTGGCCACCTCCTTCTTACAAGGAACAAAATGAAGGTCTCCAATGGGAAGTGCAGCATTTTTCTTGAGGGCAAGTGGCAGGAGTGCCGAGAACAAGCCCTGTTCTTAGAAATAGTAAGGTGTGGTTGTGCTCAAAAAAAAAGGTTCTTTGTTTTATAGCTATGAGTACCACTGCTGACATGAAACTGAACAATTCAGGAAAGACAAACACCTTAGAAAGCATAAAAAATTGATAAGAGACTTCTGGTAAAATCAGTGAGACTTTTTGCCTGGTATGTTGAAAGGTTGAAATCTCTGTAATAAAGAAAAAGAGAAAAAAGGCAAAAGCTGACGTATAATTTAGGGCTTGATCATATAGCTTTTACTTATGCAAGTAGTTTCACTCTTTTCCAAAGTCTTATTCCGTGGTAAAGCATTATATTTTCCTAAGTTAGGTTGCAGTGTTAGTTTCTTAATAATTTTCAAACACAAAGGTATTGGGGGCCATCTCTTTCTGTTGTTGAGGTAATGAGCAACAATTCTCACTTATTTCAAGGGTCCTTTAATGTTTTCAAGTCTTTTTAAATTAAAATGGATTATTCAGTCTGTGTACAGCATCTTGGAAGTACACATAGCTACATAAGTGCTAAGTATTGTTATTAGTATTCCACTCATTATTATCTTTTACATTTACCATAAAACTAGCTATGACTTAGCTGCTGTTAAGCTTCTTAGTTCTCAAGGAAAATTAACATTTGAAAATGCTTTGATTTCTTCTTTTTTTAAACCATGGCAAATTACTACTACTGCTGATTACAGCCGCGTTGATAGTGTATGAGCACTAACTGATCCAATGTGGAGACCAATTGTAGCTATGCTTCTTTAAGAAACTGTACACTTTTGAGTTGCTGTGCTGAACTTGATCATAACAGTCCCATTTGGAATCATGGACACCTGAAAATGATTTGTCATTGCTCCATTCTTTTTACAGACACCACGCACGTAAACAGAAACACCCTTGGAAAATGGTAACTATACACCCAACTTGTGTCAGTGGTCACAGGAGGTACAGGGCACTGGAAAGTCAGAAGTGAAAGACATTGACAAGACACTTGCATTATGCCTGTGCATATGTGTTTCAAGAATGGGATACTTCCTCTAATATTGTCATAAGAAATTGGTTTCTGTATAAGTGTATTTGAAAATCCAGGCTTTTGAGGTTTCTGTGCTGGACTAAATATGTCTTGCTTAAAGTTAGATGAACGCATGCTTCAGTGTTTTGCAAGACATTTTAAGGGGGTTTTAGGTAAATGATCTGACTTTGTTGGTAAGAGGTACAACTTTAACGTGAAATTAGAATCTTGCTAGCATCCTAAAACACTCTGTCAAGTTTGCCATTGAAGAATTATAGTAATAAATATAAAAGTATATCACTAAATATGTCAATAAATCCATCTGTTTTTCTGAATGTATATATATATTTCATTCACGTATATTCACAATGTTTTCATATTAAAACAATGAATTTTACTATAAGCAAACACTGTGAATTAATAGGAGTGGGATAGAATGATATTGTGGATACCTCTAGAATAAATGCTGCATAGCATTATTTAGGCTACAAAAATACATGGGTATTTTGACTTGCTTGTAACAGAAAGACCAGAAGAATACTTTAGTTCTTGGAGTTTTTAAAAGAAAAGGCAACAGATAGGATATAGTCTTTTTTATTTCTTAAATTAAGTGTTAATTCTACCTATACACAGTGAAGATGAGTGACTAATATGTTACTGTCTAGGTAACTAAAGGTACAATGAAAGCTTAAAGGTGAATGGCATTAATTTGTGTCTGTGCTGTATTATTGTTATTACTGCTGTTAGCAATATCTTACACTTACACATCTTTCCTGTGAAAAAGCGTGAGTAACTCGAAGCCTTCAGCGGCGGTCACGTGACCCGAGAGAGGCGATTCCAGCCTTTCCCAGTCTCTATAGAGTTGTGCCTGCTTCAGAGCTCCCACGTGGTGTTTGCTCAGTTCACGCACGTGGTTTAATTGAGGCAGTAAAAGTGAAGAGACGAGGAAGGGTTCTTTTCTGCTTATTACCAGCAAGTTTTAACACTGGAGTCGAAGAGGGTCAGGATAAAGACAGAGGGGGCTGGTGAGGGCCATCGGTTATATCAGGGACAGAGCCAATGGCTGCGGAGGATAACAACGACTGACAGGGACATTGGCCAGTCACGCAGCTGTCCGCACACAGCAGAGCAACAATGGGCTGCCCTTTTGGGCAGCGACCGCCCCTCCCCGCTCTGGGACGAGGTCCCTCATGGCGGGTGCGGAGAAATGGATGTCAACCGGCTCTGGGTCCGCCCGGCATGCGGGCCGCAGGGTCCAGCCCCCGTGGTGCCGGCCGGGCCGGACCGCCGGCTAGCCCCAGAGGCACTGCAACAACTTAAGTTTCATAAAAACCTGTGTTTGATATAACTCTTTAAGTAAAAATAGGTATATAGGGAAAACATGGCAGAAGTTTTCAGTGGCTTTTAAATGCACACAGTGAGTTGTTTGCTGGCTGGGGACAAGTTTTTTGACTCTTAATCTACTGTTCCATCTAAAAGGCTTATTTCCACCACCACCAGGATTATTCTGATGTAAAGGGAATTATATTTAACTTTCTGAATCACTACATTGCCTTTTAAATGCCTCTTCAATATTGTTAGGAGGAAATGAAAACGACTGTTCCTGGGTACATGCTCACAGCATTTATTGAAATGGTCTGTCATGCTGAACCTCAGAACAAGCAGCTTTCCTTGTCTATAAAAACTTTACTTACAGTACACAGTTCTTGACTACTTTCTACTGCTCATATTATTGGGTAGTTATCCCGTCTAGCATCCCTATTACCTGTGGAAATACGGCTCAGAAATTTGAGGAGTGTTCGTTTTCATGTAACAAATGAAACTTTATTGAAAAGAGTGAGGTTTCTTTTTTTGGAGAAGTGACTGACTGGAAATATTTTCTCCATTTCTTTGATTGCCAGAGATCTGGAAAATACCCTCGTGGGGGGAAAAAAGCATATACATTTATACATATTTATAAATGTATACACATAAATTTATACATGTATGTGCATATATATTTTAGATATTTAACATCCCTCTAAAAGAAGCACAAGGGACACTTCTTGCACTATCATTTAGGTTGTTTTACAACAGTAGAATTAACTTTTTCTAATGTAGCAAAGAAAGTGTTCTGTATGGACAGTTTTTCAAACTGAAGAAAAGATAGTAAAAAACCCCCTCAAGCCCCAAACCAAAAAGCCAGCAACTATTCTGAACAGTTTAGGAAAAACCCTGGCGATAAGGCAGACTTTTAGCAATATTGTGCATACGTCCCATGTACACTTAATAGTTTTTAATAAAGAACCTGTGAAACTGAAGGAGTTAATTAAAGTAATGCCAGTCTTCAAGTGGCCTGAAAACCATTTATACACTTGACTGTATAAAACCAAGTTGTTATGAGGAATTTTGGACAACTACTTTCTTTCAAAGATTTGTAGTTCTGTCATGAATTTTGAAAATACTGAAATGAAAAAAGAAGTCTTGTCTTTCAGTCTTTGATATAAGAAGTTCCTTGTCCTCACTTAGGGAAATAAATTGCCCATGAACTCCTACTGCCTCATCCAAGATGACCTAGGTATTTTCCTTACTCCCAAGAATGAAGAGCTGCAAACTCACGGACATTCCAGAAGCTGCAAACTTCTAGGATGTTTTGACTGGAAATTCATTATTTCTAAAAGACATGTAAATGATGGTAATAGAGTATTGACAAAACTGAGAGAAGCAAGGTTAGGTAGGAAACTTGAATCTTACTGAAAAAAGATCCAAAATTGTCTGATCTGAGACTGAGCATGTATTTTGATATGTGTAGTTACTAATCTCATGCAAGTAAGAGGCTGTTCTTGAGAAGAAACTCTCTGCTCAGAAAGGCAAACTGCTGCATAGCTTACTGTTACTGTATGATATTTAATTTCTTTGTGTTCCAGTGCTCCAGACTGGAAGGGAATTGAATATTTGGAACAAAGCACAACAACTTATATATTAGACCTACAAGGAGGTATTATGACGACATGCTACTATGGTATTCAGCATTTCTGCCTTCACTCCTACACAAAAATTCTCCACAGAAAGAGAAACTTTAAAACATGTGAGGATGGATGAATCGAGATTGAAAGTTGGGGTCGTGTATAGCTGTCATGAGCAACTGAAATTTGTGTACAAACGTGACAAGAGTGTCAAGGACACAAAACATATAATTCAACTCTAATACACTGTATTAGGAGCTCTACAGAAGGATACAATGAAGAAAAAGGTCAGTGGTTTGCTAGGAAAAATGAAATGGCCCCCTCTCAACTGGAAAACTGGGGCTGGAGGGCTTTTCTAGAGATATACTTAGAAATCACTACAGACATAATAATAAAATTTTATACACATTCCCTCCCCCTCCGTCCCCCCCCAGTCCCTCTGGTGTTTTAGATGGGTAGCAATACATTAACATCATAACTTATTGACAGCTATGCATATAGGTTACAGTATACTCCTGCATACATGTATTTCGTGTGGTTAGTAATGTGAGAAGTAAACTTTATATTCTAATCCCAGTTTTTCTTGGGAATTTAGGAGGTAATTTACAGAATGTACAAGTAGATGAAGTTGTTCTCATATTTAATACATAAAAATATTTTTTGCTCTTCTTGTGCAATATTCAGAGTATTTGAGCTGACTACTTTTTCTTCTGAGAAAGGCTTCTGATTATCCTTATTCATAAATGAGGTTTCCTGTTTTTCTTAAAAGAAACTACCTTATCTTTTAGGGCAGATAGGGTGTTTTGTTTTGTTCCAAATTTAAGTCTGACTCAGCCAGGTGTGTTTTAGCATCATCTTTGTTGAAGCAGAGAGATTATTTTGGTTTTGCATAGAAATTTGGGGATCATTAGCAAAGGGATGTGGTGAATTCTTCTAGTCTCAAATTTGTCACTATTATACAACCACACCCATGAGTCAATTTTTTCTTTTTGACATCATACAATGAATGCAGGCTCTTAGAATGTGCCAGACTGACAGCTTTGAAGTTTACAGAACAGGTTTTGCAGAGGCATTAACAGTCCCAGTTCTCCTTGTGCACTTCGATCTTTCTGAATCACTGTGGCTTGATCATAAGACAACATCAGTTATAGCCTGGCATATCTAGGTATTACTTGCCATCTCTTAGGATATTCTGTTCTTTCCCTATCCACAAGTGACCAAATTATATAGTTTTTTTCTTCTTTAGTTTATTTGAATACTGTCCCAGTTTGGCACCTATTGGATGAAATGACCTCTAATTCTACCACTGCTTTGTGAACTGAGTGGGCAGTGAAGGTGACTTCCTTTATCTGCTTCAGGGACATCACTCCAAAATGCCATGGAGAGCTGCACCTGTGGGCAATTTGCATTCTTCTTACCTGTACGCAGCTGCACTGCAGATAAACTTAAGGAATCAGGTCTCTGGGGTATTAAATCAGCACCTCTCACAGCTACCAGTGTCACAGAATAATCAACTCTCAATTATGTAGCAAAATGGCAATGGTATAAAGACCCAAATAAAACAAAACCAAGGCTGATACAAAAGGTAAATAAAGTAGGCAGTAAGGATAGATTTAGTGTGCTCACCTTTGATAGTCTGGTAAGCAAATTCCTGTAGAGAACAGAGCTTTAAGCAGGCAGAATGGAGCTGGGTACCAGCAGGCCAGATGGTGTTTCATTCAGGCGTGGTGCTGTGGCCAGGTGTGATGGAGGAAGGTAAGGTCTGGAGAATCCATGCCATGGATAATCAGTTCAGATAAGACTGCAACTTGCCTGAAAAAAGATTTCTTTTTCATTGAACATATTATTTCTTTAAGAAAATATGCTGTTCATCCTAATCAAAAAGTGTAAATAGACAGTCAATGCTCAATGGCATTTTAGGGGAGGAACTGGTTGCTGAGAGATGGGGGTGATTTTTCTCTTTTGGCAAAGGGAAAAAATGCAGTTTTATGAGAGGTACAAGCTTTTGTTTGGCTTTAATAAACAAATTTTGCCCAGGGTGGCAAAGCTAAGCTAAACTTTTCTCCTCCCTATCTCTAGCCATATCACTGCAGCTGCACAACTCTCCAGGGATAAGCTCATGGACACACTAACTAACTCTAAAACAAAAAGCTTCATTCTTTGGTTTTGGCAGTGAAAGCAGTGAGAAGCGGCAAGACAGCCACACAGGTTGTGCTGAATCCTTTGGGATGATCTCTCTCATGAACCTCCTGGAGGTAGGACCAGAGCAGCAGATTTGCTTGCCTGTCACTGTGAGGTACTCTTTCACAGCTGTGCTACAAAGAGTAACTGCATTCAAAGTCGTCTTGCTTAGTTGGAGAAAATAAGCCTGAGTAACCAAAATATCAATCAGTTTGAACTCTAGTGTCTTGATACTATGTGATTGAGTGCCACTGTAACTTACCCAGGTAGTTAAGCCACAAGCAAGTAAAAACATGCAGAAAGCTAGTATGGATCCACTATAAAATGAGATCAGAGGAAGTGCCTGAGCAGTAGTAACTCCACCTCAACTTTTCTGTGTCTAGGTAGAGTTATCAAGAGGGTTGTAGTAAATAAACTTACTAGGGGCTCATGTCCTAATCTTCATGCTGCTGTGGTTGAAACTGGAAAGAAACATGATGCTATGCATGGTTTTGGTTTTGATGGCACTGATTTTTATAAACATTACAGAATATGAACATCTATACCGATACTGTTGATTTTAGCCACATACAAGGTTTAGTAACAGTGAATGCTTTAATGTTGTTGGCTTTGCTCATTCCACCTTGACAAATTATGGATGATATGTTTAACTTCCCATTACTGAAACTGACTGCTCCTTAGATTATGAGAAAACTTTTATTTTCTTTTGCTGATGAAGAACTGAGGTACACTGTAGGGCTATGCCCAAATTGTATAGGAAGGTATGGCAGAGCAGGTAACTGAAATGAGCTTTAGCTGAACCCTATCTCAGTTTTTTCATGCATAAATTCAATCCTGCCTAATTCTTCCTCATGTATCAAATTCATTCAATTTTCCTTCAAGAAGGAAGGCTTCAAGACTTCAAGGCTCTCTTAGTATCTCAAGGTCTGAAAGATCCAGCCTTTCTTCATTGTTTCATGACCATCTGCAGGGAAATAACAACAGACTGTTGGCTTCAAAATGGAGATTATGCTACCTGACTTTCACAAAAGATGTAAATAGTGATTTCCCTTGTATTTTTGATGTCTGACAGAAATAGACACAGCGATCAATTATTTCAGTCAAGAAGGAGAGAAACTACCAACTACTATTAGAAGTAGGGTTATGCTTTGCCTCTTTGTAGAGGACTGCTGGACTCTACTGTCAAGCTGACTAGTAGTTCCTTGTGCCCTGTAGAGACAAGCTGCTTCTGAAGAGAGTAATGGCAAAAACTATCTTTTTACATTTATTTACTCAAAAGATTTATGACTTTATGGTCATCCATCTCTTGACTGAAGCTTCCAAACACACAATCTGTTGTAGTTTTGTTTAACTCTACACACACAGTCTGCTTTATAAGCAAGGACAGTGACACAGTAAATTTGAACTACCATCTCACACCAGTGCTCCATGGGCTTCCTGCTCAGCTTCCGATGCACTTCAAAGCTCCTTAGCTGTCTGGTCTCCAGCTGTCTTACAAACAACCTCTTCACCCATGAAGCATGCTGTGGGTAGGGGCAGTTTTTTCACAGGAACCCAGAATACATTGTGTTCCCAGGGTAAGTTCTTGCCTGACTTTACCTCCAGGGAACAGGAAGAGCCTGAGCTGGACTGTCCTCAGAGCTGTTTGCAAACTGTTCTCAGAAACAATGGTTGATGATTCATCTGGCACTGTCATCAACAATCTCCAGGCCTGCCGTTTAACAGACCTTCCCAAAATAAAGAAAGGGGACCTTCCCAGACAGAATAATGTATTTTTAATGGTGGATCTACAGAAGAGTAGCTTAGGCTTAAAAGTGCTTGTAATCAAGCGATTACATATGCTTGCCCGAGGTCAGACAGTAAGCTAGTTTAGCAGCTCTGGGGACCCTTGTTCCTGTCTTGTGCTCACATGACATGAGCACGCTGACTCATCCATGAGTGGGGATATATAAATGCCTGCTTATAACGTGTTTTTGCAAGTTTTAGTAATAAAGCCAGATATGTGAGGTTACAATCCTTCTATGGCAACAGAACACTGTCATCACCAACATTTGACTTTAAAATAGTTTGAAAAAGAAACTGTCTGTTTTTTTTTGTTTTGTTTTGTTTATGCTAGTAATACAGAAGGTCACTGGTTTAATGTGTGCAACCTTTTAAAGTTATTTCTATGAGTAAACATTTGCTGAAAGAGATCCTGTCTGGGTGATATATTTTGCAAATGCCTGAAATTAAACTACCTAAACAAACCTTTCTTTGGTGAGAACAAGACAAGACATGGGGTAGCCTTTCTAGAGGTGTACATCCTAGTGTAACAACAGGCCAAGTGATATTACAATGTCTGAAAATTAAAGACCCCAGAGTAGGTAAGATTGATGTTGTTTACCTTCTTCAATTGCTAACAGTGAAAGGATAGTGATGACTGATGAAGACTAAGATATATTAGTGAAGTAAACTTATACTACTCATCAAGGATGTGGGTTGACAGAGGTTAGATATCATGCTGGCATCTCTGGGAATGAAATGTATCCAAAGAGGAGAGCCTATGCAAGCACATAGTGAAGACATCCACTAAAAACCAAAATTATGGATGTCTGTTACAGGAAATACATGAAATATTTACCTAAGGGATTTAGAACCATACTAAAAAAAACCTCAAACAAAACATGTCTGCAGTATCTCCCCAAAAAATAATGTGAAAAGAGGACTAAATATTGGACTAACAAGGTGAAACAAAGTGAAGTGCAAATGGGGCTATAGGGGATACTTGCAGTTGTTAAAGTACAAATGGCTCTGCCAGAGGAAACTTCTTTCTGTTTTCTTTACGAGCTTTTAACCAAAAGTTAGTTAACCTTAGTAGACTAATGCATGTAAATAGTTATCATAGGGGAATATTAAAGTCCTTGAAGCTCAGTTGATTAACAGCATCTAAGGCTGAAGCATATATTTTTTTAGGCAGGAAACTTTAGCTTAAAAAAACCTCAAATGCATGAAAACCTTTTTTTCTCTCTTTCCTATCTCCTTCTCTTACACATCAGTAGATGAACTCTGTGATAGATGTTCACTTATGTTACCAAGCAAACAACAAAAGATATTTAAACACTATACATGCTGTACTTCAGACTGGTGGGAGGAAAATGTACAGAAATGTGCCCTTCCTTGGGATGCATCAACTCACACACCTTCTTATAAAAGACAAAAGGACAAAGAAAAAAAAACAACCATGAGAAAAAAAACCCCCATCAACAGCAGAAGTCTGCATTACTGTGTCACCTTCCATGTCACATGAAAATACTTCTTCCAAAATCTGGAAGCATTTTGTAAGAACATTCAGAAGCATATTGGGTTTTTTCTTCTTCCTTTTCAAAGCAAAGCAAAGTTCCACCCTTGCTCTGTCTCTCTTTTTTTTCCTCCTCTCTCTTAAGGGGGAAAAAAAAGTTTTGAGAATTTCATTTTTTCTATTCACTGCAGTCCTGGCCAAAGTAAAGCCCTCTTTTACATTGACGTCAAGATCTTTACTAAGATTAGGGTTTCATTTCTCTATTGCAGCAATTAGCTAGGGAATGTATAAAAGGCTTCAGGGAAGCAAGCTAGGACTCCGGAGGGGAGAGCACTTTGCACCATAGGCAGATAGCAAGAGAGAGTGAGAGAGGAGGAAGGCAGGAATACAGAGACGCGGATTGGGGGGGGGGGGGGGGCGGGGGAGGCAGAGAGGGAAAGAGAGGGAGGGAGGCAGGGAGGAAGGAACAGAAAGTTTATGTACATAAACCTTTTTTAAAAAGTATTGTTGCACCTGGTAGCTAGCTAGCTTAACTGACACAGAAATGAGAGGTCTGCTCAGTGCTTAAATAGCTGAGAAACAATGGGATAAGTGCAGGAAAGTTAACAATTAACAGTCTCAGCTTAAATTTTGTAACTGCTAGGAACTGGAAACACAGCTGCCTCTCTCTTCAACAAAATCAGGTCTCCTGGTTAAGAGAAGAAATTTTGTTAACATCTAAATTTCTGAAAAATAAGCAGCTCGGAGTTGAATGAGTATGGTTATGGTTTTAACCAGCCTGCTCATATTTAACTATCTCTGCTCATTTTAAAGAGAGCAACTGAAACAGGGGTAATGAGGCGTTTGAAATGCCTTTTGCTTTACTCTTTTAAATGACGGTACAGAGCAATAAAGAGAGCTGAAGGTATCTAACTGAAGAGAAGCAGCAAGGAAGATGGGTCTGCTAAGTGTGGATTTGCTGATCACGCTTCAGATCTTGCCGGTCTTTTTCTCCAATTGCCTCTTCCTTGCGCTCTATGACTCTGTGATTCTCCTGAAGCACATGGTGCTGTTTCTGAGCCGCTCTAAGTCTGGGCGCGGTGAGTGGCGGAGGATGCTGACCTCGGAGGGGCTGCGCTGCGTCTGGAACAGCTTCCTCCTGGACGCCTACAAGCAGGTGAGTATGCAGGAACGGGGACTGTAAGGTTGGAGTAGGTGAGCTGGGATAAGCATCCCGCTTGTCAGCGAAGAAGGGAAGGGGATGACTGTGTGGTGCAGACTATGTCCTATCTGATGTTAAGTTTGATGGGAGAAGTATAAGCTGCAAGGAGCAGTACTTCTAAGTCGGGGTTAAGGATTCACGGAATTCTGGAGCTGTTGACTCTCTGCTCTAACTCTCTGTGCAGCCGTGGCCATGTCACTTAGTTTAGGTGTGCCTCAGTTTCCTCACCAGCATGAATAATAATATTAATGTTTTTAAAGTATTGCAAGACCTTCATATAAGAGTAACTGTAAAATGCTCTAAATGTTTTCACAGCTGTTGTTTATTTGTTTGCCATGTGAGACCCTCAAATATTATAAAAATACTGCATCTTCAGATAGAGCTTTACATAGATAGATTATAGCTATGTAACTAGAGTTGTTTTACCTAGAGTAAAATATAGAAATGGACCATTGTCATTACATTGGCATTTTCTATTACCCATATGTTAATTTTTATATAGGAGTAAGCATCCAACTAATAGAAAAACTGCACAAATTGAAATAGTGAACTTTTTCCTTCATGAAAGCAGTGAAAGAGGGACATGTCAAAGATTAAAAATGAACTTGACTAGCTGTCGGACAGCTGCCTGGTGATTTAAGTTAATAAAACCAATAGCAGTTATGCAACATGTAATTTCCTTTTCCTTTTAAGATTTCTACAAATATTACCCAGTGGTACTGCCCAGGTCTCATGAGGTAGCTAGAGTTGCCTTTTATAGATCGAAAAGGTGGACCCAAAACCATGACATTTCTTGCACAGACCACCCAGTTATTAAGTAGAAGAACTGGATTCAGGGCTCTGTGGTTTTCAAAACAGTGCTTAGTCTGTTAATTTGTTGTCCTGTTGAGACCATCTAATTTAACATATTCCATGTGATGTCATAGGGGTCCTGTCTAAACGATACTCTATCTTCTGAAATATTTCTTTTTGTATTGCCTTTTCCTTAATTCTCTTTCACACCTCTATAGTAGCCTTTGTATTTGCTCTCATCTAAAAATGTGAAGAGCTGGTGGTGTTGGCGTTTGCTGGTTTTCTGATATGGAATACCATCTGCTTAGTCTGAAACCCAAGCCATGGTGACATTAATTTTCAATGTAAAACAAATGTAAATTTGCTTTTGCCAAATGGGTCAACCTCTTACTGCCACTCTAGGAATCATCCAGCTGGCTACCCAAATAAAATGATGTTGAATTAAGCCCACTATTCTCCTAGCCCTTCTAGTCTCTGTTTTTATTCTCTTCATAGACATTAAATAAGTACATTTTAGTGGCCTTGTTAAATGGGTCAGTGAACACAATTGTTCCCATTTTACAGACAAGTCAAGGCAGGACAGTTAACACATGACTTGGTCAAGGCTCCAGTGGAAGCTGGTAGCACAACTCTGAAACAGTCAAGTTTTGAGTTCCCACATTTGCAACCTGTTCGTGGCCTGGGGTCTGGAGAAGCTGTGAAGCTGTAAGAAACTTTATATCCATGAGATATTTTCAATCTCATTTTGCTTAAATTACACAAAATTATTTAAAATAATTACATGCCTTTCTGTAGCTTCCAAAGTCATACTTTCCCTTTCCTTCAGTACCGTTTATGTTAACCACAGAAGCTACAGGTAGATAACTCTGTGCTATTTTTGGTGTTGGCAATGAAACTCAAACCTTGAACTTTGGTAATTCTATTCACTCCTTTATCATGATTAAATTACCTAGGTTGTTCAGGCCAATCAGGCTTTAAGATTCCTAAAATGAACTCTGGGCCTCAATGAACTCAGCAGAAAAATGTATATAAACATAACCAAGTTTATCACCTTGTTCCAAAAAGAGGCAGAAGTCCATTCATGGCAGCTATCCTTAAGACAAAATTAATTGACCAACAATTCATAGAAAGACTGTTTTACTTAATAGAATCATGGGCCATAAGGACAGAAGATCATTGGAAACTCTTAATTATCACAGAAAGATAGTTAAGTGTAGAAATCAAATTATAGAGGGGACACAATAAACTGAGGAGCAATATTGGAAGAAGAGTCATCACCTCCACAACAGATGAGAATCTTCTCTTGCTTCTGAAAGGAAGAAAAAGGAAAAACATTTCAGCTGAGAAGTTGTACTAGTAGAGTTGAAAAAGATTGAAACATACCCTGCTTTTTAACATGTTCTAAAAGCATGAGAAATAGTGAAATAAATCAAAGAATGTCCCACAAAGCATGTTTTTCTTTACATCACCCTTTTCTAAATCCTGACTAGGACTACCCAGTTGTGATATCTTAATCTGAGACAAATAGTGAGAAATGAAAATATCATGGGATCTGGGTACTATACAGCATGGCAGAATGTAGTCAATACCATAACCATGATTGCTTGTTGCTCCAATTTATGTGGCGCATATATATGCTTCTATGCCAGCTTAAGCCAGGTATTAGCTAATTACTTTGAAAGGTGCTTAAACTCATTCCACTGGGGAGTATTTATGAGATGATCACCATTTTTCAGGTAGAATAACAGATTTGCAGATGTCTGAGATAACCAAAACTAGACTGCCAGTTAGCAGAAGACTGAATCAAAGAAGTAACTGTGCTTGTTTTTACTGTGTTTTTTGTCACTCATACAGAATTTTTCCTGAGTATATTTCATAATATTTTTGAGAAAAGTACTCAATATAAAATTTCTATTCACTGGAATTAGAATTTCATTTCTATTTACTGGAAGCTACTCCAGAAAAACATTGTGGGTAGATACTATATTCTAAATCAAAGTAAATTTATTAGAAGAAAGGACCTTTGCCTTGAAAGCATACACTGTCCCAGAACTGGCTTTTTTTTCCCAAGACTAGTGTGTACAAGATATGCTTCTAGAATGTTAAAGTATATTTCAAAAGAGCTATTCTGATTTACTCTCTCATTTTCTAGAAAACCTTATTAATATCTTACACAAATTTCAAGGGGTTTTTCCTGCATTTTGTTGTTATTAAATATTATAGCACATGACTTTTTGTTGAGGGTGATTATTTTAGAGGCAAGATTACCTAGCAACAATTGAAGATTTTAACATCCTCAGTGGGGAAACAATGCAAAATTGTTTGTATTGTATGTAGAGTATATTCGATATTCTTTTTTATTGGAACATTCTATATGACTGATTTTATCCACATTTTAAATCCTTCAGGAATAAAAATAATTGCTCTTTATTTTGATTTTTAATGTATATTTTATCAATAATAATATATTTCTTTTTACTTCCTTAGCTCTGACTTCAATATCTGTCAGACTCAGTGTTGATATTGTCTACACTGCACCATTTTTGTGACTTATAGGCTGTCATTCTATTATTTTCCAAGAGTCAAGTGTGTCTAATGTTACAAGGGAGTTTTTAGGACCAAATTAATTGTCATAACAGAGATGAATAGAGCTAGTAGTCAAGTGACATTAACTTTTTGTGATTGAAAGAGCACAATTATTTTATTTAAACATTACTTTTATATACATATGTGTGTGTAGGTATTTACAATTTTATATGTGTTTGCATGCACAATGATCTATATACATATGTGTATCTATCTCTATATATGTACGTGCATATACGTATGAAAAGGCAAAAGGACACATACATAAGTATACATTAGACTGCAGCCACAGCTGCTGGTGAGAGAGAAAAAACAAGACACTTTGGGAGGGTGTTGGTGTAACGTCTGCATGACTTACACAGGCCATTTATACAAAGGCCAGTGAGGTATTTATTTTAGCCTAAAGCATGTATGCTGAATGTATCACAAGTCTGCAGAAATCCAGAGAAAAAGCTAGAGAAGTTTGGAAAAAAAAAAGTTTTAAAAGCTTTTTTTTACCTGCTAATTTCTGTGCTTTATTTAGCAGTGAAATGAATCTGCTTTTTAAGACTCCAATGGTGAGAAATTGCTATCTTAAAATGTTTTTAAAATGGGTTCAAAAAAGGTTGCACCCATTAGTGATGCCCAGTGGTGAGGCCTTGTGCTGGGAGCATTTCCAGTGCCAGATACGAGCCCTGTGTTTCAGCAAGGCAGAGCTGCCATTGATGGTCTCCAGTAGAAAGCTTTAATGCTATCCTTGAGGAAATCCTCCCTCTTTTCCACCACAGCATAGGATAGTTAGGGGAAAGGCCTTAATGGCCTCTCCCTGAAGCAGCCCAATGATCAGAAATTGTGTGGTACACTTATGAGGGCAACATGCACATGTGCACATACACAGAGACGTGTGCAACTGTGCACAACAGGCCTCAGAGGGATGCTGGTATCTCAAGTGATGGAAGGTGATGGGTGTGTGTGTACTTGTACAGCTTTTTGCTGTCTTTAGAATGGGCCAGCAGCAAGCTCTGGCATGACAGCCCCAGCACAGGGGAATGGCTGGCACAGGATCCCAGCTTCATGGCATAGGCCAGGCTCTGGATGTAGCAGTGAATAGAGTGGTTCAGTAAACACCCAGTGGGATTTTCCTGGGTTTTCAGGGAGGCACAATTAAATTACCTTTGGCTGCTTTTGCCTACCTGGTAGGTACATAATCTAAGATAAATCAGCATGCAAAGCAAAGCAGTCCAAAACTGATGTGTTAAATGCCTGCTGCACAGCATTATCACTAAGATATATGTGAAATATAATATAATATATGTAATATAATATAAAAGCAGGATCCTCTACCTTCTCTTTGTCTGTCCCGTAACTCTTTGCTTTTTGGGGAAATGTTTTAAAGGTCGGAACAAAGACACAACCTTCATACTTACTATTTCTATTTATTTGGTCTGACAAGTTAAGGAAGTTTCTCTCTCCGCATTTGACAGAGATAAAGAGAATTTGAGAAAGAAAATCTGTTGTATAATTTTAGGGTTTAGAAGTAGACATTGTGTGGTATTAAAATATTTTATTGGTTTTATGAAGGTCAGCTTTAGCAGAATTGTTTTCATTGACATTTATAAACGAAAACGATCTTGAAAAAAGTGAGAAAAACAAAACCAAACCAAACCACAATTAAAACTTCTCCTGCAGTGTTGGGAACATAAATTCAGCAGGATTTGGGCTTGACATTGTCATTATTATTAAAGCTTTTTCATTATTATTAATATATAATCATGTTTGTTATAGCTGTGTCTGAGGACCAGCCTAGTCCAGGGACCCATGGTTAGTGTCCCAACAAGAAGAGCACACTTTGGTCCCGTGGAACTTAGGAGTTCAAACATTCAAACAGACAAAGGGTAGGAGTAGGAATAGGAGGACTTCTATCTTGCATGGGGTCCCATCCCATTTCATTTTGCAGATCTAAACTCGTTTCTTCCACACCACCTCTTTGCAGTGTTCCACTTTCACCCTCGTGTGAAAAACTGACTGAAAGGAGTGCTTGCCTTGTTGTCAACATGTTGTGAAAGCCCCCTTTGGGTGTGACAGACACAAAAAATTAGCTAACAGGCACTATTCAGGAAGAGGATCATACATGGTTCTTGTGCCCTGGCTCTGCCTCTCTGTCAAAATCACCACTGTGTATTCACACAGTACTAAAACTGAGTTAAAAAAAAACCCTTAAAAAAAAAATCCAAATTAATATCTAATTCCCTTCATGTGCTGAGTAACAGAGACTGGTGAAGGTCTTTGTTACCTGTAGGCACAGCCCAGCAGCCATGGTGTAGTAGGCCATGCTCCCATGTTGAGGGAAACAGAAAGCCCTTAAGAAGCTTGCTCCAGGCTCGCCAATCACAGGAATTAAAATTAACCATAAAAGTGCAAGGCAAAAGGCTCCTTTATGCTTCCTCTGTGCCATGCATACTCATTTGTGGGACTGGCAGCTTTTAAATGCAGAGAGCAGCATTTGACTAGTTATTTTTATCTGGACTGTGCCCTGTTGATTTGTCTCCCACTTCTGTCTGTCAGCTTCACATACCTAATCCTAAATGAAAGACTCTGGGAAAACTTGAGTAATTTCTAGTCTCTACTCTCCAATTCGTATATTTCATGTTGCCACATTACCAAGACAAGTGAAGAACTTCTGCACCCTAACTCTACTCCAGACAAGAATCTTCCATGATTTTTATCAACTGCACAACTCTGGGTCTTGCAAATAAAGAAAACAAAATTCATAGTTCGTATAATTCTCCAACCAGAGTCTAATTATTATTTGGATGAAGCTATATCTAGCTGGATGGGATCAGATCCAAGCAGATAATTTGAAAAAATGTAAAAGGCTGCAGGGATTCAGTTCATTACCAGTCGTTGCACTCCAGTCCCAAACACAACATCTCCATATTAAAATTACTAATATCACAAACTGCTACTTGTCCCGCAGCACCTATTTTCTTTACGGAGTTGACACAGCCTGATGGGTCTGCCAAACTGTGTGAAAATCCCTGATGCAAAGAATGAAAGCTGTATTTCAGTGCACAGAATCCCAGGAAGGTTGTGCTAAAGTTGATAAAAGCAAAACAGGAAAAAAGAAAAGGTAAATGAGGAGGTGATGTTTTGTCCATCGGGCTTTACCTAGTCCTTATGGAAAATTTACAACAAAATTAGCAGTATGTGCTATTTCTAGCCTGCAGTTTATGAATAGGTCTTTCTCTCTTGCTCCTGTCTCCTTCATTTTGCAGGCTGTGTGCTAAAGCATCAGCAATCTTGTTTGCTTTTCACTCTGCTTGCAGACTGAGAACAGGCTGTCAGGCAAACACAAAATTCTCACAAATGATGCGAGTCACTGCTTTGGTGTTGCTGCTTGCCCTTGATGGTGGCTGGCCTGGCTCTCAGGCTTGGTTGGCCTACCTTGTGTGTCCCATGCAGGCTGTGTGGGAGGAGATGCCTGCAAGCTGTCCAGTATCTACCTCATTCAGAAGGCTGGCACCAAATGGCCAAATATTCACTTACAAAAGTGCGGGATTATAGAAATGCTGGATTGCGTGTGAGGGGAATTCTGCTAGTTTGTTTCTCAGAATTTATATTTTGCCTGCCTTTGTGCAAGATTTCAAAAGCAGTTTGGCTGAATACATGGGTGTTTTTGTTTGTTTTCTCATTGCGTTGATTTTCTTTTCCAAGAGCTATTTTTTCTTTCAATAAATAACAACAAAGAAGATGGCCAAGGCCTACAATGCAGATGATCAGCAAGGATGATATTGTCATCCTGTGTCAATCGGTTCAGAGTCTGGTGAAATAAACAGTCCCTTGGGAACGTCAGTGCTTCATCAAGACCAATTAGTGGATCTGCCGCTGCTGCTTATGTTTAAGCATTAACGACTGGGCAGGGTTGCTTTTTGGAGTGCCTGACACTGGCATGGAACAAGGCACCGACCTAATTACTTCTCTACAAGAGCAGAAAATGCTTCGTGAATGCCTGCTTGGCAAGGATGTCTCATTAAGGGATAAAAACCCAACACAAACACTCCTAGAAACAAAAATTAAAATGGTAGGTAACCTGTGGCCATGAGACTTACTTCATGGCTGTGGGAAATGAAGAGAAACTGCTGTAAGGTGATGTATAGCTGTATAGATGGATAAGGGCTTCTTTGTACTTTGTTTCCTAACTCCATCTGTTCTTACAGTCAATAGGAGTATGAGAGGAGGAAGGTAAAGTTGCATTGTTGAAGAACAGAAAGTATGTTGTCACCTTTGGTGTGAATGTTCAGTAGGACTTGAAGGGCATTCCCATGTTGGTGTTTGATGGAAGTTGCTTTATTAATCTGTTTCTTCAGGGTTTGCAAACTGGCCTAGGAAATCAAAGGGTTTGGTAGACTCAAGTGAGGAGTTGGTAGTGAGGTGCTTACAATATATAGCCTTTCTTTCTGCTTAAAATTATCAAGAAGCAAACTGTGGCTTCCCGGTTCAAGAGTGTTGGCTAGGTGTTTTCAATCATGATAGTTTTGTTAAAATAAAACCAGAGGAGTAAGTGGAAACAGCTGCTCAGATGTTTCTTTGGTCCTGAGCAGCTCTGTTCATTCCTGACTTATAGGTGCTTCTTTTTACCTTTATTTTTCTTCTCCTCTGAAGAGTGACAGCAAATATCAGAAATTCAGTGTGCTGCTTAATTGCAATTTGTGAGATAAATTACATGTCATTACTTCTTTTCTTTGACTGCAGGAGCACACACTCTTAAATACTGAGGTCCATTATTCACCCAGGGAGTGGGTGCAGCACAAATACTTACATGTCAGGCTTTGCCAAAAGGCACATTTTGAGCAAGCTAACTATGAAAAAACATGTATGGTAGTGCTGGAATAGTTAAGCTTTCTAGGTAAAGAGATCTAGTGTTTGTCCACATATGCGTATGTTGTGTTTCCTGAGATGTGTCCTTTTTTGTTAGTCACCAATTTATCACAAAATGCTGAATTGTTTACTTGGCTTCTGGATTGAATACAGCCCTCAGGGTGATTATATGGATGCCACATGATCTTGACCTGTGCATTTCTTTCTTCAAGTGAAGCCCTTTACCTTACTCACTCCTGCTTTTCCTATCTTACTTCACAGAATGGCAGAGAGAAATGAAGTGATCAACAGCTGAACAGAACAGCTTACCTGCTACCTGCTAAGGTGTAGGTGGCTTGAAATGCTGTAAGATACTTAATGCTACTTCTTAAATGCAAGAGCCTGAGTGTCTGAGCCTGCCTCTCCAAAGAGATTGTTTCTTCTCAAAAACTGGGATCTAGTTATTTTCTTTATTGGAGTTCAATCAACATCACATTCACACATCAGTTCCTAAACTCTTTTTGGGACCTGAGCTTTTTCAAGTCTCTTGCTTTCAAAGGCGGAGCACAAGGCTTTTTTAAAGCTACTACCAGGACTCTAGCAGATAGCAATGCTGCACATGCAGGCTTCCAGGAATGGGGGCAAAAGGGGCTTTGCTTCCTGGGGCATCATTTGGTTCTCTTGCCTGTGGTGCAGCTGCACATCCTCTGCTTCCAGTGGCATGATCATCACATACTTGACCTGGAGAGATTTGTGGGTCTCAGGCCATCTTTTTTCTGTCTGCCTTGCTGATCTCTGAGTGAGAATGATGGAATGGCTGTGTCTCAATTTGCCCCATAGAAAAGAGTAGAAAAAATGCTTATAATCATGTGCCAGCATGCCGTGAGACATTGTCATATAGCTGTGAATTCTGGCATCTTTAAGGGCTGTGTCTTACAAACTTTGCTTTGATTAGACTCTTGCTTCTGTTATTACTCTGATGAAATAGTGCAGAGTAATGAGTAACTGTAGATTTTTTTCAAGGTAGTCAGGTTTCTGAGGGAGAAATGGAGGATCCAGTATCAGCAATCTATTCGCCTTTGGATCTATGTGCAGCAGCAACTGCTGGTGATGCATGAGTTCAGTATTCAGCTGTTCACTCAGCTTCTTACTACATCTAACTCCTATATTGCATTTGATACCCTGTAATGAAATGTAAAATAGAAGTGCACCAAAATCAGTTATTTATTCAGTTTTTGCAGTTCTCACACAGAGTTAACTTCTACAGACTTTAATTGCACCTTAGCTTCAGAAAGAAATACATAAAATCTAAAGGACTTCAGAATTTGGCTCTGTATGTTTCCTTCAAAGCAACACTTCTGAACATAAATAGGGGACAGAGGCAGAAAGAGTCAGGAATACACAGAAGGATAATTGCATTGCTGAACTATAGCTTGATGTTAAAGGCAGAGACATAGGAATTGCTGTGGCAGAGCTCATTAAAAATTAATTATGTAATAATGTTTTGTGATTCTATAGTAGTTATCAGCTAAGGGTCTTGGAGCCCTCTGCAGGCTCCATCTTCTTCTGGCATTCCCTTATGTGAGTTGCTTCTGAGTTTCTGTCTTTTTTTTTCTATAGATGTGTAAATAGAAATGGTCAGGCAAAATGGTCTTTCTGCAATTGCCTGTGGTGTCTGAGTTAGATGTGAAGCTGGAGCTGAGAACAGCTCATTTTCACCTCATCCTACTTCAACCATCATAAAAACTTTCACCTTTTTCCTGCTGGCTTTTCCCCCCTCAATTATCTTGTAAAGACACTTTGCAGGAGAAGGAATGTGTCATTCAACCACTGATGAAATTACTGCAAAGTGGTTGGAGGAAATTTTAGAGATCACAGTCTTGGATGGTCTGCTGTCAAAACAGTATGTATATATATATATATTAAGTGGGTTTCTGCAGAGATCTCTTGTGTTTGGTACTCTTGAGTATTTTTATTCTTGGACTGCAGGATGGAAGAGAATATACAAATCTGCAAATTTCTCAGAATTGAGAGGCACTGTGTGTGTTGTGAAGATCAGGAATATAATGTAGAATGATTTTTGAGAATTGGAAAAATAGCTTAAACTGTAGGTTGTAAGCAGAAAAGGGACCTAGGCTTTATAACATTTTACTAGCTAATCCCTAATCAACAGGCTGTTTTCCAAAACAGTCACGATATCTCATAAAAAGCAAACATCTAGAATATATAAACAGGTGTAGTCTGTGAGCTACTTCATTACATGAACTAACTGTCTGATTTTATTGAAAATTATTAAAAACAGTGTTGAAGTTTTGAACAGTGAGCTTCAAGGATTATGTGTACCAAGTGGAGAGAATTAATGGAAAATGCCAGTGAAAAAAACCCAAATATTCAATATACAAATATACAATTCACAGAGGAAAGTTAGAAATAATTTGAGGTAGTCTGTCTGAAAGTAAATATGAGTCTCCAAATACATAAGGGTGGACATAGTGGACAGGACAGATCTCTGATCAAATTTTCTGATGTTAATGAAGTAGTATGCCTGTCAGGAATGCCACATGTTCCTGAACTGTGAGTGGAAATGGACTAGAGGAACTCTTTGAAGCTGCTGCTTTTGATGATGTACTATGTGCCCATGTGGCTCATTAGGTGTAGTCATAAGGAAACTGCACAAGCAAGTCACACTAACTTGCTGTGTTTTAATTTGTTCTGCCATCAGGTCAAACTGGGAGGAGAAGCCCCAAACTCCAGTGTAATCCACATAGCCAAGGGCAGTGATGGCAGCAGTAGCAGCTGGAAGAATGTTGGTGGCAAGTGTGGAACCAAATGCCGCCTTCTGGATTTTGCCAACTCTGAGCGGCCACTGGTGGTCAACTTTGGCTCAGCTACCTGACCACCGTTCACAAGCCAGTTGTCAGCCTTCAGCAAGCTGGTGGAGGAATTCTCTGGTGTGGCTGATTTTCTGTTGGTCTACATCGATGAAGCTCACCCATCAGATGGCTGGGCTGCCCCTGGTATCTCTCCTTCTTCATTTGAAGTTAAGAAACACAGAAACCAGGAAGAGAGGTGCGCAGCTGCTCACCAGCTCCTAGAACATTTTTCCTTGCCGCCCCAGTGCCAAGTGGTGGCTGACTGCATGGACAACAATGCCAATGTGGCCTACGGGGTTTCATTTGAGCGAGTATGTATTGTGCAGAGACAAAAAATCGCCTACCTGGGAGGCAAAGGCCCCTTTTTCTACAACCTGCAGGAGGTTCGGCTTTGGCTGGAACAAAACTTCAGCAAAAGATGAAATCCATTCTCTACAGGAGTTATGTCAACAAATGTGTCTCTTTAAGGTGATGCAAAAGGGAAGAAAAAGAAAACATGCTGGTTTGAATAAAATCTTTCAGATGATTGCAGGAGAACACATTTGATAACAATGCCAAGTGAATGATAAGTAGGAAAAGAAAATAAAAATTTAGCTCCACAGAAATATTGTATGAAAAAATCCCACTCCTACTCTTGCTATGGAATCGAAGAGATGGACAGGCTTCTGCAAAAAGGTGCTGCTGGCAAGCAGGAAGAGAGTTGAGAAAAGACCTGTCTCCCAAACCCCCAGCCCTGGGATGAGCCAGAGGAAGTGTTTCTGCTTGGAAAGCATTCCATGGAAAGGCAATGCTGTACATTTAATCTGAAATGCTCCTGAGGCCAATGCAAGGAACCTGGGAGGAGCAGGGGGTTTGCAATTACTTTGCATACAAGTGCAGTGGAGTGTGGCAATTTTCCTCTCTTGGTAGAAAATTCATTTTTCAGAGACTACAGGAACCACATGCAATGCATTGTACAGGCACAATGGCTGCTCAGAGCAAGATGAACCATTGTCTGCTGGTATTTGTACTCTCTGTGGACCCCTCTGCACAGCAGATTGACTATGTAATGCTACCTACACGTTTGTATCCAGTGTGCAGGCCTGTGCCTGCTGAGAAAGATGTTGAAATCTATGGAGTTGGACCAAAAAGACTAAGGTGATCAAATAAGCACATTACCATTGGAAAACAAAAATACCAGGACTATTTATAACAGAACAGTGAGAACCATCTAGAGCATGCATCATGAGACAAAACTCAGCTGATGCCAACCAAACCCTTGGTTCTCAGAGCTGACAACACACATTTATCAATATTCTCTGGTTCTCTGTTTCTTTACCCACCTCCATCTCTTTCTGTCTAGCAATAGGCTTAAAGGTAATTTCCTTTTTAACTTTAAAAAAATAACTTATTTCTCTCTTTTATTTTTATTTGAGATAATGACCTTGCCAGGTGTATTTTGGGGATGGGGGAACTTATGCACAACTTTACCTCATTGAAATGGAAACCTATCCTGTCATTTACCCTGTTAAATGTCGTCATGCTGACTTTTGCTATCTTAGATACGTGAAACTAGTTTATAGCTATATTAATCTGAAAGTTAGATTGTTTGCAGCCTTAGAATTGATTAGCTGCAGGTCTGCTTCCAGATGAGCTGATAGTCTGTTTCATTCACGTTCTCAACAACCTTCCCAGAAGAGAAACAGGGAAGACAAATAATTTGAATTAATGTGAATAAGTGTAAAATATGGCAGAATTTTCATATGAATGGGTCTGAGGAATTGATCATTATGTTTAAAGAGATACTGTGAACTCAGAGTATCCATAAAGTTTAGGTATTTCTAAAACTAAAATAATTTAATCAAGCCTGATGAAAAGTCAAATTTACAATGTACTAACCCATTAGAGCTGATAAGTGAAAACCCATATGGAGATGGACTATCCAAGTTTTCTCTCAACTTTGGCAGAAACGTGAAACAAATAAACAGAGTAAGTGGCAAAAATCAAATTAGTTATTTTAATTTCTCATCCTGCTCATTGTCAGGAATATGATGTATTGGTACTAACACAAGAAAAAACAGAAAATACATGTGTGTTTCATTTTCACAATGCCCATTAATATTGTGTATTTCCTCTTGCTTGGCTGTAGGTCAACCCAGCCAATGTAGGAGGAATTTGGAAATGTATTTTCAAGAACAGATCTGAAATTATTACAGTAACATGGGTAATTTCTCCCATGCTCAGGTTCATGCTTCCCATTCTTCTCACGTTTTCCTCCACACACTATTAAACATATACATGCATGCACTTACACAGATTCGTAATGTGTATTGGAGAAGGGTGTAAAGAGTGGTCTTCAGATCTCTTGGTGAGCCCTACATCTCAGAAGATCTGTGTCTCTGTGTGTGTGTATATGTATGTATGCATTTATATATGCATCTGTATGTATAGAATACATTTTTATATATATATACATATACATGCACATATAAGTTGTATCTAAGACCACTAATAATAATTATTCTGTCCTCCCACTCATTAATGTTACTGTAAATCATTGCTCAGTGTGGCAGATTGTTACAGATCTTCATGACTAACTGGGATATATAACTGAAAGTTGTAAACCTATTATCATAGAAACAGTAGTATAGACAAACCACATGGTTTATTTAATCCAGTGTCTTACCTCTGACTGTATCAGATGTTTCAGGGGAAGGTGCAATAGTTTCTATCTTACAGAATTTTCATTAGCCTCAGCCCTTATTATTTTTGCCTCATCTAAAGTGTTTGTTGATGTCATTCCTACGAGAGGCTGATCCTGAGTTTTGGGATTTAAATGTCTTGTGAGGCGGGGATTGCTAAAATAAAAAAAAAACATTCCATTTAAGATCAAAGAAAATCAAGCAAAACCAGATTTTTTTCTTTCATATTTAAATTGGCTTCTTTTCAATATCATTCTCATCTCTTGCTGTTATATGCTAAACCACTATAAAGAGAAGTGATCCCAATTTTAGTTCTGTATGTCAGTCATTATATAATCTATATAGAAATTTGCATACCTTTTGTTTGTTACTTAAGGCAAACAATAACTCATATTCTTATACAGGTCTATATTCTTTGCTTGTCTCAGAATCTCTTCTATTTTTACTACACTGTTCTTTTACTCAGGTGAGTAAAGATGTAGAAATTAATCCAAGTGAAAATATGTATTGATATACCCAGCACAACATCTCTTCCTTATTATATCCTATTCTTCAGTCATCTGAAAATTTTTTATCCATACTTCATAGCATTTGTAAAACTTAAACTAGTAAGTCTTTTCTTCTTTTCCTCATATACCATTGAAGTCTGAACTGTTTATATGGGAAATGCTAGCCAAATGTTTAGCACAGCGGTTGAAGCATACCTTTAGGTCAGAGGAAAGACTCTGAATTAGTAATTCAGCTTGTTAATACCATTTGCATATCTAAAGTTACAATTATTTTTCAAGTCCATTTTCTCCTTTTGAATTTCTATTTTTTTGTCTTGTAATTCATAGCTGCCTGTTCATCACCTAGTATACAGGAATTATAAAACTGATTTTCACAAATAAAAATATACAATAACTTCATTTCTTTCTTGGCAACATGTATGACTGTCCTGTCTAAAAAGTAAAGATATTCCAGCCTCACTGATTATCAAGATAAAAATGCATTTTGCAAATCCTTGAGTTTCCTCAGAAAATTTCTGGTCAGAAAGCAGGGCTTTTTTCAAAGAAAAATGGGCATAGAGGAAAAAAAAGTATTTTCTAAGTAGTTGATAGAAACATAATCCCTTTTCTTTTTTGACAAAATTAAAACGTTTTATTGAAGAAGTTTTAAATTAAATGTCGTGCAGTGTCCTCAATTGATGATAAAAGTGTCCGTATATCAAATACCCCAAATTTTTGTAACAGTGGGTTGTTTTGGGTCCAGACAGAAATTTTACTACCTTGCTAACCTTGTACTTCACAGCTGGTCTAGTCTGCTGTGAGACTGGATTTGCTTGTCTCATTGTCACTTGTGTCATGGCACTATACCATACTACTTGAGGTGCTTCAGTGTGACATACATGTTGAGCAAAAGTTCATGAAGTAGGTGCCTGAAAGTATTCTGGAAGGCTACTGTATATAATAGAGACCCCAATACTGTGTCTCAACGTTAGTATGGGAAACTTCCAGTACTTTTTCGTTTTCAGCAAGGTAAAAAGCTATTCTGGCCTATCATTCTACATCGTTCTGTTCTTAGCATCTGTATTTAGCGCTGTATAAAAGGAATGTAAAACATTTTGTACAGATGAAAAACTATAGCATTTTGCTCTTTTCTTGTGTAGACAATGACATAAATCTAAGGCAGCAGGAAAATATGCCCCATCTATTAAAAAGAAGAAATATGTTATGAAATGTTTTGTTGAACAACTGTCTGAACACTTTGAAAAACTAAATGCAGTGATTTTTTTAGGAAGGTGATCTCAGTGTGGAAACCCACAAAGCTTCTCAAAAAGTTATTTTGTGCTATGCATCCAGGTGTGAGTGGGGAGGGAAATTATGTTTCTGCATGTATGAAAGTGGCTTTTCTGTGATGTGGAGTATAGGTTAAGAGTTTTTAAGATTTTCATTCAGTACTATAACCAAAGCAAAAAGAAGTGTCAGGTAGGGAATATTGGCCAGTTTTGTTCAACTTGACACCATGTCTGTAACAAATCCATATTCATTTGGGCCCGATTTGGAGTCTTCAGAAAAGAGAGATGGGGGGTGAGAGAGAAGAGACTTGTGTGCTTATGAAGATCGCTAACAAAAGAGTGATTAACTCAGTTGGCGTTCAGATGCCCTCACACTGGTATTCTCTGTGCACCTCAGTGTGTCTGTATCTGAAAGAGGGGTCTCTTTGGGCCTGTTAATAAGATTGCTGTGCTGTAGGTGCCTGTGTATGCTGACTATGCGTGTGCCATTGTTTAAATATCAAAAATACACTGCAGGAGAGCCAGCAAAATTTTGTTACAATATGGTGCTCCATGAAATGTGCTTTCTAGATTTGTTTTTCTTGTATTATAATAAACGATAAAAGAAAATATACCTCTTTTGTGTTTTATTCTAGTACTAGTTGCTAATACACAGTGGAATCTTGACACTAGACCAAGGAAACTTAGAACTATATTTAATACAAAAGCTTATGCCACGCTGACTAGGTCTTAAACAATACAAGCAAACTCACTTATAAGTGGTGGGAGTAATCCACTAACTGACTTCTCTAAACTTTTAAGAAAGGTAAAGGGGAGGGAAACAGAGAGCTACAAGGACAGCAGTTGAGTCTGCACAGAATTGCACTGTTAAAAAAGAAATGTGCAGGAAGAAAGCATGCCAAGCTGTATGTAGCGCATGATACCTGGACAAATCGGTTGTGAATGCATCAGCTATAAATGCCACACCCATTTCAATGTACAGGCAAAAGAACAAAAATAAAATTAAAACCACAGTTGAATAGCTGCTCTAGGAAAAAAGAAATCAAAGGGAAAAATATGCAACGACTTTCTAAACAAACTCACTTTGTGATTTCATTGCATTTTAGAAATTTCCTCCTCTTTGTCATCTTTTGTTCCAACAAGTTTTATAGGACCCTGCATCTAAAAACTGCTTCTGCATATAGGTAAGAAAGAATAAAAGAAATCACCAAAAGGAAGGCCATGAAAAAGGCTACATCCCAGTTTCCCAAACAGAAATGTTAATTACAGTATACTTTATAAGACTTGAAACAACCAAACTGGGAATTATAGGCCAGTTAGCCTGGCCTCAGTACTCGGTAAGGTAATGGAGCAGTTTATATTGAGTGTCATCACGCAGCACTTACAGGATGGCCAGGGTATCAGATCCAGCCAGCATGGATTTAGGAGGGTTAGGTTGTGTCTGACCAACCCGGTCTCCTTTTATGACCAGGTGACCCACCTGGTAGATGCGGGGAAGGCTGTGGATGTTGTCTATTTGGACTTCAGCAAGGCACTGTCTCCCACAGCATACTCCTGGAAAAGCTGGCAGCCTGTGGCTTCGACAGGAGCACTCTTCACTGGCTAAGAACTGGCTGGATGACTGGGCCCAGAGAGGGGTGGTGAACAGTGCTGCATCCAGCTGGTGGCCAGTCACTAGTGCTGTTCCTCAGGGGTCTGTGCTGGGGCCACTTCTGTTCAATATTTTTATTGACAACATGCATGAGGGTATTGAGTCTTTCATTAGTAAATTTGCAGACAACACTAAGCTGACTGTGTGTTGATCTGTTGGAAAGAAGGAGGGCTCTGCAGAGAAACCTGGAACTGTTGGATGGATGGGCAGAGTCCAACAAGATGAAGTTTGAGTAAGTCCAAGTGCCGAGTCCTGCATTTTGGCTACAATAACCCCCTGCAATGTTATAGGTTGGGGATGGTGTGGCTGGACAGTTCTCAGGCAGAAAGGGACCTGGGGGTACTGGTCGACAGCCGACTGAACATGAGCCAGCAGTGTGCCCTGGCGGCCAAGAAGGCCAATGGCATCCTGGCCTGTATCAGGAATGGTGCGGCCAGCAGGACCAGGGAGGTCATTCTTCCCCTGTACTCGGCACTGGTGAGGCCGCACCTTGAGTGCTGTGTCCGGTTCTGGCCCCCTCAGTTTAGGAAGGATGTTGAGACGCTCAAATGCGTCCAGAGGAGAGCAACAAGGCTGGTAAGGGGCTTGGGACACAAGCCCTATGAGGAATGACTGAGGGAGCTGGGGTTGTTTAGCCTGGAGAAAAGGAGACTCAGAGGTGACCTTATCACTCTCTGCAACTTCCTGAAGGGTCGTTGTAGTCAGCTGGGGGTTGGTCTCTTTCTTCAGGCATCAACTGACAGAACATGGTCTTCAGCTGCACCAGGGGAAATATAGGTTGGATATTAGGAAAAAGTTTTTTATGGAAAGAGTGGTAAAATACTAGAATTGTCTGCCCAGGGAGGTAGTGGAGTCACCATCATTGGATGTGTTTAAAAAAAGATTGGATGTGGCACTTGGTGCCATGGTTTAGTGGAGGTGTTAGGGCATGGGTTGGACTCGATGACCTTGAAGATCTCTTCCAACCTAGTGATTCTGTGAAATAAATAGATAATTCTCTCTAGATTATGTAATTCACATCACAAAAATAACCCCCAAAAGTACTAAAAGGAGAATTTTGAGTTGTGAGAATATTTCTGTAGTCTGGCTGTTAGTGACTTTGACCTTTATATCAATTCTTGCTATAAGGAGCTACAGTACTCTGGAAGAAATAAAACTACATTTCAGGTCTTGCTTCTTATTTCACGGCTGTTTGAATCAGGTGAAGGCAGATGTGATGAAATAACAGTTTTATTACAAAATAGGATCATTAATAAATAACTTGTTAACAAAAAAATAGACTCTGTCTGCTCCTAAATATTTGTGAAAATGTTTTGGTTTTTTTTCTTGAATAGATGATGTCCATGGTAGACACAAAAAAAAGAAAAAAGAAAAAAATTAGAAAACAGAATATTTATAGAGCCATATCTCCAGATGATTGACTACTACTTAAGATCCTACTTTCTGACAGAGAATTCCTGAAACATAATATACCTTTCCCAAATACAGTCTTCAAACAAAGGACCTAAATCTTGGTTAAAAACCTTCATTACAGACAAATCAACTCACTGTATACGCTTGCATGTTTCTAACACTCATGTTAGTGAATCCAGCAGCTTAAATGTGTCTTACAGAGCTAATGTGAAATGGAAACACATTAAATGAGCATTCTGTTCAAATCCTTGAGGTCTAAGGATTTGTAAGCCTTGCTATGTGACTTGACTAAAGAAGGAGGATCCAATTTAGGTCATATATATGAAACATATGAATATATGAAGTGTTTTGGTTGTCTCTGAGATAGTGCCTGTTATATAAAATTGAAGAAGTAGTAGGCAGGAAAAAAATGCTCTTTGTAAGTCAGTATTTCCAATATTTTCAATATGAATATTTGTGTTATCCATAGAAGAGCTAATGTGACTTAACTATTGGTTAGGTGAGCAGGTAATAGGAGGGGAAATTTTCTTAAAAGCCTTATCTTCTTTGGGAATTGATCAGCCTGTGATGTCCTTTAATCCTGTTCTTTAAATGTTTTCTGCATGTGATAGCCCATGTTTCTTGAACCTGTCATACCATTGGGGATGTTTCTCCCATTTCAGTCTTTGGTTTTGTGGAGTTTACTCAAGACTACAGAGTAGCTGAGGTCTTCATTACAAGTATGTCATCAGGATGTCAGTTGTCAGAAGGCCAAGTGAGATATGGAGAGAATACAGTATTTTGTTCTGTTTATCTGTGTATTCTCAGTGCCCATCCTCTACACGCAGGCTTGTTCTCAAAGATAATTTTTTGAGTGCCAGCCTGCAGAGCTCAAACTGCTTTTCTGGGCAGATTGTAGCAACACAAACAAGCTTCTTGCAGCCTGGAAGTGAACATACAGATTTTCATCTCAGCCCCAGCTACTAGAGTTTGTATTTCCCTATGTTTGCCAACATTTTGTAAAAACTCGTAACAACACTCCAGCCTCATGCAGGGTGAAGGTCTGAGCACTGACTCCCATACATTAAACCTGACTAGATGTCTTATGAGACAAATCTTTCTGAGGTTTTCTGAGAGACTCACAGGAAATTAGACCAATCCTTCCAAACCAGAACCTGGTGGACTATGCTTGTAATTGAAAAGCACTTGCTTCATGAGAAAGGAAGTCTTGTAGCTGATGCTGCTATGGAAGGAGCAGATTTTTGCTAGCTGCAAGAAATTGTCTCTTGAGTGATGCTTGCAGATCTTCACAGATGGGCTGAACAGCAGTGCTAAAGCCGTCCACAGCAGTTCACATAAAGACTGAACACACCTAAGGCAAAATAACACAACTTTGTCACTTTTGCTTCCAGGGCATCTCAGAACACCTGAAAAACAGATGTACATCTGTACTATAGACTGATTTGATAACAGCTAGGCTGGATTCCTTGACTGAAAGTGCATATATACATTAGAGCTATTTTCTCAGGGTATTTCTCTTGCCTGTGACCAACATCTCTGGGCCTCAGTATAATGCTGTTTCTCTGTTGTCCAATACCATGACAAACAGGCCAGTATCACACCCTGCTACTCTTGAGTAGTTTGCAGTGGCCTCTTAATTTACACTGTGTGACACTGGTGCTGAGCTGATTTGAACTTCAGGTCATCCTATTTTTTATTGGGATGGATATTTCTGAGTCAACAGATCAACTTTTTCCCAGCACTATTTTCAGCAGCAGAAGTATCACAGTAGAGGTTGGGGGGAAGAAATGTTCAACAGACTTTTTCATTCTGTTGGGGTTTACTATTAAATGTTTATTGCAAAAGTTTTCTCATAATAATTTTAGTTATGTGTAAAAATCTTCATGAGGCTTCGACTTGTATTTACTTAGATCATAAAATTCTAACTGCAGTGAGATGTTCAGTATCTGAAACAGAATTTCACAGGACACAAGTATTTTTTTTTGGGTTTCAGAAAGTGTAACTGTGACAAAGTCAGGACATAATCCTTACAGTTAATGATGGCTGTTTAGAATTGTTTCTGAGTTGTTGAGGCAAGGAGAAAAACAGTCGCTGTCTTGTATCATGGTCTATGTCAATGTGAGGCAAAATAAAGATTTTCAGGGCACACAAGAGTCCTTTGTGACTTCTAAAGAATTCCTTGATGTTATTGCCTCTGTTCTGGAGGCAGATCACTACTCCTTGAGAAGAAGCCTGCGGGAGTGGCCCAGTGGTGCGATGAGATGTTTTTCCTTTAAAGGACAGAATTTCCCCTCAACTGACCACTTCATAGAAACAACAGAAAAAAAAAAAACCACCAAAAAACCGTCCATGAGAACTAGGTAAGTTTCCATTCCCAAACTGACTGCGGAGGAGGAAGGTCTTCCTGTTGCATTTATAGTGTTTTAATTAATTTCATGTTTTCTCCCACTACAGAAGTGAATGTGCTGCTTCAGTGATTTAAACACTTACAGTGCCAGAACAGCCCAGGCTACTTGAATCTTTTTGCGGCCCCTGCCCCCACCCCCTTCCTTTGTTTGGGATCAGGTAAATAGATAATATAAGTCATTACTGAGATTACTGCAGTCTGGATCATTACCCAGAATACCATCTGTCAGTATTTTGTCAAGCTTCTTTCTATTAAAAGGCCATTAGATTACGTCTGACATTCATTTATGAACAGCAGATAAAACAGTTCACTTGACAGATAAATAGGAACCCAGGTAACTATTTTTCAGTTGCGACTACTACCATAGGTTGTCGCTCATAATATATTTAATCATTGATCATTCTTTAATTAAATATATATTATACCTCTTTGTCTTGTCAATAGAAGAAAAAAACAGATGGCAATACTTTGACAGGGCTTTGAGTGTAATGTGGACTTACATTTTAATAGACATGCAATAAGGAATTCAGTTTGAAAATATATATGTTATTAAGATGTAGCATGCATGCAGGTTTACATCTGATATTTGGAGAATAAGAACTCGTTTAAAGTTGGTGATACTTGAATTTTGAAGTAAAATTCAGAAGTAATAGTATTTTTATTAAGGGAAAGGCCTTTCACATACTGTCTCAAAGGTTTTTGTGTGCATTTGTTGGAATAGCTACTTTGAATATAGTGGGCAACGCAAATGTAGGATATTCCTGTTAAGTGTGTAAGTCTGCTTAGACTATGTGATTTTTACGATTTAACAGAATGAAAGGTAACAGTGCTAAGTTTCAAACTTAAAGACTGTTTTATAGCACCCTCTTTTTTTTTTTTTTCATATCTCAGTGTGTTAAAAAAAAATCCTATGGAGTGTCCTAAGGAGAGCTCTATTGGAAATTGAATCACAGTTCATACAAGATCATATTACTTACTTTGCTTTTTGACTCCTGGCAGCCTGAACCAGAGATGCACATGAGTCACAATGGAATGCAACCATCAGTGTCTCCTTCAGGGCAGTATGCACGTTTACAAATAAGTTCATCATGTGATTAGAATTTCTCAAGGATTTATGGGCTTTAAAAAATTAAAAGTGGTTAACCTAAATACAACTGATATAATAGGACTTCACAGTTCATACTTTCCATTATTCATCACTCTCCTTTGAAATATAATATTCTGTTAATTTTTTTCCTCCAGAAACATTCCAGCCGTGAACTCTTTCCAAAGTTGTTGGGTTTTTTGTGTTATTAATTTTTTTTCTTTTGTGGAAAATGTCAAGACATTTTACATTGCTATTTCAGAATGTGGTAAAGAATAGAGACACATCTACACAGAGACACACAGATGCGTATTTTTCCCATGGTGAAAAAAGAAGACATGATCACACCTAATCAAAAGGAGATGGCCATACCAAGCATGACTGACATTTTTCACCTGATATGTTGTACATGAAGACTCTGAAGCAGAAATCTTCAGGGAAAAAAACACTCATGTAAGCTGTTGGAAACTTGTAGATGAGCATTTTTTCTCTGAGAAAACAACCACATAATGCAAACTGTAATAGTACTTTCTGCAGCAGCAGTTTTTTAATCATAAAGATGAAAACCTTGATGAGCATGGAGGATGACTTCTTTAAAGGAAATATTTCGTAAGAAGCCATAGCATGTTAAAGGAAAATATGTGCCACCCAGTGTGTCTCTATTTTTAGAAGATTTTTCTTGCCATGGGTGAAATCAACCCCTTGGCCAGCCAGACTTTCATTATGACTGTCTGTGTAGTTATTTCTGTAGAATCTTGCTGAAACTGTATTAATATTAAGGAATGAGTGAAAGAAAGGAAAATCCCATAAGTGAAGGTCTTCTTCATGGTCTCCGGTGGTCCTACAGCTTCACAAGATTGTTATCCAAACTGAACATACTTTGAGAAGTGTGTTTTTACACTCTACACCCTCAGAGTGTAATATTTAAGGAGGACATTGTACATTGAAACTTTAGTCAAGAAAAAATTTAGATAATTATGATTGAAAGTTTGGACAAGTAAGCTGTAAAAGAAAATTTTCAGAAGAAATTAATCTGATGTTATCATAAGGTTTACTATATCTCAAAAGAAGAGGTAAGAAAAACCCCAAAAAACAGATGCACTCTATTGGCAGCACTCATCACAAGGTCATAGATTTACTTGCCGTGTTCTTGCCTTCAACCCCTTGGAGCTTGTGTTGGCCTGCAGTTTAGGAGCAGGGTAAGCACCAGAGAAGACCAAAGAAGACAGACAGCCTTGGAATCAACAGTGGAACAGTAGAATGTTTAAAAAATTAGCCCTTTCTTTACCTTAAATAATTGAATATAATATTCCTGCAGACTTATTCCTGAGTCTTTGGAATGTCTCCCTAAAAAAAAAAAAATTGCCTTTTTAATGGGCAGCTCTCCAAGCATTTGTCAAAAGATCAGACCTTTGTGCACACACACAGATGGAACAATATCTGAATGTGCCCTAAGTAGGTTAACCATTACAAAACACATTAGACCTCATATGTCTATCTGGCATATGGAAGAGCAGGTTTTGGATAACAGTAAAAAACCCAGTTTCTACTGTTTCCATAATACATTCAAAGGATTTTGTTCAGCTTTTTTTGCATCATTGGTTGATATCAGTGGAAAGACAAGAACACTCAGCTGATTGGTTCTTGTTCATATTGTTCCAACGCTGCTGCAGTCACAGGTTCAGCCCTTCTAGGCATCCTGTTGCAAACTGGCACAGGACCATTTGGTGGAAAAAACACTGGTCGTATGGCCACATGCAAAGGGTTGTGGTCAGTGGCTCATTGTATGTGTTCAGACCAGTGACAAGCAGTGTCCCTCACGGGTTGGTATTAGGACCAATAGTGTTCAATATCTTTAGTGGGATTGAGTGCACCCTCTGTAAAATTGCTGACAATACCAAGGTGAGTAGTGCAGTTGACACATTAGAGGGATGGGGTGCCATCCAGAGGGACCTTGGCATGCTTGAGAGGTGGGCAGATGCAAACCTCATGAAGTTCAACAAAGCAAAGTGCAAGGTCCTGCAACTGGGTCACAGGAATCCCAGACACACCTACAGGCTGGGCAGACAAGTGACTGAGAGCAGGCCTGTGGAGAAAGGCTTTGGAGTTATGGTTGATGAAAAATTCAACATGAGCTGTCAGGGTGCGCTCGCAGCCCAGTAAACCAACTCAGCCCTGAGTTGCATCAAAAGAGGTGTGACCAGCAGGCTGACAGAAGTGATTCTGTTCCTCCACTCTGCTCTTGTGAGATCCCATCTGGAATGCTCCGTGCAGTTCTGGTGCCCTCAAAAAGGAGGACATGGACCTGTTGGAGCAAGTGCAGAGGAGTGCCTCGAAGGTGATAAGGGGACTGGAGCACCTCTGCTATGAAGATAGGCTGAGAAATTTGGGGCTGTTCACCCCGGAAAATAGAAGATTGCATGAAGATTTCATAACAGCATTCCAGTAGCTGAAGGGGGTCTACAGGGAAGCTGGAGAGAAACTCTTCGTCGGGAACTGTACTGATAGGACAAGGAGTAATGGGTACAAAATGAAACAGGGTATATTTAGGCTAGTATTAGGAAGAAAATCTTTACTGTGAGGCACTGGAACAGATTGCCCAGGGAGGCTGTGGATGTCCCAAGCCTGGCAGTATTCAAAGCCATGTTAGATAAGGCCTTGACCAACCTGATCTAGTGGGAGGTGTCCTTGATCATGGCAAGGGGGTTTGGGACTAGACGATCTTTAAGGTCTCTTACAACCCTTAACATTCTATGATTTTCTGATTCTAGAATTGTCCTCTGGAGAACATTATCTAGGGCTTTCTCCAATCCAATTTTAAGTGATAAGACATATAATTACTTTCCATTAGTATTTACAAGTTCAGTTACCTTCATATGAAGATTTTCATATTTTTTTCCTGTTAACATAGAGTTTTTTCCCCTCTTCCGATTTTCTGAGACACCCAATCTCCCTTGTTATTAACTAAAAATCATGCAAACAAACCACATGCCTTTATCCAGGCTTTCATCCAACCCAATTCTCCCACATTTCCTGTTTCTCAGCCCTTTCCTTTAAACCTTAGACCACACTGACTATTCCAAAATCTATTTTAAAAATCACTTACATATAAAAAAGGTTTAGAGTAGTTGTAGGATTTTGAAGATCCCAGGTATGAAAATCAATTTTGTCTTGTTATTTTTAAAATAGATATTTGCAAATATAATTGAGGGGTTTTTGCTTGGGATGCATACAAGCAGTTACTTTGTGGTAGTCTACTCTCTGTTTAAAGTAAGAAAAAATAACGTGTTAAAGTTGCCACTGTAGATCTTTGGAGGAAACCGGTAATTCAGACAACATTGTATAGTAAATTCTCACTGAATATCTTGTTAGGTTCTGGAAGATACTTGTAGAGTGTTAGTTGATATTGGTAACATTTACAATAAGAATTCAGCTCTTTTGATTTATTTCCATAAAATATGAGAATCTTTTCTCTTCATCACCAGTTCCCTATTACTCAGAGAAGCAAGAAAAATGTAGCTGTTCCTTTGGATTACTTTGTTATTTAAAAATAAATATTTATTTCTTGCAACACCACCTAGTTTTTGTTTCAGTTTTCTGTCAGGTTGGACATTATTGCTGGACAATTCTTTATGCTTTTATGTAACTATGGGTCCCTATCTTTCACGCAACAGTCACATGTAGGCCTTGCTGCTTAAGCAACATTCTGATCCATGGGCATTTTTCTGAGAGTTTGGCTTTGTTTTTTTTCTGAATAACTGGGCAGTTGCAGGATGTCAGATGATCAGTGGCCCAGCAGTTGGAACAGTGCTCTCTGAATTGGTATTGCACTAGAGATCCTCTAACATATGTGTGGACACTGCTGCCAGGCAGGCCTCGGTGACCCTGGGCACTGCTGAATTTCTGTTAAGCTTGCACAAGAGGAGTAGTATGTCCCCACTCTCTTTCAAAATATTAGTTTGCTCAAATCCCTTTTTTCTTGCTTGCATTTGAATAGCTCTTGCCAGGCAGGGACTCAGTCCTGCTTATTACAAGTGCAGTCCTGGCACTCTGGGCTTTCATGTGAAACTCAGGCACGGACTAGCTCTTGCTGCCTTTCTGTAACAGGTGGTCAGAGGACAACTGTTGACAAGCTGGTTCTCAGTGCTGGTTTGGTAATGCACTCTTGAGTGTTGCCTGGGCGGTACGTGCTGAGCCTGTGTAGAGAAAGGATCAGATCAAGTGGTTTTGGCATAACCCTAATCCAAAGCTAGACAAATAGCGCATCAAAAAGTTTTGCCAATGAAGACAATATCTACCAAGTGTATAGTCTACGGCTTAAAAATGAATGGTACTATCACTGGGTTGACATAGAGGGAACAAAGTACTACTGTTTGTTTTGTTGGCCCTCAATTTTATAAGGCCTACAGATTTTGTTGGTTTTAACCGACTCTGGTGAAACTCCTTGACAATGCTTCTTTTTCCTTTTTCTTTTTTTTTTTAATTTTTATTTCAGACACAATATTTTCAAACATTACTATCCTTTATTCCTTACCCTAAACACCATGTGCATACCCATCCATCAAAAGATACCTCATGCCACTTGTATGTTAAGGGGCTGAATTTCTAATGAGTTCAGCTCCCACACAGCTAATTTCATAAGTGACCAGATTCCCAGAAGAGGCTGACCTGATAGTTTTGTGAACTGGAATGGGACTGAGATTCTGCCGTTACAGTTTTGGCAGCTCTCTGAGTGTGCAAAATCTGAGAGCTTTGCTTTATTGCTGCATCAAACAGACACTAAGCCAAAATCAAAAATATTTGGAAATTATATAAGAAGAACCTTGGTTTCAGGTGTCAGGCATTAAGGAAAAACCCTTAGACTTATTCTTGTCTTCCTTAATACAGGCTAATGCTGCTTGCTTGTCTTTGAATGGCGACAGGCTCTGGACCTGTCCCTTTTCTGGTTTATGCATTGTCAGGCCTACTCTGAGTTTCTCCTAATCTGCAGCCCAGAACAAGTGGAAATCTCATTAGACCTGTTAAATCCTTGCCTGCCCCTGGGGTTGTTATTCAGTGAATGCCCTCCGTTTGAGCTCTCCCCATAAAGTTGAATGCCTTTTTCAGGACAGAAGAATTGTGGGCTGTTTTGCTTTTACTGATGAGATAAGGTGAAGCTTACACCTACCTAGCCAACAAAAAGTACCTGCTTGTATTAAGCCAGACCTGATCTGGCTGTCTTCTGCTGGTTTTGGTAAGCAAAAAGATACATGTATGCATTAATTGGAACAAATGAGGCATCCTCAGATACTAATGATATGGGATTGTTTTTGTTAGACTAAATAGAGCTGTGCAGTTCACCACAGAGGAACACGTGCTTCTTGATGCTGGTCAGCTTTGGAAAAAGACTTGATCTTTTATGATTGCTCGTGGCTGGGCCAGTTATGATTTTCAAGACAGAAGAAAAATTTTGAAAAAATGTGGATTTGCACAGCAAAACATCAACCACATCATTAACAAAGTTGAGAATGGAACGCACTAAGATATCTTTGCAAATGAAACCCCTAGAATTCTAGAAACCTACCCTAGACTGTTTGGCACTCCGTGAGGACAGAAATAACATGCTCGGTTCATATAGAACTCAGTTTTTCTCTTGTTTAATAATAGCCTTATTTGAGAGGAAACTCTTCCACCTTCCTTAATTTACCAAATAATTACTAATTGCTAAGTTAAACCCGAGGCAGGTGTAAATTTACACTGCTCCTGACACAAAAGGACTCTGATTCCTATACTAGCGCTTCCAGCTGAGGGCTTGGCTGTGAAGCTGCCTCTGCAAAGACACAAGAGGTGGTTTTATCTCAGTCTTTTCTTACATAAAGGCCTGGACACAGTGCAAGGTATGTGCTCTTAAAAAACACTTGGGCTATTCTTTAGGAGGCAGTGGGTGGTAGTGAGTATCTTTTAGGCTTATGGTTTCCTTCAAATCTGAAAGATCATATTGCTTATATCAGGTCAATTTGAGACAATATGGTGGTAGGGCCCAGGAAATTTAAAGAGGATAGGAGCTTTTACTTCTCTTCATATGCATTGCCCCCTACTCTCTCCCTACTCTATTTCTACTGCATTCTGAAGAAGAACTTTTTTTTTTTAGCTCAAGCGTGTTGGTAATTTCAACACTGATGATCTGTTCTGCACTGTCAAGGGAGCTAAAATAACAGTCTTTAAAACAGCATTTGGCATTCGAGAAAATATTCCACAACAAAGATTATAGTCACTTATCATCTCTTGCTTCAGGCTGACTGCCCTCAAAATTTTTCAACTTGAAGCTGTGATAGTCATGGCCTGGGGTGTATCACAGACTTCCTGGCTTTGTCCTCAGGGCTATTGCAATAGTAGTGCTGTGAAGGAACATAATTAGATGGTGGGAAAGGGGTCTCTTATCTGGAGTATATCTTCTTTGCAACTGGTACTTAAGCTTGGAAACTGTGTGTAACGAGACTCAGTAATGTGACTACAGTTAAATGACTACTTTACCTCCTAAAAAGTGGGGTGCTCTCAGAGATAGTCTGCTTGTTAGCTTTGAGAGTTCCTGAAAGGCCTTTAAAAATCTGGGTGACACTTACTTTGCATTAGCTAATATTCTGAATACGTGCACAGGAAAACCTGAGCACAGAATCAATCAGTGGGGACTTTGTCAAAGTTAAACATTGAATTAGTTGTAGTGATTAATTACATCTCTTAATTCCTGAGCAACTAGAGAATCATACTGCCTTGCAAAGTAATTCCCATCCCTCCACACTATTTTCCCATAGACCTCCTTGAAAGCTCAGGGGTGGAGGACATGTTGTTTTCCAGCCTTTAGTCAAGATTTGGAAAGAGTCAGCTGTACATTTCATTTCTGTCATTGTTCTGAGACGGGTAGTGGTTGTTTAGCCTAGAGAGCCAAATAGCTCTGGGGCAAAGTAATCGGTCTCCATGCATGGTTAGTAACTAATACTGTTGTAAGACAGAAGAAACCTGAAGCACTGGATGTTTCTTTCCAATATCATGGCACTCAAGCAAGTAGGATATGTCTGAGACATGCCAGGCTCTTAATCCTGAGAGTCTACATGATAAATATGAAGTAGTAGGTTAGAACATGCAAAGACATCTCCTGCCTTCCCCTTATGATATAGTGCAGGGAAGCAAATTTGTATAGTATCACACATCTGTAATAGGGGATTTTTTCCCCTCTGTTGTAAAAAAAAAAGTGAAAGAAATCAAAGGGTAAAAATATTTTCAGATTTTTGTGCTCAAATTGAGGCTTCCACTTTTTCTTTAGCTGGCTAAACTGTGTGATTTGCTCTTTGGAGTTTCTCAGCACCAGTTCATTAATGTATGTTTTCATGGGGGAGAAGATACAGGAAACACACAGCTGAAATTACAGCTGTTTGACTGAATTTGTGAAGTCCTAGTCTGTGAGTTTGTCAGCCTCTCAAGTCCAGCTCTGTGAGAGGAGCCACCTTTTAAGAGATGTGTTAGTTTTGTCATGTTGGATTTAATTTATGAGAGAAGATTCTAAATCTGTTTTAATTTTGGAATGCTGAAACAGAAAAATCTTAACAGTCTGAAAAAATTGTGTGACATGCATATTAAGAAGAGAGGGGTCAGTGGAAAAGAAAATGTTTAGGATAGTAGGCAGGATAAACAGAAGCAAAGGAAAACTGAGATGGAACATCATAGGAAAAATCCTGGAATTAAAATCTGTTAATCTGAGTTGCAAGTATAGTTGAATCATCCTAGCTTTTTAGGACAGTCAATATTAGAATAGAAATGTAGCTAAGTATCTATAGGGTCTATCTGTAGGCTATCTAAAGAATATGCCTACATGTTTTTTAAAACACTTCTCACTGCACTACTAGAAAGGGGACTGGGGGGCAACCTGCTGAGGCAGGGAAGTGGTCTACCTGACTTCTGTACCTGTTCTGAACAAAAGCTCTGGAGCTCAGTCCACTTGCTTTATCAGATCACCGTGGGCACATTCCCATGTGAATATGTGGAATTTCCTGGGAACACAACCTTATAAAACCTTTCTTTCACTCCATCTGCTCAAACAATGTTTCCACGTCATCTTGCAGCTATCCAAACTTAAACTAGATTTTCAGATCCCCAAAGCTAGCTGAGCCTGAATGAAAGTGGCATCACTTCTCTCTCTCACATATAGAAAACACTCACAGGTCACCATATTATAAAGCTGAACGTGCCACTTGGTTTTCCTCTGAAAACCTGACATATCTACTAAACCTGATGTATCTTTTATGGCAATGAGGGTTTGACTTTTCTGCATTGTATCTAGTGTGGGCAATAGAATTAAAGGTTGCTCCAGTACTAGTGTGCTGTCTAACTTTTAAAAATTATTATTTCAGTTGTCTTCAACAGTGGCTTTCAGCACTGAGTAGAAGGTAAATCTGGGTCCTTTTCAGCTTTGGAGTTTCAGCAGATTTGCTAGACTGGAGTAATTTTATTTTTTTAGTGTTATTAAAGCTAACAGGCAGAATTCAGGCATTACAAGGGTTTTGTATAATACTTCTTTTCTCTTACACACTGCCGGTTGCTAACAGCACATGGAGCTAATCTGAGGTGGCCCAGCTTCTGGAATCTGCAGGCTGGATTAGTTGAAAAGGACTTAAGACACGTTGTCCAAATGTGAGGCTTTTTTTAGATGGTAACTCATCCTGCAGTTTAAGGCTAGAAATGGATCCAGACAAACATCTGAACTGGAGAAGAAATATGGATACAAATTTTGAAACTAATATTTTTCTCTACTGGAAAAGAACCCCCTAATTTTCTATTTATCCTGTTTCTCCTTTCCCTAACAAAGCAGTATTTTTCTGATCATGTGAATTTTATTTACTGACTACCAAGTAATTGCATGGTGAGTAATTGGATGGCTTTGCAGGACTGAAAATGGAATACTGACTGCTTAACCTGTAGGTGAGTATTTCAGCCCTGTGCTGCCCCAGCAGTGAGCTCAGATCGCTCTCAAGTGCCGGCTGCGTGACCCGGGGGGGATTCAGCCCAGTGGAGTCAAGCCCGTACATCACAAGGAACCACTTAGCTCTGCGGGCAGCCTTGGGAAAGGAGCAAGGACAGAACAGGTTTTAGGAAGAATGTCTCTCCTACTAACTACCCATTGTCTGGACGGACTGTATCTATGGTTATCTGAGAACATAGAAGTACTTGTAGTAATTGAGATCTCAATTTGTTCATGCTGAGTACCTGCCGAGCTCTGTTATCTTTCACTGACACTAGATGAAAATTAAATATTTGATTTAGCTGCAGGACCTCAAGTAACTGCCTAAATCACTGCTGGAAAAGTAAATAAGATTTTAAAAGAAAAACTTGTGGCACAGAAACTGCCAGAATGAAGCACTACTCAGCATTGCTTTAGCTGAGAGAGGGGAACAATTCCTGCTATTTCTCAGCAGTGGATCTTTTCTTTCTGACCCAGCAGCAGTTGATTAGTTACACTGAGCTGTTGTAATCTGCACCAGGTCCCCCTAAAATCCCTGAGTTTTTTGCTTAAGAAGGAATGGTGAAAAAATTCAGTCCAACTATTACAGTATAGAAACTTACAAAAAGAGCAAAGCTTGTAAAAAAAAGTTCAGCACAGACAGCTTTTATTCCTATAGATAGAGGTTTGTCTTTTTTTTTTTTTTTTAAATCCAATGGAACATTTTCCTCCTATAGTTTTTTGCAAATCTTTTTCCCGTTGTTGCTGGGAGATTTAGAACAAACAGGCAAACAATCAAGAGCATTTAATTAACTCTGAATTGCCTTGCCATTAAAAGAGAATTTCTAGGTTTCCCACTTCCCCAATTGGCCTAAAATCACAAAAATAACTTCATCTTTTTATAATCCTGTTTCACAACTCGTTTTTCACTGCCTAATTCCACTCTAGACTGGATTTTTCTTTCTTAGCTCTTGTTTTACCCCTACCACACATGTATCCACTCTTCTGTCAAAAACAAACTTGTTCGCACACCCCCACACATCCATGCTCACATACATCAGGAGTGGTTTACAGCTCAATTTGAAAGATGTTTCTTAACAAGAGAAAAAAAAAGCTTTCATTGTTTCTGATTCGGAGCACAAGTAACAAAACAAAGGAAACCAGAGTGGGCAGTAAAACTCTTGTGGTGTGCAAGCTCAGTTGTGGGAAATGTGGTGTTAATTTTTCTTGTTTTAAAATCCACTAATGCCTCTCACAGAACTTAAAAGAACATTTTGTTTACTTAAAAAGTAAAAAAAAAAAAAAAAACTGATGACTTTGTTATATGGGATTTATTTGGATTCTTTCTTTTTCTTAGCTAGGAAAGTTTGTAGAAAAACAGGATATTTGTCTCTGAAGAGGTTGTCTGCTACTTATTTCCCGCATAAACTTCCTGCTGTTGCTGTTTCAGAAACTACTGTCTAATCCACTTGTGTCCCAGGCCTTTAACTCTGTCCCTGTGCACCTGGTCCTCAAGCCATGGACTTTCAAAATTAATTTGTTCTCTCATATCACCCCTACCCTTAATTTCTTTAGCATCCACTGTCAAGCTCACACAAGTTTGTCCTCACTCATCCTTTCCTTGAATAATCATTTTGTTCACTTCTGTCCCTCAAATTTCCCTGTTTCCTCTCATGCCATTCTTTATATTACCTAAACTTGAACTGTCACCATCTTCTGTTGAAACCTGTGGGGAGGAGGTCCTTCCTTTTGTGGATGCTTCAGCACTGTCTCACTGTACAGAGAAAAGACCCACAGCATTGCAAATCTCCCTGGAAATTTGATTTCCTGTTTTTCTTTGACTTTGTATCTTCATACCCACTCCTTTCATCCTCTAATTAGTACAGCTGTTATGACCTTACTTTTTCAGTTTAGCTAGTCTCTATGGAGAGTGGTAATACCATGGCAAATTTTTTTTTTTTTTTTAGTGTGATAAAATGCCATTTTCTTCCATCAGGGCAGATTACACAGTCAGCTGTGTATTAAAAGGTCAATGTACAAAAACCTTATAAAAGTATTGATCAGTCTGGAAGCCAGTGATATTTTTGTAATGCCCTGGTGACACAATGATTAAACTGATTAAGCCATAAATGATGAGGACATCCACTTCTGTCAGTTCAGCTCCTGGAATAGCCATTCAGCCCCCAGTCTCCCAGTGTTCTGGATAAATGTGCTTTGAGTTCATTGTAAAACTCCAGGTCAATGGACTGCCGAGTACTCAAACAAAGCAAAATGTCCTGACCACGTGCAAAGCCAGCTCTTCTGCCTGTTCTGTCACAGGTGGAATCAAGGCAGGGAAATGTGAGCAGTTGGCAGACCTACAGCAGATGCTGTCTCAGTTTGTCTGTGATGAAGGTGAGCTATTCCTTCCTGATAGTGACATGTTTTCCACTCCTGCCTGGCAATTTGGTTGGCTGCTCTTCGCTACTTATTATCCAGACAGTCTCAGGTCTAATATAATTTCATTTGGAAAAAGTTTCTATCTGATTCTTTGTAGAACATAATCACAGTGCAACAGCTTCAAAGAGAAAACCTGAATGTGTCCAGCACTAACTACTGAGGCTACTCTAATGACTCAAAAAAATGAAGCTAAACCCTGAGACCATTTAAAGACTGTGACAAGTGTGGATGGTAGTGGTAGTAACGTCTTGCTTATTATGCATGTCGCATGAGGAGCACTGCACACCAGCTTTCTGCCATCTGAGTGGTGTGCCAGGACTTGGGGCCAAAACTTAGTCCTAACTGTTTAAGGCCCTGATTACCTGGGAAATGCTCCTTTTTTGTAGTGTCACATACCCAGAGCTGGTGACGAGGGAGCTGAAATGGGAGTGCGTCAAGACGACGTTTGTGGCAGCACACTCTGTATCACAGCCTGCATTGGCTCACTTGCTAGGCAACCTCTGAATGCTGCCTTTCTCAAGTGTTTGGGAGGAGGTGAACTGATCTCCTTTTGAGCATGTTTAGAACAGAGCAACTCTGATTCTGAATCATTCTGCCACCGATTAATTAACAGTGGGAACAGTTTATTCATTAACTGAACTTGTCTCTCTCCTCTGCTTTAATTTGGGAACAGCAATTAAGTAGTAAGGTTGATGAACCAGAGTGTAAATACTCAAACAGCTAGTCCCAAAGCCCTGTGCCTTTCTTTATATAAGGAGGGAGTTAACACACCTGTAATGTAAACTTCCTGCAACTCTCCTGTTAGAGCTTGTAGGGATGAGGCTATGGAGAGTGAGCAGTGTGGGTGCAGTGTTGGCACCCGCACACAACAGAAGCTGGGCATGGGCCAAGCTCAGCATGCAGATGCAGCTGGTGCATCAGGCCCTGCATGGATTTAGCAGTTGCTGAGCATCTGTGGAACTAGTAATGGTGCACAACAACCTTGCATGGAAGGAATTTAATTCCCTTTTTTTTTTAATCTTTATAAAAGCCCTCTTTGTAAATGCAGCTATGTGTACTAGCTGCAGTACCAGAGAGGATTTTTTGCTATGTAGCTAAGAATCACTAGATCCACCACTGATGTACATCTGCCTTCTGGATGGAAGACAGCAGCCTTTGTTACCATTTCCTGTGCACTTTATGGCATGGTGGTCACTAGCCCCGCTCTGATTCTTAGCACTCAGAAAGGACGAGAAAAATACTACCAGATGAATGAGCAACTGGTGTAATCCTGCTGAGACAGGATACCACTTTTAAGTTGCATGTGATTGATATTTTTGATGATTTCCACCCTTCTGGGGATCCGCTGGCCAGCTATAGGCAAAAAGTGATTCTAGGTTTGAGACCTCTTGGCAGCTGCAGGGATAAGCTGTTGAGCAGTCATTAACTGATGCAGACAGACACAAGGTCTAAAGCAAAAGGAAAGCTACTCAGGGAGTGAGATGTGTGAGCTTTTCTTTGAATTTATTCTTTAGCTGCTGTTTCTTGTCAAGGTCCACTGATTCTGTAGCTAATTTTGTAGTAGAGATTTTGTAATTTCTTTGTAAACTTGGCTCTCATTTTTCCAGGAGTTAGTTCAAACATTTAGTCTTGGTCTTGAACTCTCACATGACAGATTAGGCACCTGCATTATAATTATGACCAGACATTTTCTTTTCCCAAGGACTTTTCTTGTCTCTTTTTCATTGATGCCAGGAAGAGTTTAGTAACAGTCAAGGAGGTTAACAACTGAATTACTTACTTCTTCAGTCCTTGGTGCCAAGAGCTTGTGAAACTGTAGACTTGTTTCACTATTATGTATTAATGGTCAAGAGTGTGATAGCACCTTGAAGAGAAGACAAAAATACAAACTAGGCCTCCACCTGTCAAATGCCCTCCCTCCTTGCAGAACAAATGAGTGACAAAAAAAAAAAGAAGGCAGAAAGAGATGGAGATACAGAGGGAGACAGCAGCAAAGATGGGGGCAGTTATTGAATAACCAGTTCCTCCAGTGTCCTCCAGAAGTCTGCTTTTTCTTTTCAGCCCTTTTAGAGAAGATCTTGTTGGCAATCAAATTAGAAATGGAGGCTAAAGACTGAGCATGCAGCGGGAGAAAGTGGCAGCTTGAAACCTCAAGACACTTCTGTCCTGTGAAGAAGGATTGTAACAGGATGTATGTCAGAAGAAAGGGTATGGATTGACTTCAGAGAGCCTGTGCAGATGGGTAGCAGATAAAGAAGGATCTGAGTATCAGTGACGCTTCTGTCCCTGATAGAGCTCAGAGTAAAACAGAGTATTTAATTACAGGAAAGTTTCAATTACATGGCTTGCTGGTGCAGTGTGTAGTCAAACGCCTGTATTGAATAGGTCCTTCAGGTTGCTGAGCATGCTTTCAAGAAAAGATATTAAGGATAGATGAAACATAAATCAAAACTGTCTCGTAAAGATGCACTATGGTCATCCTACTATGAGGCAAATTAATTTTGTAAATGGGCAAGGAGTGCATTGGTTCTGCTCTGTCAAAGACCTCCACCACAAATTATTTTGACTTGTGACAGCCACAAGCTGAAGTAATAAAATAAACTTAAACCTGATCCTGCATGCTGCACATGAACATCTCTCTCCTGCCAGACAAAATGCTTTCAGATGTCTCTTCTAAGACAATTGATTATTGAAGAGCCTTTAAAAAACCAACCAAACAAACAAACCTAAAAAAACCCCAAAAGCTGGTGACATACCATTTGCATAGGTAAGATATTTCTCTTGGATCTCCTCTTTCTATCCTCTATGTTTGTGCAGCAGGCAGCAGCAGTGCTGCATGCTCCCTCCTTCCCTCCTACCCTGGAAACCCACTGTGTGGAATAAGCAGAGGGAAACTTGAGGTGTAATAAAGAATAAATATTTGCCATAGAGCTTACATGTTAATGACCAGCCAGAGTTGAGAAAATATCAGGTTCAACAGTCACCAAGTGTGACAAACTACTCTTTAAGAAAGGAATTTGAGGCCTTACTTTGTTAGGATCAGTTCCAGACCAGGATTTAGGCATCATGACTTTCAGTAGAGGAATTCCTTCCCCCCTCTCCAATTCAAAAGCTTGGTTACAGCGCATGAATGTACAGGGTTGACTTCCGATCGTTATGTAGTGAATTTAAGTGTCTAAGAATAGCAGTCACACTGAATGGAGGGCATGAGAGAAAGTCTGATCCAGCCAACTGGCAGTGCGATGAGACCTCTCTCTATATTGCCTGGATTTAGAGAGTGATTGCAGAGGTGGCATTCTGAAATGGAGATTCAGCTTCTGAAACTGCTTCTGGCAGATAAATGCCCGGCCTGTATGCTTTGGGTAAAACTTGCTATTTTTTCATAAAACTTATTTGAAGGAGGAGCCTTCAGCAATCCTTGTTTCATACCTAGATTACTCATGCAGGAAGTGTTAGAGATGAGTATAGACTTTTGCCTGCAATGATGCTATAAATAACTCTCATATGGGAAAACTTTCTGCATTTCTTGAGCCTGGGTCAGTGTGCTCAATGTGCACAGATTCACTGGAAAGCAAGCAGAAATATAGCGTGGTTGAATAGTACAGTGCTTGCATCTTAAAATTGTTAATAGTTTCTAATTATTTACTTGTTCCTCTCATTGTGATGGCAAGAACTATACATTCATACAACTTCATGAAAAAATGTGAATGAGAAGCTATCAGGTGCTAGTTAACAAGTTCAGATTGCTTCCTCAGTGACAGGATTGCACTTGAATGTTAGAGTGAAGGATAGGAGTGCTGGTTTCTCAAATTGTTTAGCAGTAATGGGACCTCACTAATGTCTAGTGGCCTAAAATGAGACAGATTAAGGAACAGATACCATAAGACATAAAATGGCATAAATATGTCAGTTCTTCTGAGCAGGGAGTAGGACACAGGAAAATTCAATAGGAGAGAACTAGACCAGCTGGGTTGCCACAATCAAATAGACTGAAACCCATCACACCCCCAAGAGGTGTCATTTTGTTCTATCTTTTTCTGTGCCCATAAGCAGGGTCTGCAAAGGCATATTAGATTTCTTCTCCATGCCCTTTCCTCTTTTCACTTTCACCTTAGAGGTGATACAGACACTTGATCATTATGACTTCCAATGACTCATGCTCAGCAACACAAAGCTAAATTGATTATCCATCCATCCTCCAGGAAATACTGGTGGGTATGCTCAGGAATTTAGGTTAGGTTCAGGTAAACATCTCTCACACTGGTTCTTCTGATGACTAGAGCAATTTGGTCCTTCCTGCTTTCTGTTGCTAACAACAGAAGTCTTGTTCTCAGTTAAATTAAAAAAAATGTATACTTGGTAGTTAAAAAAAACCCAAACAACAAAAAACCCCAACAAAACCCTCCATCAGAAAATATAATGATATACCAGAAGAACCATTTATGCATTAAAACCTCTTCTCAATTTTCCAGAAGGCATCCGAAGCTCATTAAAAAAGGCTTTATTTTAGTGTGGTTGTGGTTTTCATTTTCTCTCTTCTTAAACAGCTTCTGTCACAGACAAATCACTTTCTCTGGCATTTTCAAGCACATATTTTCTAGCAGTCATGCTAATACCATCATGGGAGGGAAGCATTTAACTATTGCTGTTTCACCTCTGTCTCAGCAGTGACCAATTCTGTCTTGCAATTGCCATGGAATACAATTTTTCTGTACGGAAATGTAGCCACAATAGAGCCCTTCCCTGTAATAAAACCAAAGAACTTATCCAATGACTAATTTCTGCAAATCTGTTCTTTTGCTTGGTTGAATTGATGGAATACGAAGACATCTGCAAGTAAAGTAATCATCATGTACCCAGGATGCAGCACACAAGCTTGAGATTTTGTTGCAGGCTGTGTTAAGAATCAGATAAAGGGCAGGATTAATCAGTAATTGTGTGTTTGGTCTAAGGTGGTTGATTTTACCTGAAATCTGCCTCCAGTGTCTGGGTGCCAAACTGTGGTGGCCTTATCTGCAATGTTTGCTGTGTAACAGCCTTATTCAAAATGTTTTCAAGTCAATGCAAGACTTCTTATTGTTTTTAACTGTTTTGTGTAAGGCTCTGATATGAACACGCCTGGGAAGCCTCAATTATAGCCTTCATCTCCCTGCTTTGAAAATGTGGTCTTGGCCACCCAGCCAAGAAGAAGGCTTCCTTGGTGCCAGCAGCTGGACTTTTTTATTGTTACATCCCTTATCGGCAATGTGACTCAGTAGAGTCTGATCTAGCAAGGTACTTAAGACACATTCTTAATTTTAAGTCACCTTATGGGCCTGTGTAAATCAGGGAGAACTCTTTGGGTGCTTAAAATCAGGCAGGTTGTCACCCAAGTCCTCAAAATGCAGAATCAGAATATTCATACCTGCAACTAGCAGTTCTTCTTGGTACTAGACTACTAACTATTACTGTAGTATTGGAGAATGAAGATGGAACCCTTTGGTCCCTGAGGTATTCTGTTGAAAGATCTGAAACAAAGCACTTATTTGGCACAGGAATGGAAGAAAGAGAAGGCCTTGAAGGGGAATACCTGACAGCAATGATGTCAAGTTAGTCACTGGAACAAATAAGCCCATTGATGGAGAAGAAAGTTAAAGAGGACCAGAAGTCCCAGAACTAAATACTAGAAGTCTCTGCCCAAGTTATTGCCATAGATACAGAAAGTTAATAGGAGACTGGAGCTAAATTCCCTCCTTCTGTTATACCATGTCAGACCAGTTGTCTGTGGTGGCATCACACTTAGTGCTTTCTCCATGGGTCTCCTAATCTGTGAAGGTGTTAACAGCATTCCCAATAAAGTCTACCTGGTGACTTGACCTTGATGTGCTTTCTAGGCACACTAGGGTGAGGTTTTCTAGGACACTGAAGCTGGCCTGGTATCTCATTGGTCTTTACAAGAGGTGAGCTTGGTACTTTATTAGCTTTATTATTAGCTAGTTTAGGAAGTCAAGCCAGCTCACAAGTTAAACAAGCATTGGAATGGGTGCACAGGAAAAGGCAGAAGTAGTCCACAGCTGTGGCAGGGGGGTAGACTTTCCCTCAGGAATTAGACAAGTGCAGCTACTTCATACAAGGTCAGCGTTTTTCATACCTCTTTCCCCATCAGTACCACCTCTATTTTCAGAGCTTAATGACCTACCCTTGTTCATGTCATCCTTCCCTATGTAGAACAGTGCAGCAGAAGGACTGAGACACTCAGAATTATTGTGCAGATGAGGGAAGGTGTTTACTGTAGAACTTGTGATGGAACCTGAGTAGATGCTGAGTAACAAGAAACTCCTCATTTACTGTGTCTTCCTATAGACCCCATGTCAAGTCACTACCTTCATGAGACCCTCTTTTTGTCTCTTTACAGGAAAAGTATAGTCCTCTGCCTTCTAAAAATATCACAATGCTGAAGTATTTATTTTCCAGAAAAAGTAGTTGGTTTCAGCTTCAGACCTATCAAACATTCTCATGGTTCTTGTTCATACACTTATTTTTTCAAAAATGTATGGGAGATGAGAAGACTGAAGGTTAGTGGTCCAAAACAAATTTTAGTGGTTATTACTGCAGCAAAAAGTTGTATTTGGTAAACATATGAACAAGAGCTTTTTCTTCTCAGCACTTTTCTTTTTTCCCCACAGAAGAATGTGAGCCACTCTTTATTAGGTGTAAATTGTGTACTACTGCATCAAGAGAATGATGTTGATTTACATGGGGTCATGGCTTGGCTCACTCAAGCTCTGCTCCACTTTGCTGGACTACTCTGTGACTGCAATGAGGCATCCTAGAATTTCTCCTGCAACCCTATTCCTCACATCTCCCAGGCCATGGTGTTTGTGTTTCCTAATTTTAAAGCACAGTGTCTTAATTATGGTCAGAAAAAAGACACAAGGGAAGGGAATGTTCTGGGCTGTCTTTTAACTGCAGTTCTTACTGGTATTTATTTCAAAGTAATTATAGGAATGGAACTTACTATGAAAAAATGGCCTTTTCCTACTAACAATCTCAGACACTTATGTGTATTTCAGTCAAATTTGCAGACCTTTGTTGACACAAGTTTTATTGCAAGCCATGTTTATTTTCCAGCCACTACTACAAAATAGCCTTGCAGCAAGGGCTGTCTTCAAGGAGAGAAGGATAAAGAACCAGAGGGACCAGCAGTGCAAAAGTCAGTTTTTTCCGGTACCCTCTTAATACAGGCAGCTTTTGCTGCCGAAACTGTGAGCCTCTCCTGCCCCCTCGTGCAGGCATGTGAACACTGCCAGCAAGTCCCTTTTTCAAAAATGTGCTCAGAGAAATAGCAATACAGATAAACATGCAAAAGAGCTTTGAGATAAAGCAGCTGTGTTGACTAGTGTTTTATAAAGGATAGCTATGTGAAGACAGCCATCTAGTCCTGCACTGGAGAATCACCCAAGCCATTAGCAAAGAGAAGTTTCTTCTTGGCAACTTGGTTTTTCAGGCTGTAGAACACACAAGTTTATGAAGATAGTAGATCTGGTGAAAGTCTGTTTATGTGTCATGTTCAGATTTGACAATAAATGTTGTCCAAAAGTTTAATTTGAAGAGCCATGTCTTCAGGAATTAAGTGTGGGAGCATCAGTTAAGCCTTTCTCCTCTACTGCTTCTCTCTGCAGGACAGGTCTCCCACACATGATTGTCTGCTGGTATGTTGCTGGATCCTGCTGCCACCTGGTGCTCCTTACCCCCTCATCTTGTATCTAGATGGCTCAGACTAGACATCTGTTCTTCTGGACTGTGTCTCCCACTACACTGAGTTTTAAAATATTTTTTGGGTGCCCTTAATTGAAAAAAATCATCAGGATAAATATCAAACAGTTCTCAGAAAGAGCATGGTGATCAGAGGGTGAGAGGCACTGCAATACCTAGGTTTCGCTATCATATTTCAATGCACAGTTTTATGTATCTGCACCAATACCAGGCCATATTTAGAAGACTATTTGTTTTGTTTTTCTCAGTGCTAGCTTAGACAAAATTTCACCAAGGTTAATGGGAGTTCAGCTGAGCAGAGAATGAATACAACTGGAATGAGGATTGTGGTATTTGGTTGGGATTTTTTCTTCTTTTGTCCTAATACAGTCAGGGTCAGAGTGGATTGATCTGTGTTCCAAAAACATCTTAGCAGAAGATATTGAATTACAGCAGCAGCTTCCCCACTTTATTTTTGAGGATCAAACTGTTCTAGGGTGCAACCTAGGTTATATAACTAATGCTATTGAGCAAACACATACCAACATTGTCTGTGGTGTTAGAAACCCTTATATTTTGAGTGCAGCTTCACTGTTTTAGGAAAAAGAACAATCAGTAATACATGACTGATCAAGAGCAGAGAGAATAAGTGGAATGGTCAGGAATACAAGTCCTCTAATTCTTTTTCTAGGTTCTCATCCTGTAGGTTTTGGGTCTTTTTCATCATCTTTCTTTGCATAAATGAAATCCTAAGACTTCCCCCTCTCAAATCACAACAAATCCCCAAAACTGAAAACCAAACCTAAAAAAAAAAAAAAAAAGAAAGAAAACCCACATCAAAAAACCACCAAACAACAAAGAGAGGAAATTGCTGCTGTGATTACTGTGAACAGACTCTTAAGAGCAGATTTATGAGGTCTTCTAGTCTCTAAACTGGCTTTGCTTACTGGAAAACATTCCTGCAAGCAGCAGGGCACCATCGTGTTGTACAAGGGAGAGGTGGTGGTGGAGCACTTGAATAAACAAAGTCACAGAAGAAAAATCCACTAACAGTTGTTAAAAACAAGGATACAACATCTGTGTCAAGAAGTTCCTAAACTATGGATTGCTGAAGCCCATGGCTTTCCCAAGGGAAATATAACAGCAATCTTGTTATGCTGCTTCCCTACCTACGAACTTATAGTTAATGCCAAAAAAGAGAGAATCAGGCAGCTGATTGTGGTGGTGTGCAGGGCCATTCTATTCTTACGGGGTCTCTTAATCTGAAACTTAATGACAGCAAGTAAGTTGTGATTTACAAGGAAAGAAATTAAGTAGAGAGTAATTCACATACTCTTCTCAGTGCCAGGCAGACCTGACTGCAAATGTACAGCTATGAAAACAGAGGATTGAAAGCCATGAAGAGCTACAAAATTATTCATCAGATCCAAATTTTAAATAATTCAACTTAGAAAGATAAAGTGATGGTGGTGGTGGGGTTATTGCAACTTTTTAAAGGCCTCAATTAAGACTAGAGAAAGAGAGCCAATGCACCTTTAAAACTTTCTGCTTAATCAAGTATAGCAAATGCTCGTTTAATGATTGTCTTTTTGTACCAACAAGAAGTAACAACGCTTTTAGCAAAAGAAATGGAATGAGAGAGAAATTGCCTAATCAGCCCTACTCATGCAGTGCTTTGTGAGAGAGATTATTGAATTTTCAGTCTCTGCAGAATTTTAATGAAGCTCTGTCTTGCTGGAAAATCCAGCCCTTTGTCAATAAAGTTCAATAACTCGACCACCCATGTAATAAGATGTACTGCCTGCAATCTTTCACTTGCCAAAGCCAGAGCCCTGCTGGAGTCTCCCTGAAAGTTGGAACTACTCATTTATGTTGTGTATTTTCCTACTGTCTGCATGCAGTGGAACTTGTATTTACTGTAGTGAAAGTGTTTACAGTGAGGTAGAGAAAAAAATCAAATTTTTCTCAAGGTGCTGGTTTCTAATCTAATAGGAATATTGCCCTGCTGAAAGGGAGTACAATCAACCTGTGTTTAGGACAACATCTGCCACACAAAGAGAACAGCAGAACTCTTCATTAAGTTACAAAATAAGTAACAAGGTGTTGAGGAAGCAAAAACTATAAGAAAGAGAGGTGAAAGATGTTTCAGTAAGGTCTGAGCTGAGGTGAAAAATGAATGGGCAGAGAAATTCAGGCCACTAAATAGCAGAATACCCTTGCACCACTGCCGTTGCTTGGTATGAGAGGAAAAGTGAGACCACTATCTGCCAAACTGGATAGAGCATATTTCTATGGGGAATATTTACCAAAAAACCCAATAACCAAAAACGGAAAACCAACAAAACAAAACCCAAACAAATTTCACCAAAACCACTAAAAAGCCAAAGAAAGGAACAAAGTTAATTTGGCTGGATGGGTATGGAATGGCTCTTAAGTATACACCAAATTTTAAGTTTAAAAAAAATCAGAAATTTCAGGAATATGAGAAGATTTTTTCTATTGCATAATTGGCCACAGTGAGATCCTCTGTGCTGCTAGTTTCAAACAGAAATTCTATACTGGATTTACAGGATCTTTTGTTGATGAAAGTTTTATTGTAGCACTAACTTATTGCAGTGAGAATTTTTTTTTTTTATTAACTATGCTTTTTGAGTGGAAAAAACTTTTGCTGAAACAATTTCTAAACAGATTGCTCTCTAATTCTGGACTGGATTGCAAGATGAGCTAGAAAGGAATTAAAACTTCTGAAGAGGAATTTGTGTAAAGAAAAATCCATAGACAGCAGTGGGGAACTGGGATTTGATAAAACCAGGAAAAGGCTCAGTAGGTCAGACAAGAGGACACAAAGTTATTGAAGAAAATGTTATCAGAAACCAGTGAGGTAATATACAGAATAACACAGAGGCAGATTAGCCACAGCAGGAGAAAACTTAGAATCAACCCTGACATCAAGGTTGGTGATGGAAGTGAAGAGAAGAAACCTGTTGAATATATGTCATGGAGAGCAGAAGGAAGTGTGAAGATTTTGTTGTACAGCTGCCCATAAATATCTTTCATATAATGGCTTAAATTAAACGAAGCTAATACCACAAAATTAGATGGACAGAAAAGACAAGGAAGTAATTAAAGATACCCAAAGGATGAAGAATAGGCAGACAAAGACTAGTAATGCAATGGATATTGTTTGTTTTATATAGACAGTAGAAGATCAGAAAGATTTAATGAAGATTCTTATAAGCTATGGAAATCTGTCAATTAAAATATTGTGATTAGCTGAAAATCTTGCAGACAGCTTTGGAGAAGAATGTTTGCTGCCTAATGAAAAGCCTTTGTGGAAGGATGACAAAAATGCCTTAAAAGTTTCACAGTGATTGCTCTGGAGGAAAAAGGACTAATGACTGGTGAACCCCAGTTTTGGGTAGCTTTTAAGTTGGGTAGGTGTCTGAAGTTCTTGCTGCTCTGGCCATTATCACTCATCAAGTCATTCATCTTAAAGGAGATGTAACAAAGGTCACATTTTCCAGAACTAGTCACAGGTAGCATTATGATCTGGGAATTTTATGACATTCAGTGGTAGAAATGAGATAGGGGACAGGTAAATATCTTAATAATAAATATTAAGAAACACTGTTAAAGCTGCAGGGATTTTAATCAATGAAAGAATTATCACGGAAATGGAAGAAAGCAGACAGAGGGAGGCAAAGAGAATGGGCAAGAGTAAGGGAAAGAGGAAATTATTCTGGAAGGAAATGGAGCTGATGGCACTGCTGAAGAGTGGTTTAATAGAATGGAACTGTGCATCATATTGAAAACTAATCTAAGTAGAAAGACAGATTATTAAATACTTGCAGAAGAATTGTTTTCATGTCCAGCAAGAGCTAAACCCAGAGCGGAATAAGAACATGAACTAAATTTTTAAAAGCGAAGAGACTTCTTTCTTGAGTACTTGCTGGTAAATAGGTTGGAATTGGAGTAGCAGATAATGTATTGGAGAAAGGGAATTTATAAACAAGGTGTAAAAGAGAGTAGACTTTTGAGCCCTCAGGAACAGACTGCTAAAAAAGTGTGAATGAAGCAGCTATTTTAAAGGATGTTTGTTCCAGGATAGCTGCCTGGAAAAAGAGAGAAAACACCAGAGAAAGAAACACACAAAAGTTAATGTTTGAGACATAGTACATGTCTTAATGGCAATGAAGAGAGAAGAAATGATTGCCAGCAAGACTAGAAATTGGAGAGGGTGTGGTGAACAATGAACTTGCATATACCAGTGTTTGTTTGCTGGAGTCAGATAATTGCTAAAGCATTTGTGGTTTGTGTCTTAGAACAAATGTCTGGGAAGAGTCCAGGCTTTGTCTTACTGAGTGTACAAACCAACTGAGATTAACTGATTACTGATGAACACAAGGTAAGGACCTTTTCCTCTGTCATGTAAGACTCTCCAATGGTGGGAGTAGGTTAGCCAAGAGTATTTCTTTTCTATCTTATAAGTTGTTTAGACAAGGTAAAACATGCCATTGAATCACGTGCCATCCTAGGTCAATCACGAGACATATTGCTTCAAGCAGAGGTTACTGCATACAATTCTGGCCTTTATGTCAAAGGGAGTCTGAAAAGTCTATCTTAATGTTCCTTTTTACTTTTACACTTCATTAACACAAAGTATTACAGTTCATCTTCTTCCTATGAAGACAAAATTCTTTATAGAATGGTGTGTTCTCTAAGTTCAGAGTGTGTAGTATTTTATTACAGAGAAGGATTCTTACTGCATCCCTTTCTATTAGTATGAATCCATAATTAAAAGGTATTACATTAAGCAGGTGCTTGATTAAACTCTAGGTGGGACAAAGCAATGGCACCTCAACAAAATTATTTAAAGGATGTGTTTTGATGACCAGACCTTTCTGCAGACCCACCTTATTCATTCCTCTATGCACATCCCGTATGCCATTCCTTACCATAAGGACTAACAATAAAGACACAGCTAAGTAAAAGTGGAAGGCAGTAACATGAAATGCATGGGTTTCTATGAAACAGCAACTCCTGCCAACACTTCCAAGACTAGTATTCAGTTGCAGCCTTGCAGATGACATCTATGTAGGTCATTGTGGCTAATTATATATCTGAGATGCTATTTTCTTTCCTGAAAAGGTGCAAATAATTGTGAATAGCTGGATACCTCTCTCAGTTGAAATTACATGAGATAACAAGATTTAATTACAGTAAATGCAAATTATTTTAACCTTGTTAACAGCCTACATGAAAGGTAAGAAATATAGGTTTTATTCCTATCTTTGCTACAGCATTTCCTTCACTATGAGCATTTGTTAAATTTACTCTTGCTGACTAGTATTGTGTTTAAGGTATTTTGCACAAAGTGAGGCACTACTGTATGGCTTAAATGCTTGTTCTTTCTTCTCCTGTATGTGTCATTTTACATCTGTAAGATGTGGCTTATGTCCTCTTTGTAAGATACTAAACAAGCACAAAGTTTAGTAATACAGTAAAAATTATGCTAATGAGTGTGCAAAAGTTAATCCTGCTCTGAAAATAAGCATATATGATAAAATATAGCAACCTAAAAGTACAAAAATATATATTCAGTATAAAACTGGGCAAAACAGCATCTCTACCAGATATAAGATACACTGGGACAGTGCAGCAAGTGTAATTTCATCAAAGAATCACCACTACTGGAAAAATTAAAACTGCAAAGAAGAGCCCATGAATATCCTCCACCTTTATGAACTGATATTTATTTTGTCTTGGGTTCTTTTTCCTTCAGCTCTAAAATCAAACTTTTTCAGTTTAGTGCATCTTAAGTTTTATAATTAGAAAATACTGATAATCATATTGCTCTTCTTAGTTGTTGCCATTTTAATTTTCATTATATACCATGAAAAGGTATTTTGTCTTTTTATGAAAATAATGAGACACACTGCTGTTATGATACCTGCATGGTCCTCCTAAAAGGAAACATTTTAACATGCTAGCTACTCTCTGAGTGCATGCATTACAAAAGCTCAACGAGTCAGAGAGACTGAAAGCAAGCTCCTTGTTCTTGAAGTTGGTGGGAGTGGTTTCAAGCACCAGCTAAGTGCTTGGATTATATAATAACTTCTGGCATACATCATCACAGGTATTTAATATCTTTCATTTCCTTTGATTCTGTGAATATCAGCAGTTTCAGAGTATACAAAGTGATGTATGTGAGCTCCAATATGCTGATAAAAGTCCAAATTGCAAACCTCATTCTTTCTTTCTGAATGCCTGTCCCTACCTTCACCACATTATATAAGGGTCTTTGCTTTCAAGACACAAAATAAAAGAATGCTTAAAAAGTTAGATACTATAACAATGACAAAAATCCTACTTGTGAATCCACTCCTTTAAAGTTTGCTCTTGCTTCTCTTTTATATTAAGCATATACATATCTTCAGTGTTGTTTATTGTCTGCCTCTATGTTTACCCTTCTCAAAGAAAGTGTGGGAGTGTTGGTTGCCTTGTGAAAGTGGATAGCAGGGGAACTCGAAGTAGAATTCCGTTATCTTTTTTTTTTTTTTT
>VZRZ01007932.1:571049-603521 GCA_013398175.1 Climacteris rufus
CATTATATCCCAACTCTTTTGATTAATCCTGTGCTAAAGCTAGAGGGGGATCTTTTATTTGCTTGGCCTGAGTTCTTCATCCTAAAAGGCACTTTGATTTGCATGGAAGGAATGGCATTGGAAAGATTACACAGAAAGGGGCTTATATGAAGGAAAGCTGATTGAGAAAGCTTATTTTAAAGTCTGGTCCTTTTAGCTTTGTATTATACATTAAATTAGTTCCTTACCCTTTATAGTTCTGTACTCTTGGTATGAAAAAAAAATAAAAGAAGTATTTTTAATATAACATAAAATCTCAGACATATTTCCCCCAAGAATGTGGAGCTTTAAAGCTGAGGATAGATTCAAGGAAGAGTTAGATGTCTCTAGTCCTGTTGAGAGCTGGGGAAAAGTTAGCAAACCTGACCTCATTCCTGTTTCCCTGCTGGGCATTAGAGCAAGGGGACAGCAAGGGGTGGAGTGCACAGAGCAGTTGCTCTCAGCCTGATTGTTGTTGTTTTAGAAGGGAGTTCTTGATGGGAGGGTCCTGAACCATCCCCAGGAGGAGCAACATATATTAGTAGAAGTACATAGACCAAATTTTTATAAAAAGCAATGATAGACACTAATGGTGAAATGAGATAAATCACCCTCAGCTGGAAGCACTAAAGGTCATTTGTGATTTAGTACTCAGAGCAACGTTAGAAAGGCAATCCTATCCTCTTCATTAATCATTAGAACTCCTGTATTGAATTGCTTCTTTGTCTGCAAAAATTGGAAGATGCGGAAATTTTTCTATTTTCCCTCCTTGATGTATTCAATTTTGTATTTTTTGATGTGTAACACCGAAAGGCATAGCTTGTCCTTCTACTAATTCTTTCTCCAAAATCTCTTATTTCTGATGCTGTTGTAGAATCACATTCCTGGCCCCTCCAACCTCTCATTGTATGGCAAGGAGAAAAGAAGAGAAGGAATAGGAAGAATTTTGTTTCCCAGCTTTGCACAACACTGAAGCTCAGACCTTGTGTCTAGCAGCAAGTCTTGTCTTGCTGCTAATGAAAAGCCTCCTGCTGCAGTAGATGTTTTTGCTGCCTCAGTGGGCCAGTGGCCTACCTCCAAATTCATACAGCTGTTGAAGAACCCTCTTCCAGGTTGTCCCTAGCTGGGTAAAGTATATTTTACTCTATGAGTTATGTATGTAACATATATATTTACGTGTTGATATGTTTTCTGCCCCTCTGGGAAAATCTGTGCCACTAACATGAATTTCTGCTTAGCACCTGAAACAATTAAAAAAAAAAAAGAGTTTATTCTAGAGAAATGTAAAGAAAGTAAATTGGCCACCAGATGTGAAAAATGAAGAGAGGATATGAATTTCATAATTACCTGAGACTTAAGCAGAGATTTAGGGCTTCTCTGTTAAGTTAATTTGATAGAGAAAAATAGCTAATTGTTACAACTTGTGAGAGTAGGGGTCAATTTCTTTCCAAAACTTAACTTTTGTCTAAAGGCCATGTTTCCTTGGATAACCCTTTTGACAGTGGTGATAAATATACTTCCAAATATTTCCTGAGACTTTTAACTTTGACGAGCTACTCAGTTATGACGTGACTTCTAATGAATTAGACCAATTTTTTTTCCACATACAATTGAGATGTGTCTTCCTATAAGCAGGTTAGAGAAAATAATCATTTCTGAATTGTCACGACAATTTCATCTAAGTCTGTAAGCTGTTATAGCCTACAATTTGAGAACAATTTAATTATGTGAACATTGCAATGGTAATAAGGAAGACTGCTTATTGCTAGCTCACAGCAGAGATTATACATGATAGGTAATGAGACAAAGCAGACAGTAGTAAACTTGGTCCTGGCAATTCCCCTGTCTGAACGTGCTGGTTTTGGAGAAGCATGGGCATGTAAACGTTTCCATGGCCCTGTGGGTGCTTGTAGATGGAAGCCATTCTGGGAGATGCCAAATGGTGCTATGAAGTCCATGGATATAGAGTATGCTTTGTACCTCTTTGGGGCAAGACCCAATAGACATAAGCCCTTGAAATAGTATTTTGATAGAGAGATATTTCACTTGTCCATTATACAGTCTCAAAGAAGTGACTCAGTGTTAAACGATGAATCAGAAGAAGCACCCGCAAAGGGCAATGGAATTGTACAAGATTTCAGCAGAACCAATTTGGGTCACTGTGTGTCTTTTTGGCTTATTTCTCTTGTTGCTTTATTGTAGAGTCTTCCACTATTGTGAGAAATAAATGACTTGATATTCCTACCTTCTTCCAAGTGGGCAGGATTAGTTTTTTACTGCCCTAATAGTGCATGAATAAGCGTATTGCTGGGAAGATGAAGGAAAATACTGATCCCATGCAACGTTGCCATCTGATTTGATCCATTATGCACATCTCTGCCAACCAGCATCATAGAGACCAACTTTATCTTGTGTAAAAAGTGATTGATGCAGTACATGTGTTGCAAGGCTCAATGGTGAGCCTTTTATTTGCACTCCTCTGTCCAGCTGCCGGTTCTGTAATCCAGGGTGGACTGCCAGGACACATCCATTTGAATGTGTATTTCATAGCTTTATTTTCAGTGGTTTTGTTTCAAAGTGGCCCTTTTGACTCTGGTGTTATCAAATATCCTTTGAGCTTTGCACTCCTGGAGTGTGACATTGCCAACCCCTTCACAAAGTAACAGCTGTGCTCCAGTGTCTGCTGGTCTCTTGTTCAGTTTCTGTATCAGTAGATGGCTCTGCTTCAGTAGTGTGTGTGAGAATTGGGTCTGACTGCCCTTATTTCATTCTGTCATTGCCTGTTGCACTTTGGAAGGTATACAAGGCATAAGGCTATGTGGTTAGCATGCCTCTGCACCACTAAGTTCCATTTTTGTTCTGCTTGATATTAGCTCTTCACTGGTTGTTTTGGAGAAAACTGTGTGCAATGAAAGAAGAGTTTCTATTTGCAGTGTGATATTATTGTTTGGAATCCATCTGAGGGCTGTGCCTGTCAGCAGCTCATGTGCTAAACGAGAGAGAATTCACCTTTTTCATATTTTCACTGTCTCCTTTTTTTTTTTTTTCTGATACTCTGATGATTTCAAGATTAGGCAGGCTGTAAGTCAGCAGTGAAATTTGCTGTGTCCTGGGGACCACCATCTAAAGGTAATTTTAGGCCCTGGCACTCTGACTTAGCAGACACAGGTGGATACAGCTGCTGTGCACAAAAATGGTAAGCATCTTGAGAAACAGCACACAAAGCCAAGCAAGAAGGCAATACAACATATTATTCCTGCAAAAGCCTGGCAGAACAGTTGTTGTGAAAATGTGCAGTGTGCTAATTGAATCTGCCTGAAGGTGCGTAATTGCAGACACCATTCATTCAGTCAAAATGATGAAAACTTGTCCATTTTTTCCCTTTTCCTCCTCTCTTTCTCGCTCTTTGTAATGTGTGACTTTTTCCGTACCTTTCTCTTTGTGTCGTCTTTGAAAATGGCCTTTGCCAAATGCAAATGCCACCTGGCATTAATGGCTGTACTCTGAAATAACATTGCAGGCTGTAGCAACATTCCATGCAGAAGTAAGCCATTATTTTTTGAAAATGTGTATTCTGTACAAGGCTAGGTAATATGTCAAAGTTCTTTGCCTCCTTGAATGTGGAATTCTGCTTCTATGTTATCTTCATAATGGTGAAGCAACAACATGTTGCCACTGCTTGTAAAATTTTCAGTATATATTCAATAGTGATCTTTTGATTTTTTTACATTTAAAAATGCTTCTTCTCCCTGTTTATGTCAAACAAAATTGTCCAGAACTGTAAAATGACTGTACATGTGTTGCTGTTGTTGTAGAGGAATTTGTTTTTGTCTTGTCCAGAACTGTAAAATGACTGTACATGTGGTGCTGTTGTTGTAGAGGAATTTGTTTTTGTCTTCTACCCTGCTTCTAGGTCTTAAGTTCCTTTCAATTCTCCCTTACTGAGTTACATTATCTCTGAAGATGTATTATTAAGGCTTCTTTAGATAGCTTTCTGGTCAGACAGAACCTTTAACAGAAACCACAAGCTATATTATTCAAATCTTCTTGCCTCAGAAAGCTCATCTTCATAACAATTGTATCAAAGAATTTATTATGCCACATTTTGCAAAATATACCAGACAATGGAAACACCATCCAAACTGAGCTTTCATACGTACAGTTTGTATGAACTATGTCTCTGGGAACCTTTCCTCACCAAGCCAATTTGTCAGCCATTCTTCCTAATTTTTGTGCTGTTCACAATGTTATTTTCATGGGTGGGGGAGTACAACCACTTCCCAAAATTCCAGCTGGGATCATGGTCCCTCTCTTCTCTATTTGATATCTCTCAGGTCTGACACAAGACCCAATTGAAGCAGATAACTGAACTGGGGGACTAGTACAGACCCATTATCTCCTTTTTCTATGTCAGAGCTCTGTAAAGCCAGATTTCTTGCTGCTAATGTCACAAGGGAATGGCTGTAATCTGTGGCACAGGAGGTATGAATGCCTGTGAGGAATTCAGTCTCTCTGGGGAGCCAAAATTACCATTCCCAATCATTTCATTACTTGGCAGGAGCAGAAAGCATGCTCCTTCTACAGTGAAGCTAAGCCTCAGGGCTCTGTTTCTCTTTCTGCCAAGCAGTGATTGCCCAGGCCTATCCCTTCACCATGAGAGCACAGAGTCAGTCATGCTGCCTGACACCATGACATTATCACCATAATACTCTGCACTTCCATAAATGACTCACTTTTTGACTGCAGACAGGTCACATTCTCTGTGCCTCAGTTTCTTGCAAAGAAAAATGTGAAACACACTTTACGTTTTGAGGAGGTAGTAAAAGCTGGTTAATATTTGATTAATGTTTTCAGAAACAGGGCTAATTATACTCTCCACTCACCCCTTCTTTCCTGTGACAGTACCATGAAATGTAATCAGTAACAAGCAATCACCTAGAACTAAATAAAGAAGGATTTAAAGGTAAAATGTAACTATTGTGGATGCTAGAGGCTAAAAACATTAAGAAGATGTGGAAGTGAGCTAATTTGGATAAGTATTTTTTGATTATGCTAGTAGCAAAATCATGCAGTACATGCAAATGGTAAATGTAAAAATGTAAAATGTAAATGTAAATTTTACCTATGATTATTCCTAGGAAAAGCAAGTCGGGATAAAGGTCCGTAAATGTCTATCTCCAACAGTCCTAAGAAGACAACAATATGAGGAGGATGATGTAGGAAGGAGACTCGTACACCCATAATCAGGGCTGCTTTTGGAGGTGCACACATGCACACTGTTAGTCAGGGTTTAATGCCTTGTACTTTTAACTTCAAGATGAATCTTGCCTCTGAATGATGATTTATTTTTCATTTCAGTAAAAACCATCTCAACACATGCAAATAAATAATTATTTAAGATCCCACAAAAGGAATCTCAGTTCTTTTGAATCTCTCTTACTGTGTATCACATGTACATGTGTGAATGCAAACAGTTGTTCCCGAATTGAATTTTGTGTCAATAGCATGCATATGTGAACTCAGTAGATATTTGCTTATACAATGAGGCAGGTGACAAGAAAACACTTATTATTTGAGTGAAAGAATGTAAAAACCATTTGTCAACTACTCAGTAAGGTGAGTGCTGGATATACTTAATTTGCCTTGATGGTGGTGTGCATCTTCTAATTTATTGGATGCCTGCTTCCTCCATAAAGTAAATTATGTATCATTAATCTTGCTTGGAGGCTGGTATCTTCAAGTTAATTCAGTGATTATTTTCTTAGATAATCTACCAGTTAGGAAAGTATGATGTGATCAATATAGAGAACTAATCTAGCTATCAATGATTTATGTGTGTACATATGCCACACCACACTTGACCTCTCCTCTCAAAGGTATTCACATTTGTTTTGGGGAGTTAAATATTTTATTTCACATCTTTTGGCACTCGATGTTGATAGAAGCAAATATTTATAATGACAAAGGGAGTACATTGATTGATTCGCACACTCATTTACCTAAACATTATTAAAATGTGGGAAATTAGCACTGATTCTTCAATAACCTCCATGAAGCCAAAGCCATGAATCAGTGTGCACTGTAAGATTTGGGCCATAATCAGTATTGGGAGGACAGATTGATTTTTGATTGGAGAAAGCAATTTAATATATGCTTAACTTTGAGCATGTTTTATGCCTATGGTAATCAGCTGCCACAAAACCCATGTGCGTTTATAGCAGAGTGCTAGAGCCCTGAGAGGACAGTCCAGAGCCCATCCTATTCACCTGGAAATCACATGAGGTTGCTACAAGTCTGAATTAGGTGTAGGGAAGTGAGCTGAGCAGGGACAGCCTGTTTGCCTGCTGGATAACTGTGTTCATGTGTGCTCCTGCAGTGCATGAATGCACTGGAGCTTTGCCTGAGGCTGCTGGGTGGGATGCTCCAGTGGGACTACCTAGTGAACTTGTTCTCAGCCACAGCCTGGAGGCCATGGTTGCAAACACAACAAGGCCAGATATTATGGTCTAAGGATGCAGCAAAGATGAGATTCAGTGCATTCCTGGAAGTAGAGGCTACTCAATCAGACCCTGTTCAGCTGAACCTCAATCAGCTTCAGGGGTTAGTAATCTTTCCATCCAGCTTGGTTGGATTTCTAACCTAATACTACTGTTAGAGTAATAAAATAGGGAGACAGGATCTATTTGCTTTTGGTCGAAAATGTAGCTTAATGGGAAAGTAAAGTGGTTTGGAGAAAATATGGTTCTGCCTGCGTCTTCTCCCCAGCTGTAAGGTTTTGAAAAAACTAGGTAAGTAAATACATCTTTAATGAAGTCCATTTTCACTGCCTTCTATGAATTTGCTAGTTCAAACTGGAGCTGGAAATAAAATTACTACTACTTTCCAGTGGCAGATATTTCTATCATGGTTCAAAACCAAAGGGATGTTTTGGTTGGAAGTCTGTTCTCAGCAGATGTTCTGGCTGATGAGACAGATAAATCAATGGTGTTATGCCACTGAAATTACAAGGCCAATACCTGTTCTCTGTTGCCTTCATTTATATAATGTAAATGACAGTGGAACATGCTCTGCTTTCTTGTTCCACCGAAGAGTATAGTCTAAAAGTTTAGAGAAATAGCTGAATTTTGGATTCTCCAACTGAAGTTGGGTTTTGAACTTTTGAGGTTTACTTATCTCTGAAGCTAATGTGTTCCAGAAAAAGCTGCCTCACTTTGTGGCCTTCTAATGACTAACTATTCTGCTCTATTTCATTTTTTATTTCACACCTCTCACCTTTGTATTTGGATGCCATTGAGATAGATGCCTTGAAAAGTGATTGAATTCAAAGGACTCTAAGTTTTTCCCTAACTTTAGTTTTATAGAAACCTATTTTTTGCTCCAGTTAGCTGGCCTCTTGGAGATTGCTTTCTGACAGTAACCTGGGAACACTGCAGCCTATTATCCTACAGGATCAAAGGACATGTTTTTTTGCAGTAGAGTCTTTTCTAATCTTGTATCAACCATAGTAGCAGAGAATCTACACACAGAGAGCTAACATATTTGGGCTTTAGGATGTAAAGGGTTATTTCATTATTTTTTCACCTTAGAAGATGTAGCTTGAAAGATGGCTTGGGTCATTTCACAAGACATAACAGGATAAAAATGTATACATCACTTTGAGATCTATAGACAACATAGAATTGTGGAATAATTTAGGTTAGAAAGGACCTTTAAGATCATTGAGTCCAACCAGCACTGCCAAGTCCACCACTAAACAGTGTCCTTGAACATCACATGTACACGTCTTTTAAATAGCTCTGGGGATGTTGACTCAACCACTTCCCTGGGCAGCCTTTCCAGTGCTTGAAAACCCTTTCCGTGAAGAAATTTTTCCTAATAATCAATCTAAACCTTCCCTGGCACAACTTGAGGTCATTTTCTCTTGTCTAATTGCTTGTTACTTGGGAAAAGAGACTGACACCCACCTTGGTGCAACCTCTTTATAGATAGTCGTGGGAGACACAACTTTTCTTCAGGCTGAACAGCCACTCTTTTAAGACTTGTGCTCCAGACCCTTCATCAGCTTTGTTGCCACCAGACAGCTTGCCAGCCTCTCTGTCCCCAGCCTGTAGCACTGCATGGGGTTGTTGTGACCAAAGTGCAGGACCTGGCCCTTGGCCTTTTTGAACCTCATGGAATTGGTCTTGGCTATATAACAGACATTATCTGTTATAGAAGAGACATTATATGACCACCTGCTGCCTGTCATAAAGAGCATGGAGCAAGGTCTTTCATTCAAAAAATTGCCATATTTGCCTGGGTGCTTACAGGATCAACTGGTCTTCACTTGTATCCAAAACCACCTGGATTGTCCCAACTTCGGTTCACTTGCTTTAGGTGCTTAAATTTTCCTTAATGAATTTTCTGGGAAACTGTGTCTCCGGTTAGTCATGCCTAGAAGTGCATTGGATGGAGGGTCAACAATGCTGAGATCTAAAGTACAGCTGTTCCTTCACCTATCTGCTCCTTAATGGCTAATGCAAGACAATTTTTGGAATACAGTAAGCACATGGATCCCTGCATCAGGATGAATGTTTTACGCTACATCCCTTTATTCAGTGACTCAGTCATAAGAACTGTCACTTCAGAGACAGGAGACTGAGATTAATTTTCACTCTGCCTGAGAAAGTTTGAAGCCACATCTCCCACACTAATGGTCTGAATATCAGTCAGTTAAATATCATGGGGTGAATCATCTTTTTCCCTTGAAACTGTTCCTGTTCATACAGAAAAAATAAGTGACTGTGAAAATCTGGATGGGGAAAAGACAGCTCCAGACATACAAAGCCACAGGCAAAATGGAAAAATATTTTGCTTCACTTAACCTTATACGTATATTCACTGAAATTATACAGACATTGGTACTCAGGTCTCCCCTTTGCCAGATGGGTGGCACAACCATCTGTGTTTCTGTGGATCTCATAAGTCAAAAAAGGTCCTAAAATGTTAATGTTGTAAAATGTTTGATTCTGGTTGCAAGGGCCAACTGCCTTTGAGAACCTAGCACTGACTTTTTGCAATAGCTTAGTGTTTCATAGTTAGTAATTATGTAAATTATCTATTATTTGCATTTTTTTATACTTCATTCTCTTAGCCAAATAATGATAGCTTAGGATTTAATTATCTCAAACTCATATCCTTCTTGCCTCTAATTTTAGTCTGTTCTACTACACCTGTCTGTCACCTGCTGTGCTCATCTCAGTCACAATATGATTGGAATGTATTTCATGGAATCACAGAATGGATTGGGAGGGAAGGGACCTTAAAGATCACCTAGTTCCAACCCCTCTGCCACTAGACCAGGTTGCTCAGAGCTGCATCCTGGCCTTGAACGCCTCCAGGATCCACAGCTTCTCTAGGCAACCTGTGCCAGTGTCACACTACCCTCACAGTTAAGATTTTTTACCTAACATCTAATCTTAACTCACTCTTTTAGTTTGAAGCCATTCCCTCTTGTCCTGTCACTACATGCTCTCATAAAAAGGCCCTCTTCATCCTTGTAGGCTCCCTTCAGGTACTGGAAGGTATTTGTCTTCTATACCTTTCCGTTACTAAGATTTCTGACCTCCGTGTCAAGAACTGTTTTGTTCTCTGAGCTGTTTCAGTTTGTATACCATTCTCTAAACCTTCTTGGAAGCTACACAATTTTTCTTTTTGATGCTGTTATCCCCTTATTTAATGTGCTCTTAAAATATAAATAAAACGATATTGTAGCTCTACTCATTTTAAGAAATATCTTTTCCCTCTTGAAATCCTTATTTTTATAAATCTTTTGGAATATAAAGCGAAATATAAATATAAATATTTTTAAAATATAAAGCAAAACAGTCACTTAAAAGGAGATGTTTACAATGCAGAACAGAAGTTTCAAACTTCTTCACTTGCAACTAGGCCAAATCTGTGATTGGAAAAAGAGTCCTGAAAAATCTTTTGATGACAGGCTATGTCATTAAACTTCCTGACTACTTAATTTTCTTATCAATGTGGCAGTCCTACAAAGACAGTGTTTTGATTCTCTCCTGTTTGATTTTCTTGTGCTTGGCTTAGTGCTGATTGATGCACAACTTAGGAAACTTTTTATTTTAAGTAGAGGCATCCCCCCCTCAAAATAGCCAAATATTTCCAACTCTCCAAAATATATTGAATTTTGATATGTTGTCAGTTCTTGCTGAATGCCAGTAGAATAATCTGCCTGTGGCACTGTTACAGTGGTGAAAGTAACATTCTTGAGATCTGTAGGTAAACAAAACACAGTTCCAACTATTGAGCAACATCTGCATCTCATGGAGTGTAGAACAAAAGAAGACAGCAACAACAGTCATTTATTTCCCTTTATATTCCTGTCTGAAATCAGAATATATATATAAAGGGGTTTTATTTGTAGGTGGTGTCCATTACAGCTGTCAAAGTGTAAAATTATGAAACTGAACCTCTTTACTGACATGATGTCCCAGACTAGTTCATCTGTCACATGGCTTCCTACATCTGGACATGCAAAAACTGTTTATGGGAGATTCCGCCATGGGTAGGATCACTGCAAGTGATTGGTGTATGAAGAAATTCTGACATACTAGAGTTAGAAAATAAAATCTCTGTGTAGAAGTTATTTCTGGGAGGCATATGTCTCATTCAGACCTGCTGGGCTATATATTTTTAAATCTGCAAAAGAATAGGAGTATGATTATGAAAATGAAGCTAGATACCTAGGAACAAGCAAGTGACAATTTTCCTCTAAGTGCACTGTAAATGCAGAGCACGTAATGCCAGTCAGGTGGAAGGTTGCAGTAGCTGTTTAAAATCAACTGGGTTTAATCAGTCAAGCAGCACATTTTTGGGAAACATGATTTTGTTTTCAAACTATGTTGGACAGCAGGTTCCTCTGTAATGTATTCCACAGTATTGCCAACCTTTATCTCTGGGCTGATGGATTTGCCCTGAATTATCATGGTGAGCCTGGGGTTCAGGTTTCAGCCTTCTGTATTTATTGTGAATAATACTTAAAGATTTAAGGGTTTGGGAAAATTTGGAGCTGGGTGTAGGGACACTGGTAATTTAAGTTACTGTATGAGTCCAAGCTATAGTATGGCTGCATAGAGGACAAGGAGTGGAAGGAATCAAAAAGTTCTTAGGGTGGTGCTGTATCACTGGGATCTTCTTCCATGCCTCTGCCTTTGTGACTGTTGATGAACAGTAATGATATGGGCATCCCACTGCTGTTATAGGCGCAACAACCTGTCTCTTCAACAACACTCCTAGGAGCAGTATGGTGTTACTAGCACAGGGAAATTTCTACTCTACATTAGATTCCCATAAAACACCAACCACCTTCACAGTCCGTCTTTGATTTCAAGATAGTGATCTGAGCCTGATAATCTAAAAGTCACCTGAAACTTCAGCATGAGAGTAGTCAAAGGCTTCTTTTTTTCTGTTACAGGTAAGTTATACACAGCAAGAGTGAAACTTGCATGTGTTAGAACTGTTGCCAGGTCACACTGTGATGATGGTGTACCTCGAAACCATCACTAAGTTTCATAATGGTGTGGTAAACAGCAGCTGAAATACAGAAAATGTTCAATAAGTAACTGAACAACAAACCAACAAACATGAAAACAGTGGCCTCTCTGATTAATAAATCAAGAAGCAGAGAATCTTCTATGACAATTATCAGTCATGTGCAAGTGTCAGTAAGGTACTCCTAAAATATGTAGCAAAGTTGTGGTAGAAAGGGAACTTAAGAATCTGAGCCATATAGTGTCTCACGTTTCCCATCTATTTTCCTTTTCTGTTTTTAGAATTGAATTTCAGGGATGTTCAGATTGAAAACTTTATGAGCAACGTTGCACTGACCGCAAGCTGCCCAGTGGCCTGGCAGGCAACGAGTTCTGATGCCCTGGCAGCATGACAATCAGAGTCCTGTCAGCAGCTGTCGGTGCTGCCTGCAAGTAGCTCAGCTCGAAGGCTGGCTGCTGCAAGGTGTTGCTAGGCAACAGGCAAAGGTGAAGGAAGAAAGAGGGACTCTTTCCTTGTCTGTAATCCCGAGTTTATTCCAGCCCCGAGGGGCAGAGTTCCAGTAGAAAGGGGGAAACAAAGGAGAAGAGCCCTGGCGAGCAGTTACAGCCCCCTTTTGAAACGGGGGCAGAGAAGGGGAGGAACAAAGGGATAAACCAGTAAGGGAATGAAGAGGGATGACAGGGAACAAATCACAGATGGTTAGGGGAGGAACATATTTGAATCAACCAATGGGGAACCGAACTGAACAGAACTTTCCAGAGCTCAATACATAAGCAATGAAACACATGAATAAACATAGGAGTCTAAACTAATAGCATTACGGGAACAGAGAGGTTTCTAGAAGGAGAGGAGGAGATGCTGCTAGATGGACACCCAGTGGGGAGTAGCCTTAAACCTTGGTCTCGCCCTCGGATTCACCCTCAGAGTCGGAGTCCTGGGCAGGGAAATCCACCCACTGTATGTCACTCAGCCCCAATGTGGGCTGGGTCACCGCAACATCGCAAGACCAGTTACTCCCTTTCCTGAAGTATTCTTTTCTAGGATAAAATACTCTAGTTTTATTCCCTCTCCAGTACCATCTGGACTGTTGACTACACTGGTAGCTGGTAGCAGGTCTTTGCAGCAAGTAACACAATGAGCAGTTCACAACTCCCAGTTCAGGAAATCCTGTTTTCTAAAATACAAATGGTGCAGGGAAAAAATCCTTCAAGAAAGCTGAATTCCAGAATCTGAGATTTCTAGATATTTGCATTCAAAGAATGTGGAAGGCATCTCTTCACACAGCCTCAGACTTGGAAACACAGTCAATATGGTCCTAACACATGACTGTGACACAGCAAGAGCCTCAGATGCTGTGCAACAAAGAGAATTGCGTATGCAGAGACTAGGAAAGCCCGAAGAAAGTGGTAACTCTCATGATTGCATCCCATGATATGAGAATGAACCCATGCTAGACTCTTTCCAGCTAGTCATAGAGATTTATTATCAATTATTTTCAGAAGATCTCTAATCCTGTAAGATCAGGGCTAGGTTAGATAGTATCTAAGCACAAAGGACACTGAATTAAAAGGGAATTGGAAAAGGAACTAAAGAATACAAAGCTGAAGCCAAAGCTCCAGCAGAAACTGCTTTTGCTCTCATAGCTGGGGGCAGAGTCAGTGATCTTTCCCGATAACAAAAAGTAAACAAAATAAAATGTGACAAGATATTCCTCCTGACAGATGGTTTCAATTTTAATACATTCTACTGATGTTCCTGCTTTAAAGGGTCTAGTAGAGTTTTTACTGTTTCAGCCACCAAAGCAGTGTAAACTCCTAAGCATATATCTTTTCAATTTTCAGTTTTCCTGTCTGTAAGATGGACACCATTAAATTATATATTTTTTACACTGTTTTTTCAGCAGCTGAAGATAAGTGAAGGTTTCTGTGGATCTTGTGAAATGAAGAAAATTGAATGCAAATGCTTGTCATGTTCTTAGATACTTATATTGTTGGTCAGTGGAGGCACACAACTACGGTCACTTTGCTCTCATTCAAGAACTGAGAAAGTCCATTTGTCAGTCAAGCTTCAAAATGTCTCCAAGTGCTTTGTGACATGGGAAGGAACTGGACTCGTGTTCTGGATCTATGTAATTTTAATGTAATAAAAAATTTTCATCCAAACAGAAGCCTTAGAGCCATGAACACTGAAGCAAATTTCAAGATAGGCAAACAGAGGGGAAGGTACAAAACCAAACATCAATATATACTGTGTCTAGTTACTCACACTGTTTTTACAGCTCTTTGCACAGCTGTAGAAAAGAAACCCATGTCTCTGTATTCTCCATAGTCTGCCTCTCAGGCAGCATAAAATTCCTCTAATTTTTCTGTCTCCCTCAGTAACACTTGTTCATCTTCGATTGAGCTCACAAATAAGCTTCCAAGCTTTCAAAATAATACTTGCAGCAGCTGCAGAAATGCACTAATAACAGCCTTTTCTGTAGTTATGTTAAATTTTTGGTGTCCTGTATTAACTTCAGAATAACAACACTCTGCCAGTCATTCTAGGATATTTTCTTTTTAAATCATGTCCAGCTATCAACTAGCATGTCCTGATAATTACACCACTTCCCTGAAAAATCATAAAGAGCTTTATCTCCATGAAAAATGAGAGATTACATTCAAGTCACTAGCCACATTGCTTTGCCTTTCTGAGTTCTAACATAGCTGATGTCTGACTGAGAAAACAGATACATGATTTGTTTTTGCTGTCATCAATTTCTCTAGCACATGAACAGTAGGTTTCAGTCCACTCCTATGCTGCTAAGAAAATTCTTACTAGTTAGGGCAAGTAGTATGATATGAATCTACTTTCCCCTATATTTTTCAGAACTGCATCTACTTGTTTCACTTCGCAATTAGTAAGTTTCAGAATCTGTAGGTATTGATTTAGTTTCTAATAGTAGTATACGAGCCCAGCTGGCACAAGAGGTGCTTGGATCCATTGTTGAGCAAGAGTTGATATTCTTGGGCTGGTGTGACTTCAAAGAAGCAAGATAGATAGATTTGAATCTTTTGTACCACAGTAGTTCATTGTGCACACCAAAAGCTGTATAGTCAGCATGATGCTGTGGGGAATATTAATTTTCCCTCAGAATCCCAGTATTTGTCTTGTGGTGCATCCTCTCAGACAGAGCTGCTGCATTTAATTTTACTTGTCTCTCTATCACTCTGTTCTACTAAAGAAAATCCAGATTTTTGTTCTTACTGACAGATGGGTTGTTACATTTTCTGGTATTATCAAGTATATAATCTCAGTGGCAAAAATACCCTTTGGTTAAATGCACTTCAGTGAGACTAATTCTTCTGGTGGAATGTATTCCTGGTTTTCAGAATTCCAGGTGTCCAGTTACAGGTGGGAAATATTCCACAAAAAGTTTTTGTAACTGCTCATGAAAATGATTAATTAAGGGTTGAGATTCTGGAGTAAAGCCTGTCAAAGTGGAAAAAAACTCCAAAGTACCATCAACATTCAGAAGGCTCTAGATCTGACCTATTAAAAGCAGAGAAGCCAGATACGTCTTTTCATTTCAGTGATGAAATGTATTAGCTATTAATATTTGAGCTCAGAAATCACAGCTGGGGTAAACAAAGGTCTTCCATCAGATCGTCATAGTTTATATTCCCATTTGTGAAGGACCCATATGGATTTGCAACAGAACTACTGAGATTCTTATGCATGAAGACAGAATAAAAATGAATATGTATAAAAATACTAGAAGAAACAATACAATCAAAAGAATGACATGAGTTGTTAACCAAGAAAACAATTGTTTTTTAACTAAAATCCATAAAGCGTGTATTTGCATCAAGATCAGAAACCTATTGCTCTGATAAGGCCAGAGCAGAGATGACTTCTCAGCAGAAGGCTTGTGCTTCAATAGCAGGAGAAAGGCAAGAAGTTATGACACACTGTGTTCCATTTCTTTCCCTATGTTTTATCCCGTGAGGAACTTGGTCTAAGATTTATGGAGAATAAAGCAAAAACATAACTTGAGGTAAAAGGTTATGATACCTGGTGTTGCTCCAGCTGAGTCTGAAATAACCCAAGGTGAGGATGCTTCTAGACTTATTCCTTATTTCCTTGGGGAAAACAACTGGTATTTAATGACCTGTCTTTATCAGAAATTTTTCCTTCTTGCTAGCTTATGATTCCCTGAAATCAAATATGGTACCATAATATCTAAAAATCAGTAAGACTTTCCCATTGAGGGAAAAATTCCCATAGAAAACCTTTGCCTTCAAAATAGTAAAATCATGCTCAGATCAAAATTAATTCTCATAGGTAAACATCTCCTAATTCTATATTGGTTTGAAAGTCGAAGCAGGATTTTGTATATCAAATAATTATTTTACTGAAGATTCTTTAGACTTGTTTGTTCTCTTTATCTCCGTGCACATGACTGCCAGCATAGCCACCATATTATAAGTGGGTGACCAGCAGAGAAGATGTTTCATGGGCATTTTGCACAGAAAAAAGTGTTCAAGTTTCACTTCTAAAAGTGAGGTGACAGCTCTGTCTGCAAGACTGGATGCTCACTTTCACCAACCATTTCTTTAAGGGATAAGCAGCCATTCAGCTGATTTTTAATGTTGTTAATGCAGTTAAGTACTTGTGCAAAGGACTCCAACAATAATGTCTAACCCATCTGAAAGCCACCCACAGTTGTCAGGATCTGGCAAAAGGCTGCCTCAAACACACTGGCTCATACCCTGCAGCCTGGAATGTCCTCTTTCCTTAAAGCTCAATTTCTGCACATCTTTCTGACTTGATTTATTTTGTCATGTCGAGTAATGTCATAGCTGTGACAATCTTGTTTCCAGAAGTCTTTAGCACTCATCCCTGACTGGTTTATGTCAGAAAAACTCTTTGCTTCCCCTTCAATCATTTATTAAATATAGTTAGTGTCTACAAAAGCACTCAGATCACAGGGTTTCATTTTTGTAGTGATGTTATTATGGCCATAAGATACAAGACTCATGTACTGGGAACAGTTTTCTGATATGAAAATCAGTTTCTGCATAATTCAAATGTTCTGAAGAAAAAGCCAGTTAAAGGATTTTGTTCTGGCTTTGCTCATCACCAAACATATTAATTACTATAATGTATAGGTAAATGTAGTAATTATTGTAATGTGTATATTATGTCATGAAACATATTTTAACTTTATTCAGTGGACCTAAATTGAATAATTTCAATAGAACTTTCAACTGTACTTTTCATTGCCTTTTGACTATTGTGTCTTTCACTGGACCCATTACTGCTGGAAAATATACATGCCGAATAAATGTATGTCTGGAACCTTTAAATAGACTTGGTGTGTTTATTTAATACACCTGGTTCCAGCTGGGTAATTGGCAATAAAGTCTGCACTTCACATCCTGCTCCTCTGGTTTTGGAAGGTAGATGTAACTGTCTCAGAGATGGTTCTGGTCAAGGTAACAAGGCTCTTGAGAAAGGTTTTCTGAATCATGTTTTTGGGTGTAAGTATATGAAATCTACCTAAGCTTCATGCCACAGTACTGGTGGCTTGACAACTACTTCTGTGTTGCAGCTTTGCTCACAGCTTAGCTACTTAAAATGTTGTATTATGTAAATGTTGTTGATTGCTATCAATATTTTTGAATGGGTATGTAAAATGTAGACAGCTGTGTATTAAAAAGGTCCTGTTACAAGCTAGTTTGAACAGATTGCTCTTTTACAGAAATGCATGTTTTGCCATGCAAAAGTGAAAGAGAAACTGGACATTGAAAAAAGGCGACTTACTAAAATACTCAGCACCTATGATTACTGGACAATGTATCTAAACCAAAATATCCCATGTCAGGAACAAGGGATTGTATTAGTGAATTCAGGTATCTAGAGTGGCCTTCCATACCTGAGCTAGTTGTATAAAATTTTATGAACAAGGTAATCTGATCTAAATGTGGAGCTTAGAATTTAGTATTAAACTGAAGATTGTTGGAAAACTCTTTGATCAGATCAATTATAGTGTAAACTCTAATGATTGTGTATCGACTAGATTTTCAGGGATCATGAAGTGGTTCCAGACAATAGAGATGTCAACATGTGTTCAGCTGAATGTAAGTCCCTTTGCTTCTTAGAAAATATACATTACATATGCCAGACCATAAAATCCAGTGCTTCGTAGAGCCTTCAAAATTTTCTGTAAGGTTACTTCTTATGTTCATCAGAGGATTTCAAATATATTTGCAGGTAAATACTATGGCTAAAAGTATTACCTATGCCATATGACTGAGAGTAGCGATGGTAAAATCCTTGAGACATTAACATTATAACTATTTACACTGATGCAGTTATTGGAAACGCACCCATAAATAGAACGCAAAAGACTTAAACCAGCCCAGATAACTCTGTGTAAGTCAGAGTCTGCATCAACAGAAACTGAGCACTGTGGCTGTCAGCCTGTCCTTGGCAGCTGTAATGAGACATTGTATGGGGAGCACAAGGCTGAAAATTGCTGGGGTCAAATTCAATACAGGCTCCTTCAGACAATCCTTCCCATAATTCCTTTCCTGTTCTGTGTTTTTTAAAGCAGATGTGCAGTTTGTTGGAGCCTCACAGGTGCTCAAGGCAGTAGATACATCTAGCAGTTGGTCTTTCTTGCACGCGACTTTGTCATTTGCATGCTGCACTGTATCAGCTTTTCTTTCCTTGGTATGCACTATGCAAAAAATTCTCAGCTTTAATAGATCAGAGAAGGTAAACAATGTCCTCAAAGGCACAAAAGGTAATGGTGACAAATCTGAAAAAAGGACTGAATATCCAGGTCCTCAGACCCCTTTCCAATAAATTTTGATACCATTCTTTTCAGAAACTGCTCCAGTGCCACAGTTTTTAGGAGAGAAGCTGTATGCCAGACTGAAAGAAGTTCAATTTAAAAATAAAGTCAATCAGCTCTTTATGGTTTCTTGCAGGAAAGCTTAATGACATATCTCAAATTTTCACATTTGTGTAGCTGAAACTGGTTAATTTTGCTCCATATAAAACAAGATATCGAGAGCTTGAAGGTAATGAAACATTCATTTTCTTTATCTTTTTACAAGGCAGACAATTAGTAATTTTATGGTTGAAAAAGTTCATTTTTAAACCTTGCATGAGGATGTTATTGCTAGACCTATTCTGATGTCAACTTTGTTGAAAAATAATGAGTATGACTTGTTCTTAATCTGTTCCCTTCTGAAGGGGGAAAAATCCTTCAAAACAAACAAACTGAGAAACTTTTTTCAAAGGATTTGCAAGTCTTGTTCACTTGCTCTTTTGATTTGTCAAGACAGTTAAAATGTGTACTTTCACATTAAATTTATGCTTCACATAACTGGCCTTTCTCTAGCAGTCTTGAATATCTTTTTCTCATTGAGTGGAAAAGCATCTTTCTTAACATTCCTCTTTCCTACTGCCTCTTCCAGTGCCATGCTGCACTGGAAATTAATCAGTTCTGGTTTGAGCAGTCTTGTTTGCAATTGATAGTCAGGTATTACACAAAAATATAGAAATTACTGTGTGGCTGAAGACCATTTTTCCCTCAAATGCAATTCATGAATTGCCAGGCCTTGTTTGACATCAAGAAAAGTGCTAGATTCAATCTCTGTGAGTCTCTACTGCAAAAACTTGAACAGTTTTTATTTGGGACCCTCTCCCCTAAAATTCTCTTCCAAAAAATGGAGAAACTACATCCTACAGGATTACACAATCAGTCTTATTTTTTTTCCCCTGTCTGTTTCTATGCCAAGGAAATAAGCTCAAAGGCATGCAACATAAAATTTTATCAGATGAAAAGAAAAGAAATAACAGTAAATAGTCATGATAGGAAAACATGAATGGTAGGATTAAATTCTTGCCAAGGCATTCTAAACTACAAAGAGCCAATGAGTTATCTGGCTATAGCTAATGAGGAAATCTGGCTATTACTTTTCTGGCCTTGTAAGTGAGGTTTCAGAGTTGATTGCTTCAGTTTGGAGAACATTAACCTCTGAGCAAATCTTAACCTGCATACCATAGCCAGAATCCAGTGCCCTTTGATATTGGAACAGTGAGCTGCTCAGGGGGAATCCAAGCTGCTTCAAAGCTGCTTGTTTTGTCTCCCAGCAGATGGTTGTGTTCTCCTTCCTAAACTAAACAAACTCTCTAGAATCTTTGAAAAGACAAATATTTATTGAAATTATATTTGCAAACTGAAGGTAACTTTATGGCTTTGCAAACTTTGTTGACCTGTGCTGTGCAGTTCCTCTTGCCATAGAAAGGAAGGTAATAGTATGTTTATTCTCTGAATGGTTGTCAGTGCTTTCTGTGTTTGAAGTGGGGGCTCAGACACATTGAGCGAGTTTTCCTGTGGCTCTATATAAGTTAAGGCAAATCTTGCTTCTGGAGTTAAAACAGAAAATTCTTTAATTTCAAAGTAGTGTTTGAATGCTTGAGCTCAAGGATACTGTCCCTTAACTCCTTGCAGCCAGTAGTTTGAAAGCTAAATTTTTATCTGAGTTATACCTGTTATACTCTCTTAGCAGAATTACCATATGTAAATAATCTCTTCCTCATTCTTCATTTTGCCATGATGCCTGGGCCTAAGCTCACTGACATACATGTTTGAGGACTGTGCTTTTAAGTTTGTGTTCTCCGTAGTGTGCATGCTCACACACACCGGCCCCACAGATGTTGCTGCAGCAGGCTGGAAAGCACTTGCAGCACCAAGGTAGGTTATTAAGGTCCTGAACTACTCGTTGTTGATAATTTAGCTTTGAGGGTATGTGCTTGAAATTTTGTGGAGTTGGGCTTCATGGGCTGTAATACTAATGCTGCAAACCCCAAAATGAATGCAAAGGAGTTAAAAGACTCTATGGCCAACAAGTCCTCATGTAGCTGTGCAGCTCTATCATAAGCCACAGCACACCGTGCTTAGTCAGACCGTTTCTAGTTCACAATGATCATTTCTATGATGACCTTCATTAAAGTGATTTGTGGAATGTTTCATTTTTTCACAGCTTGGACATATCTTATAAATTACAGGAGTCAGGACCTGCTATATCATCATAATAGCTTCCCTGCAGAGGGAGGTTTGAAACAAATCTCTTCCATGAAATGGGGATGCTTTTACGATCATGAGCATCAGCATGTAGTAGGCTCCTTAAAATAAGATTATGACTTTCACAATTTTTCCTTTGTTCTGGCCTTGTACTATTTCCCCAGAGTTGCTTGCCCAATTCCAAACTGCTATGCTTTACAAGGGTCTCATGCTGCCCTCCCCCAAGAGGTGAAGTACAGTGTTCCTGCTGTATATGCTACTAGACTATGTTGAGAAAGCTCTGATTTTGAGTTTAGAAGAATGTCTACTGTCTCTATTAACAATTAAAAACAAAAGTCTCTCTCCCTCTTGCATCACTCCTCAGAGGAAAAAAAAAAGCTTCAATTTCCCATGCCATACTCCCTAAAAGTAATTGAGTTGCTCCAAAATTGTTAAGAACCTTTTTAGTATTTTGGACAGGTTCTTTTTTTTTTTTAATTTTTCTTAATAGCTATATCATGAGAAAAAATATAACCATGGTAAGGAGTACCAAGATCTGTCAGCACTGGCATTTGTAAGCCCTTGTTTCTGTACTAACTGGGCAAAGATTTTGGTTATAAGTTTAACGTTAATGAGTAAGCCCAAATAGATTGTGTAGAACTTTGTAATGGTCTGAAGTACGATATCCACTTTAAACAAAGTTTGTCATAATATCCATTATATACAATAAGACACCTATTTTAAACAAGGCTTTGATGACATAAAATGTCACCAAAAGTTTAAGAACTAGCAGCACAACTGCTTATATGGGAGAAATGGAAACTAAACCTGACTACAAATTTGAGATGTCGACTGCGCAACGTTTATTGTCATGCTGAGGAATTAAAAATATTAAGGGATAAGAAATGGAAATTAGATTAGAAAATCTCCTTGTTACCTTTCATGTTCACTGTTATCCACTATGACATTCAGGTGTTGTATCAGTAGTGGAACAGCTATGAAAGATTGCATTTCAGAAAAGAACAGTATTTTTAGATATCTGAAGCCATTTTTAGTCGGTCAGTGGGATATATCAGGAACAGCCATACTGATTTTTCTGGATTTATTTCAAATTCACACCTGCATTTCCCTATGAGCAGGTGTGAATGCTTGTTTTGAAGGGAGCAGTTGTAAAGTCCAGTCTGTGACTACACCTTGTGCAAAGCAGCTCTCATGAGAAAGCATGTAAAGAAGAAACTGAGCATTTGTTGCATGGGCTGGTGCGTGCAGAAGATCCCTGCTCTCAGAATAACAGGCTGTTGCACTCTCGTTGAGTGGCTACCACTGCCAAGGATCGTGATGGGTCTGTGGAGTGCAAACTAATTATCACCAACAATTGTGTCTGCTTATTTCTCGCATGAATGGATAACATCTTCAACAGAGCTGGTCACATATCATCACTCAGGTTTAAGGGCTGTTGATTGGACAGGGGATGGTTTGTGGCTATTCATAAAGAGGAAGAGTGAAAATATGGCCAGTTTCACATTTTATAACTGCATCTGCAGTTCCAGGGTAATTACCTACTAAATACACTCCAAAATCTCTTCTAGATGCAGTAGGTGAAAAGTGCAAAATGTGGAGGATACAGAATAATGAAATGCCTTGATGCTTACAGAGGTTTCAGGCACCTCTTCTCATAATTAAAGCAGCCCTCTGTCAGCGACTATAAAGATCTACTCATACAAAATGCTGAATAACTCCTACAGTTAATTTTTCACCCTCCATTTCCAGACAGTTCATAGGGCCCAATTCTGCAAGGTATTGTGCTTTCTTGGGACAAACTGACTCAAAGGCACATTCTAGAAATAAGTTTAAGACATTTCTGAGCAATGAGCATGGTGCAGATCTCCGTGTGTAGATAGGCACACAATGAGGATGGGAGGAAGGGTAGGAACTGAAACAGTGCTTTTTTCCCTTTCTAAAGGGAAGGTTTGATCTAGGACTAGGTAGGCATCAGTTACTCTGTGACTAAAAGCAAATGTAGCTGGTATCTGTGGCATACAGGGAGTTCCTAAGGACAAGAAAGAGGGATAGTTAAGTGGTTTTCTGTGTGGCAAGAAGAGATAATTCTGCAGTCCAGGAAATCTGGGATCTAAGGGAGTTTGCAAATGCATATCCACATACTGAAGCCCTGCATTGGAATGAAGGCTAGAGCTGAGGTACAGAGTGACTACAGTGAAGAAACTATTGGTCTTAATGAATTATCACAGATGAAAAGCCAAAATAAAGCAGAAAGATGGCAGGTTTTCCTACCTGACATAAACTCCTGCTGGGAAAATATAGACTAATTATTTGACTTTTTGATTTTCTTTTTAAATTTATGCCTAAGCGTTATTTCATAGCTTCCCCAGGACATATTACCAAAGTTGCTGTCCTTGAGATCAAGACTGTGCCCAGAAGGCTGGTGACAGTAGTAATTGATGTGAGTACCAGGTTATTTGGGAAAAGGAGGAAAGAAAAAGAAAAGCTTCTGCCACTGCTGACTACATTTTATAAGAGTAAAACACTTCAGTTAAAATTTCAACTCAGTAAGAAACCTTTATTTCAAACATTTCTCTCATCTCTCTCTCACGTTCTCGCATGATAGCTCCCAAGAGCATTTTCACAGGACTAAATCATGTGAAGGATATTTTTCAAGGTGTCCTGCCTTCATTGTATAACCATTCTTCCCTGGAGCTGCTGCTCTTCTGAAAGAAAAAATCAGGGTTTTTTTAACTAAGAACTCATGATTGTGCTGGAGCCCAGGCTTCTCTGTGAAGGTGCTCCTGAACTAGAGAAACATCTGGATGCTGGGTTTGGCTGGTCCTGACTGCCAGCTGCTTTGGAGCCCCTAGTCCTTTTTATGCATTTTTCTCTCTCCCTCTTTCCTTGCGTGTCTGGAAAAGGATTCAGGTGCTTTCTGAGCTGCAGTTTTCTTCCTTGCACAGTCACTGTTGTTGATTCTGAGAGTGGCATTGAGGGACAGTGCTGCCTGCTCTCCTAGCTGGAAGTCTCTGAGTGATGATATGCTATGAGGGAAGGCGAGCACTGGCAGCCCTGAAGCTTTTGAGAACAGTGAAAAAAAAAATAACACAGAGGAAAAGTAGCAAGAATTTTCTCTCTCCTGCAGAACAAGTTGCTTATCAGAGCACCACTATCTTGCTGGGCTCTTCCTACCACCTCTGAAAACTTTCTCCCTGATTCAGGTTCATAGCCAGTGATTCATCTGTATCTGAAGCTGCTCTTTAGGTCAGACTTTGGGGCATAGAAGAAAGGCAATGCAGAGAGGCAGGTAGACGTTTCCTTGGAGGAACTCTTGAGAGTTTTTGCTTCTTTGATGCATTTTTGTATGTGGCAGGGTTTCACTTGCTTTCTTCTCTCTTCCACTTGTGTCTTTAATGCTGTCTCTCCTTGGAGCCAGTGGCCAATGGCAATGCAATAAATGGGCTCTCTGCAGTGCATGATCTACATATGAAGAAAGGGTTTGGCTACAAAAAGGTGGTTATTCAAATACAACAGTAACCTTGCCTCTTGGGGCAGGCGCTGAAAGCCAAGGCAGGTTGAAAAACAGACTGCTAGAAGGAGTTCATCTGAAAATTACATGGTTACTTTGAAATTATCTCTGTATGAAAATCTGTGTACAGCAAAGGTGTAGAATGCCTAAAATATTGCCAAATTGTGAGTTTAACTGAAAGAAACATAAAGATGATGCTAAATGGTTAGTAATTTGTAAATACACAATAGTTAAATATATTTTAAATATGCAATACATACACAATATAAATACATAAATGTATAAGGGGGACCAGGCTGCCTCTTTCAGAACATTACAAATAACAGTTGTGACAGCCAGTGTTGTTAATGCTAAGAAGCTTCAGGAATTCTCTATGCCAACATTTATACCCCTGTCAAAGGCTGTATTGTTGCAATGACCATATGGTCCTTATTCACAGACAAGTGCAATTCTCAGACTTAGTGATGCCAAAAAGGTATAGTCTTTTAAAGAGCTTAATATTTCTAATTTTTCATCAGGAAAGGAATTAGTTATTGTAGAGTGTTAAACAAATAATCTGGGTCGAGGCTGGCAGCTCACATTCTTGGCATTTTGCTTAGTGATTCCCAGGAAAATATATGTTTTACTAAGGAATATGATCTGAGGAATGGGAAATTTTCCAAATAGGAACCTAATTTCTCTCCCTGTCTCTCCCAATGTCCTCCTACTGACAAGAAATGGGTCACTGTGCTTCAATTACCCATTTATATGGCACACAAAATAATACAGAACTTGGATTTCAATACAAGAAATAATCCTGACTCTGATCTCTTATTTGGACTTCTAACTTCCTACTGAAATCAATCTGCAGCCTCTCAACACGTCTCATATTCAGAACAAGCTATCCTCCTAACTACTCAGAGTTTCTTTTAAAGATATATCAAGCTGGTTATTTAATTCCACTAATTCTGAAACATGTGGTCTCTATTTTCATTGTACAAAATGACAAAGTGAAGCATTGGCTTACTGACTTAGAAAGGTCACACACAAAGCAAGCATCAGTCAGAAGTCTGACTTTGAGTCCCTGTTTGAAAACACAAGATAAGAGTACTTATCTTGGACATGATTTAACAGTAGCTTGAAAAAAGCTTTCCTAGGGGAAAAAAAAAAAAAGAAAAGTCCAGGTATGGCCCATGCACTTGAGATCCCAGGTCTTCTAAATACCTTACTGAAGGGAGGAGAGAAGGGTGAAATGTGAAGGATATTTATGTAGTTTGCTAAGGGTACAGCAAAGGGGAAAAAAAAAGAGGGTCAAAAAGATTGATCAGGTAAGTCAGTGAGCTTAACTTAAGGGTTAGGACTTGCGACATGGATTAAAGATTGTCTTGGACACTTATAGGACACAGGGGATGTCAGTGAAAGATAAGAATTAGAAAAAGTCAGCGCGCTGATGACCACACTTATCTTTACCTTAGGTATAAGTGATCCGAAAAAGCATGCCATTTCAAACTGCTGAAGTTTGCAGATGTTGCCAAGCACGAGGACAGTGGGGCAAACTTGGGAAACACAGGAGAGAATGCAGGCCTAGATTTCTAATTCTTCTGACTATTTGGATTTACTGTCATGGACACAAACTCAGAGCCACTTGAGGTATGTTTTTCTGTTCAAAGGTGTTTTGAAATAAAGAACACAGAGAAATTAATCACGTGTTGGTAGTAGTTGTGTAATGTTGAAATCATTTCTGAATTTTTATAACAGCTGTCATGTAAATAGATAAAAAATGTTTCCTAAGTTTTTGCTAATCTGTATTACTTCCCTCCAGGGTGAGGTATAGTAACTCCTCCCTGCAACAGGGAGCAGGAAGCATTTAAAACAACTGTCTGTGTCTAAGCAGAAATGAGAATCTAGGTTTATAACTGCACCCACTGGAAGTGTGTTTTATGGAAAACTCCTCAAGGCAACTAGTGATTAAGCCATCAAGCAATCTGAAATCAAGAGATACTCCTTCTCAGTAACACATTTAAAATCAGGTAATTGTCAAGGGCGGTATTCAGACCACATTGTCTAGGAAGAGGGGGTTGTGGTCTCTAGTATTAAACCAAGAAACTGGGCTGGAGTGAGATGAAAGGGGAGAATACTGCACCAAATTTTCCATGATTCTCTTCAACACTGTGCCCAACCCAACAGGGCTGCACTTCTGCCCTTTGCTGAAAGCACAGATTGACAGTGCAACTCTGTCCAAGTTTATGATGTAATTTTGTATGTGCTTTCTTATGTGTGTGTTTGTTCTCAGTAGTGTAGTTCTTTCATCCAGTGCCACCACTGTCTTGGTATTCTGTGCACATTCAGAAGCCAGTCCAATTTAAATGTACCCCTGTTGTGATACCTTTATTTCTCCAATTCATCTTGAGTGTGTGGGAAGGAATGATTGCGGCTTTTTGTTTTTGAACGGAATCTGATCTCTGTCAAGATCTCTGCTCAGGGCTTTCCATTAACAGCTTTTAGTTTACTAATCACTACTCCTTTTGAGCTACAGGAATTAACCATTTATGCAATCAGCCATAATACCTGGATAGGATCTTTTGCATGTTACATTGTTATTATTTGCTAAGAGTGAAAAAATTGCTTGCTAAGTGAATGTCTGATGAGAGGATAAATTGCTGCCAAAGGAAACAAAACCAGCCATACTGTAACATACATTTAGACTTTGACAGCAGCTGGATCTGAATGCTTCATCAAAATGTGAACATTTCCCCAGTATAAATAATTGTATCTCTGTATTCCAGAAGATTTCTATCCTATTCAAACTGATGTTTATTTTATGCCGGAAAGCTTGAATACTAATAGCCTTAATGTTCCTTGCAGTACTATTAATTAGGCTAACACTTTCCATCTATAAAATAAAAACCAACAAAGTACAGAATGACACAATCTTAATAAGAGCATCAAACAGCCAGTGGGATACCATCTCTCACCCCAACACAAAACTCAATTGGCAGGATTTTCATGACTCACATACATCCAGCTCCCAAAGAGCTGGTTTGATTTATTTAGGGGGTAGAGTAACAACTTCTGCAGAAAAGTTGAAGGTGCCTCTTTGCCCAGCCTGCTTGTGGCTACCAAGGGTGTTTGAACTTTGCTGAACACACCATTTTCCTGTTGAACCAACATGTGTGTCTCTGTATTAACTATTGCACTCTGAAACTTGGCTATAGACACACCAAAATGGCTATTCATGGGAACAGCTTGCTTCCAGCAATTGTCTCTTCCAGTGCTAGTTTTCCTGGGTCCAGTTGCCGCAGTGTGATGCTTCTGAGATATCTTAGTAGATTTCTTCTCCTTTATAGAGAATCTGGGAATCCTTAACCATCTCAGGGGTGGTTCTTAGATATCTGGCAGATGTTATACCTGAGCTCAGACACATGCCTGCGTTTCAGACACCACAGTGTGTAGGGTCAGTGCTGATGTAATACTAACAAGTCTGCCTACACTCATGCTTTCTTGAAGTGAAATCTCTTATTTCTGTATTGTGCCCTGGGATAAATCTGCTAGAACTGGAATTTTCACATATCCCAGCAAATCGAGAGCCACAGAGTTGTAAGGGGTACTTCACAGGTAGGGAAATAAACAGCAGTTACCTGTAGGTCTTCAGATCTTCTTCTCTCTAGACTTGCTGCCTGCCTCTAGAAGTCCTGGAGGTCCCTCTGTACAGTATTTCACTCTCCAACATTTTCTTCGAAAAGAGACAGTGAACTGTTCAATACTCCTCAGCCACTGGTTTCTTAATGCCTCACAGGGCCTTCATTTTGAGCACAATATACTCTGAGTACTTTAAAAAATGTTCAGAATGCTGGTCTTGTATCAGGTTTACAAGGGACTGCTGAAAGTTTCCAGTCAGGTTTCCTGTGTAAGCTTCACTTGAGCTTGGAGAGGGAGAAACATGTAAACACAGATTTAATGCTTTCAGATGTTTTCTGAGGTCTGAAACATCATATAAAAGAAGAGTATTTACTGTTAATTAAACACAGACCACTAGGGGGAAAATCTTTCATAAAGCAGAAACAGGATGACACAATTAAAATGCACCACACCTTATAGAGGCTAGAAGAATCCAACACTGATGTCTAGGATGACCCAGGCAAAAAAGTCCCAGTATTAGAATTTTAGCATGTAGCAAACTTTTAACATGTAAGTAATGATAATTAAGGAACAGGATGCAGCACGTGCTATGTGTAGAGGATGATTTTTCTGGCCTTGGGCCAGATACTTAGAGATTCCAGATATCTAACTGTGGAGTGCAAGATCAGTAAAAGCTGCAGAATCCTAACATCTCTAAATATATAACTAAAATGCGATTAATTTAATCTAACAAGGCTGTAATCCTTCTATTTTTGAAATTAGTAATAAAACTTCTATTGTTATCAAGAACTGATAATTGGGGTGGGGGGATCCTGTTTTATTACTTGGTAACTGAGACATTCGGAGATTCAAAGTAAGATTTTCTAAGTGATGAGAGCTCTCCCAACTCTTGTACTTATGAGATGTTTGAGAATTTTAGTGCTGCGTTTGTCAGTGCCAAAATACTTTCGAAACGTCCCTGCATTGCCTTAAACTCACTCAGTAGGTGCAGAGCACCATGAAGTATTGTGTTTGTGTCCTCTGTTTGACCTGTGCATGATTTCTGTCTCTCAGATAACATACTTCCTTGGGTACTACAATGTTGAATACATTCCAAAGGATACAGATAAAACTGTCTCTTCTATATGGATTAAACTCTTTTGCTCTCCTCTTTCACCCCCTCCAAAATTTTAAACCAGGAAAGAGCAATCAGAAAGGAACCAGACGTACTTTAAGGGGGATTCTTTTAACATGTGCAAAATAGGACAAAATAGATACTGGATGTGATTTTGAATAGAGGTCACTGAAAAATAGTGGCAGCAAATTGAGAAATTAGATTATTACTGAAATGAGAAATATGAAAGGAGAGGAAACAGTTAATACAACACATATATGCTGATGCTGTGCTTTATCCAGTAGAAAATAATGGATCATGTAGAAACATATCAATCCATTGCAGATAAATATATACTTCAACAATTTAAAATTCATTGTTATTTACCTACAGCTGTAGCAAAGAATAAAGGCTATGGAACCATGTAACCTGTGTGGGGTTGTCTGAGTGTGTCAAAAACAAACTCATGGACAAGTATTCCCTGCAAAGCTGAGGACATAGTCTTCCTGTGAAATACAGCTATTGCTGTCACTGCTTCAGATCTTTTGCATTTCTTCACATATTCCCAGCCAAACAAGGCAAGAATTCATAAATACTTAGGTGAACTGAGATGCAACAGAGAAGAGGGAGCTAGCAAAGTGTATTACATCCCTACCCACCTGAAGACTGGTGGAACAGAGGAGGACTGGGGAGCAAAGGTATAGCAAGACACATCTCGAAACCTTAGTAGTCTTGGGTTTCTGCCCATTTTTTGACTAAGATATAAAGAATTTGTACAGCACCCAAGCAAAAATAGTCAGCCTGTACAACAGCCTGTACAGCCCATCACCTCTTTGTGGCCACCTGGCTCTCAAACTAGGTAAGAAGTACTGCAGAGTACACTCAGTGGCCCAGCCAAGCCAGAAATACTCTTTTCCTTGGCCACTTGACCAAGTATAGCAAAATTCTTGCATTTAGCAGCATGACCAAACCCTGACAACAGAGAATTTAGGCAGAAAGAAGACTGGGAGCCATTGCAGAGCTGAAAGGTAAGAGCTTGGTCCTGCTAGACAGCTGGGAGGGTGACTGAAGGGTTTTATCTCAGCGCACTTTATGAAAGCAAGAAATATTAATGACTTCTGACTATTAAATATGTGTAATGTCAGTGAAACATTGAGCACCTCATTGTCCTAACAATAAGGTAAGGGGAAACAAAGGAATGTGATTCTATGTTTTTGTGGTCCTTACCCCAGATTATTGAATTTGCAGGTATAATATTCTTACCCTAAAAAAACTTTAAAGCAGACAAGGGATTTTCATTTTAATTTGTCACATTCTTTTTGCAGATTTTATTCAATTATTTTTCCTATCAATTGAGAAGTTTTATGAATATGTTTTCCATTATGTGAACATGTTTGTCAAGTAAATTATTCATTAATTTTCCCTCAGCCAGTAAATCATTTGTGAATCATCATTTCCCCTTTTGATTCTCAGCCTGCTTAGATTTCTAAAATTATGAAAGAGTTTGTGGTTGATGAATGTGGATTGTTTTCTTCATAATTTCTACATAACAAAATACACTTTTCATAGTCTATCAGACTCATAGGTAAGTCCAGTTGAAGTTAGTAATGAATGCATCTAAGAGCCCAGCTTTAGTCTAAGTTATTAACCCATATTTTGTTCTGCAAAGGTGAAGTATAGTTTTATGTTAGGTGTCATGTTCAGTAGTCTAACCTTGAACATAAATATTTGAAATCTTTATGTTCACTGAAGAAGGAGTGGACCTTAACTGTCAGTTTGCATAATGATCACCCTAACACCAGGCTACAGACCCAATTTTCATTTCATGACTCCTAGAGCTTTGAATAAAAAGGGCTGAAAGGCATGTTCAACAGTAACACTGTGGTAGTTAAGGTGATCTTGAATTTTCAATGCCCTGATTTGTTGCTGCCTCAGTCATGTGGTGGAGTAGCTTGTACAAGTTACAGCTACAAGACTAATATCATTGGATAGTTGGTAGCGATGAACCAAAATGTCCACCCCTATGATGGCTTTAATACAATTGTTGATCTACTTTGTAGAACTCAGCAGTGCAAGTTAAGAAGGGCAGTAACTTTGTCAATGATACAGCCAAGTCTGGGTTTAGCATACAGGAACTCAGATTAATGTGTGTTGTTATTTATCTGCATCATCCATGTGATATTAGGTATTGGCCTCCTGTCAGGTCCTAGGGCACAAGCACTTGGCTAGAACAGGATATGGTCATAATCAACATTGAATTGCTGGCAGACTAAATGGAGGACCCATATGGTGGTAAGCCACATTTGCCCTTTGCATTGATGTAAACCATTCTGAGTCCCTGGATAGTGGTAAGGTCCTAACCTGCTGACAAAAGGGGATAAAAACTGGCCCGGTACAAATGAGTCAGAAGTGAAAAAAATAAAATGGCTGGAATCATTCATGCCTACCTGCATTTGATTGCTGCTCGAAGTATGTCCCATTCTGAAAATTTTCAATAATTTAGCTGTTTCTGTTGTTCTTCCTACAGCTATTGTTTTTCTGTTCCTTCATGCTGATATTTTGCAGTGGAGCGAGTCTGTTTTTAACCTCTACTGCTATGGAGTTTATCTCCAGTGCTCATATGAAAATGTTAAAAGAGCATGACAAGGGTGTGCATGTGGAAATGATCTGTAATCTTTAGCCTGCAATAGCAGAACTTACTTATTTCAGGACGAGGGAGGAGGGAATGAAATTGGATTTCCTGCTCCCTGTGACAGTTTATATAGCTGTACTGTGGTAGCCCCATGGGGTATGATAGTGCATAGCTAACCTAAGCTGCTTTTCCAACTGGGGGCAGCTGCCAGTTTCTCTTCAAAACTGTGTGATATAAAAACTGTGTATTAAATTTGCGCTTTCCTTTTTGGTTTGTCATTTTCTGACTCACCTTATGTAAAGTTTTCTCAATATTTGTGTCTCACAAGAACACACCCCAAATAATTAAGAAAAAAGCTCCAGTTCTTTAGAGGAACAATAAAAGAAAAGCATTGCTGCAATTGTGACCTTAGATTTTGTCTGGAGAGATAGACTAAGAGCAGATGTTATGTTTGAAAATAACTGACAGTGAATTAACTATGTACAGTGTGTCTTGAAAGTGCTGTAATGCAAAACAGACACTGTATTAAACCAAACTCTCAGCAACACACTCAGTACATTGGCATAATAGCAGCAATCAGGTATTTGTAGTGGTGGAATATGAGGCAGGGAAGCTGCAGCTTGTAAATCTACTTGTTAGAGGCAACTCAGTCTGGTGCAATCCCCAGGACTATTCTCCTTTGTTTCTTGAGGCAGTGTTTTTTGGGGCTTGTAAAAGTGAGGAATGAAGAGAGTTCAGCTCAGTCTAGATATATGTCCTAAACCAACCTATTCTTTCCTTTCTTGCCTTCTATTCAAATCATCCTTGCCTTCACTTGTGTGAGGTGAGAGTGAATCCTTTGGCTTATCCCATCTGTGTCATATTATTTATTGAGAGTGAGAGACTTCCACTATTTTTACTGCTGTTTTGTGTTGCTATGGCAATGGTGAGGGGCCCCCCCCCCCCACCCCCCCTTTGTTGCTTGTGTT
>VZRZ01007932.1:603563-620323 GCA_013398175.1 Climacteris rufus
GTGGGGTCCCCCCCCCCCCCCCGCTTCTTGTCTGGTTAAATGTATTTTTAATTGCTTCAATAAATGTACTTTAAAATATCCAGTGAAGGCTAATGTTACTGTTATAGTTATGTTACATTACATGTAATAAAAGAGATTAAAATAAATGTTAATGAAAACTTATCTTTAACTGGTTTTGAAGCTGGTGATTTAGCTTTTGACTCTGTCTTTTGGGCTGCAGCAGGGCTGATTGCTTTGGGTAAACACTTGTCTTCAGCTGAAGCCTTGGGTAAATAGGACTGGAAAGATGTGCCTGTGACATTGAATTCAGCTTCTTAAGATTGCAGGTGACTGTAAGAGAGACATTGAGCCTAGAGTGATGCACAGAGCATCTGGATCACATGATGTTCTAGAAAAACTCTTGGAACATACTCCAAAATCCTCTAACAAAATTAAAAACTTCATGTGCAGAGTGCTGTTAGGAAGAGGGCAAGAGATAGGGCTATTGCTAATGTTTTATATATCCATGATTATCCTACCCTATAGAGCACAGGGAAATCATATGTCATGGCAATGGAATATATTTTAAAATATATATATATTTTCTCTCTCTTTGGGAGAACATTTTACTGGTAACTGCTTTTGTTCTTTCCATATGTGAAGAGTGGAGTGTGAGTTGGAATAGGGGTGATAGTTTTAACTTCTGACAAGATGCTGAACACTGGCAGTGGACTTGTACACTCAGTCTCTATATCCAATATTTTTTCCTAACATTGAATTGTATAAAGTGATAGAGAAGAGCAGGAAAATTGGTTTGAAAGTAGGAGAAAACATCCTGCAGCAAAAAAAAAAAAAAGCTACAAAGTCAGCATGTTTGGATTATTAAAAAGCTTTAGAGAAAGCTTGGAAAAAGTGAATAAATATCTTCCTAAAGAGAAAATATCATATACCAAAAGGGCCTTTTATTTAGCAGTGAGAGGACTTAAGACCAGGCACATCCAAACTGAATATAAACCAGCTTATTAAGCTTGAAGACAGACTAATCAGACACAAAGAGAGTCTCCAGCATGTCTTTATATGAGGACTGGCACCTTTCTAGAGAAATTGTTCCAGTTTTACATAAGCTGATGGGCAGGAAGGGGCAGAAGAAGGGGAAATTCTGCAACATTTTGTATACAGATATACCTACACTATGTTTATGTGCTCACATAAGCAAACACATATATGAGGCAGAAGTGATGACTTATTAAGCTTTTCTGGCTCTAGACTCCAAGGCGGTGATCTGACTGGCAGTACTGAACTTGCTTGTTATAAACTTCTTACAGAAGACTTCTTAAAATAAGAAGGGTAGAAAGCAATTATAAGTTTTGTTGAAAGCAATTATAATTTTTGTTACTAAAGCTCTGTTAGATTCTGAAGCAATTATAAGAGAATTTGAAGTCTGAATATAAGTGTATAGTGGTTTGCTTTGATATGTGAAGGAAACATGGTTTCTAGTAATGGAACAATGATGGCAATTAAACTTTGCAGTGCACAAAATGTTTGTAAATGAGATAAAGGATGTGTTTTAGTTGCAAGGGTCTCTATATACCATTAGTGAAGTCTGCTTGAGTTTTGAAAAGTTTAACATAACCACTTTTTTGTGGAGAATATATGAAATACAATTTTTAAGCTAGAGGTTAAAGCAAAATACGTAGATGAAATAACTAACCAGTGGACATAGTGCACAGATATGTATGTAAGTCTCATATTCTGGAGAAAGAAAAATGTTTAGAAAAATGTTTTGTAATAAGAAGAAATTGTACATCTCTTCACCATCTTTTTGCTAATAGCAGTATTTAAAAGTATAAGAATTATGCAATGGTTGGCTTTGTGAGAAGTTTAATTTGATTTATTGCTTACTATAAATAAGTAATATATTTAGATAAATAATATATATAGACAAATATTAAAAAAATTATAAACTTCCTTTCTGCATAGTATTATTTCTCTGTCTTGGTCATGTCCAAGCTTATTACCTGAAAATGTTAAACTTATTTTATTCTGTAGACATACACTGTTTCCTGTAATTATAATTTGTTAATTTTTGTGCTTTCCAAGGCTTTAGAAGTGTTAATCTTGAATAATTCTTAGGGTCTGGTGATATTATAATGTAAAAAAAAGTTAAACAATTTAAAAAGGTTTACTGTAAAAGCATATATCATCTGTTATAATAATTTAGTATTTTTTATATTACCAGTGAGAGGAAGAGACCTAATTAATGAACTATTTTAGGTGGTTTGCCAACTCACAACCTAATTGTACTTTCCCCTGAGGCTGGTTGCAGCCTTACCAGCAGTACAGGTATGTGTCTCCATCCCCTGCTCCTATAGGAAGCATAAATGCCCATGTTGTGCAGTGCTCCCAGGTAAGGGCTGGGACTGACAAAAAGAAAGAGCAATTTTTGTGCCCCTCTCCCCCCTCCCCCGGATGCCCAGCATAAAAGAGATGTGTGGAGATGCAGAGGGTACTTGTCTCTGTTAAAATGAGCTAACATGATGGCTTAATGTAGTTAATGTTGCATTGAACAAAACTAATTTGATGAGTACGATGTGATCTATTTAATTTGCATTGAAGCATCACCTTGCAGTTGCATCCTAACCCCTAAAAACAATGGGTGTCTAATAAATCACAGGAGATGAAATGGCAGGCTTAGAATTTGCAGTACATCCTAATCCTAGTAAAACAATTCTGAAGTAGGTTAAATAATTAATGGTGAATGATTTTGAGATATATTTTATATGTTTTTCCATTCATAACTAGCCTACCAAAACCTTGGGAGCTTTTTTAACTTGTCTTTTATTACCAATTATTTCCAGATTCCTATCTCTGAGTAATTTTTGATCTGTGTTATAGATGAGATTGCAGATCCTTTGATGATCAATTCAAAAAGAATAAAAGTATATATGTATTAAAGTATATCTTTAATGATGAACAGTTCCTCCTGGTTAAATCTCTGCCTTGCTCTGAATTACATTAATCCATTTCATATTAATTTTGGAATAACTGCATCTGCTTATTACAAGTAAATAAAAAAAGAATATGACATATATCTAGGTGTAAAGCATATGGACAAACTCTGTGAATCTCATATTTGGGTCTAGACTGTCTTCTGGTGTTATCTAACTGCAAGAACACATAAGCCCCCATTTTTTAAATGTCATTGCTTCCTCATATGTAAGATGAAACACTCATGATTCTGTCATCTTTTCTCAAACACTTAGAAATCTTTAAGTGGATTACATCCATTGCAATTTGTCCCTGTAGATGATGCTCCATGTCATAACCTTTGGGACTCAACTATATGAGTTGGATCAATTTTCTTTTTTTATTTTTATGTCAGACCTTCATTGCTACTGTTAAAATTTCTTGTTATAATTTCTTGATCTAGTCCATATTTGTAAACAGAAATTTGAAGCCTGATTCCAAGCTTATCTGTTAAAAAAAGATTTCTGTTTTGTGACATTTGAGATGTCTACCTCAAAAGCAGAAAACAAAATTTGAGCACCTGTTTCTGCTAAAGACCCTAGTCCAGTTTCTGCTAAAGACCCTAGAAAAGACTGCTCTTTCTGTGCGGTTAGTAAGTGTAATCAAATCAGACAATTTGATGTACAGTTGCTTGGATACTCGCAGAATACTTTTACAGAGCTGTTATATTACTGAAAAATATTTATTCATCAAAATATTCTGTAAGAGAAGACTTTGATAAAATCAGAGCTAAACCAAGAGGATTGAGAAAGTCTTCATAAGCCTTTAACTACTTGGAAGGTGTTATTTAGTGAAACTCAGCTCACTTGCAGTGGATAGTGCCCCATGTCACAAACCTAATGCCTGTAAGACAGCACTGTGTATGGGTCCCAGGTCACTCTCTGATGTGCAAGAGAAACATATGATTTAAATTAGTTGAATACTAATAACCTGGTTATTATTATTATTCTAAGGCTGAGAAACCCTGAAACAGCGAGCTGTAGTTGCACTTGATCACAAACATTTCTCCCAGGTGACTTCCTGCTTGTCATCCTTTTACCAGTCCAGAGGAATGAAGTGTTAGACAGTTTTATGTGTTGATTCTAGCTGCAGTATCTCTATTTGAAAGAAAACAAAAGAAACAAACCCACCCACCCCCCAAACATCTCTCTCTTACATTGCTAAACTTCACTGTCTTTGGCTGAGCTGTGAGACTTGAGACCCAGATAAAAACATCTATTAACATTCTGAAGGCACACTTGTTAACTGCAGAACTATTTCACTCAGTGCCTTGACTAAATTATCTTTATACAAATTACATTTTTTCCCTAATCACCGCTGGTACTTCATTTGGAAAACTTCCTACTTTTCTGCATCAAAGTGTCAGGTATTACTTAGGCTTCACAGCAAACTTGCTTTGGAAGATGTATGGAGTAAAAGGCCACTGTTTCAACCTGCTGCTGTGAGCCCACCTGCAGGCTTTTTGCTGTCTGGAGCCTTGTTTGTTTCTTAGCTCATATCTGATGTGATGTAAAACTTGTAAGATTAACTTGTGTGACTAACCTGTGCTTTTCTAGCACCTATAGCACATTCAGACTGGATTTATTCGTTGTCTTGAACTCTTGCTTGTATCTAATATGGAGATGCAAATGGGCCTCTCATGCCAACATTCACAGAGCTCTTATGTTAAACAGGTGCTGGGTGGCGTGTGTCAAGACAGACCAGTTTATATGGCTTACAGTATGTATAATTACCCTCTTACTTGGACACCATGGCTTCAGGCAAGGATGAGGTTTTTTCTTGGCTTCAGGCAGGGATGGCATGTTCTCTTTCTGCCTGTGTTATTGACTTACGCAAACTTAAGATTCTTGAGTTATTAAGTTAATTTCAACACAAGTGTCCTGATTTCTGGATAAAACACTCAAGCACCAAGGCAAACCCTGCAAAGATTAGCTTATGATTTAGCAGAATGCTGAAGTCTCTTGTGCTTAAGGGATACATGGAAACCCAAACTCCCAGCACTTGAATCACTGTAAGAAAAAAAAAAAAATTGTAGTTACAAAGTAAAATTCTACGAGGCCTGTAAGATAAACTAATCTCAAATTCCTGACCTACAGAAGTCTCTTACATCATACAGTTTCTGTATAAAATGCAGTAAAATCCAGAGAGTAAAGACCAGATAACAGAGCAAGAGGTCATGAACAAAACTATGTCAACATCTTCCTAAACACGGGAATCATTAGGCACCTGTGCAAGAATCAGGCACCAAGAGTGGCATTTCACATTTAAGGCACTTAAAACTCTAGCTTTGAAGCATGGGCTTAATAAGCAGACAAGTGAGGTGGATTGAATTCTGGCCTAACACCTGTGCTCAGAGGATGGTGATCAGTGGTACAAAGTCTAGTTAGAGGTCAGCAGTAGGGGAATCCTAGGGGGTCAGTGCTGGGTCTAGTCCTGCTTTGGTCAATGTACATAAATACTCAAAGGGAGAGTGTAAAGAAGACAGAGCCGGGCTATTTTCAGTGACAGGACAGGACAAAACAGTGGCAGTTCAGCTGAATTAAGATCACTCCAGTAATGTAAGGTATCTAGTTGTGGGGAATGCTTGGCTCTGCACATCAGGTTCAGGAAGAATATAGAGATGGCTGAGGCCAGTTGAGTTTGCAGAACCTCAGTTCATTTTTAAAGGGAAATTTAATTGTTGACAGGAAGAGGCTGGCTTGTACTTTTCCCCCATCCTCTTGGTAAAAGGCATCTATCTTATACACAAGAAAAACTAAATGGCTTTGAAGTCTCATACCTGTAAAAGCACAGCTACCATTCCTGCAGAAAAGTATGTTCCAGACTCCAGATATCCTTCCGTCCCAACCCTCAGCTACTTTAGCCATGAGATGTTTCAGCCTCTAACCCACTTGATGCCTAAAAAACCCTATAGCAAAATTTTGTGTTAATTGCTGGAAGCAAGTGCTGAGATCTGAGTGCTGACAATGCTTTTAAGGGATAGCCTCCCTACATAGGAGTATCAAGATGTCTTTGGAGATTTATGTCGGATATGGAAAATAGGATGGTCTGTGAATCAGGGCTGACCCATTTAGAGAATGAAAATAATTTGTGATTAAGAGATGCATATACAGGGATATAAGTGTAGATCTGTATTTTAATGTGAATGAGTAAACAGTCAGTGCTATAATAATCTGTAAGGCATTTGATCCCAATAAATCATCTTAATCCTTAGGGCTATTCTGGCAGTAAGAGATAACTGAACAAAACCAGAAATATTCTTAGCATAAACCTCACATATCTCTGTTTACTGTGTGTGTTAGACAGTTTCAGACTCTTCTCCCCTCCTTCCCAATACCAATGAGCACTTCATTTGTACAGTCTGCAAGCTCCCTACTTCACTAGCCCTTTAATTTTGATTTTTATTACTTCCAGTAATGGTCAAGACAAAGGAAAATCAAATCATAAAGAAATGCTTGGGACTACTGCTCTCCTACTGACATGCCCTCTGCTTCAATAAAGTTTCACTGCAGATTTTGGATTTAGTAGCCATACATGTGGTCCTGTGCTTTGTAGGAGGATGCATTTCCACGTCTCTGCACTTAACAAGCATCTGAACTCAATGTTTTTGTGGCTGTCTCCTGGCGGCTGCATTGTCTTCATTGTTGTCTGCATTGCAAAGGGCTACAGCTCTCAAAAGCAGAGAGAGTGAATGCCTAGGCAGTGAAGTGCTAAAAGCTATTTAATTTGTTGTCGTTATTGAATGATGCTTATGAAAGGGTGGGAGCAAGAGCACATCCTACCTCCAAAAATGGGTAGTGCCACTGCAGGTTATGCGATTATGGGTTTTTTTTCTTAGAATCTTCAAGCCAGCACTTGCTCCTGTGCTTTTGGAGTCCTGGCATCTAAAGGCATGAGCTCTGCCTGGTATCTCATGAACATACAGTCCTTGTCAGCAGTTGCAGGCGTGTAGCACCTGTTGTTGCTGGTCTAGTGCTAGTGCTCTGCTGGCCTAAACTGTGCAGCAGAAATGAAACAGGGACTATTATTTATAACTCAGAAACCCCCTGACTAAAGATGAAAATTGTTCTGTAAGTTTTTTCATTGATCAGTTAGTTTGCAAAATCTTTCCTGGTTAGGTGGGTGAATGACCATTAGGTGCCAGGCTTTGACTCAGCTCACAGTTTGTTATATTAGTTGAAGCAAATTTCCTGTCCCTCTCCCTTCCCCAAATGACAATATTGTTCGGGTTAAGACTCTTTATCACAAATGTTGCCATGTAATGGCATTAAACTAATACACATGTATTTGTATAATGGAATCTTCTGGACCCAGAATTTGAGTTCCCCCAGTTACACAAATAGCAGCAAAAACATTAGCCTAGCTGGGAACTTCTCTAAGTGGGGCAAAACAACCATTTTGCATCCATATTTCACATTTAGTGATGGCTTTAAATTGCCTTTTTAAACAAGCATTTCTAGTTCTACTTTATATTGTTTGACAAGGACTTGTAAGAATTTTAGCTTCAACAAAGCTGCATGGGTGCCACAGCAAGAAATGATTCATAGTATATGGGATACATTATGTCTTAATATTGATTGAGAATGTGAGGAGGATAGCCTAAATCCTTTAACTTCTGTGAGGAACTCAGGCATGAGACTGCAGTTGGCTTGAGAATTGCACATATTTTCCTTTTACATGTTTTGTTGAACAGTTTGTTCTATATTTCATTGAAGTGCTGCTCCAGTGCTCTCTGAAATCAGTGGCAAAGCATTTCTTAACTTCAGTATTAAGTGCTCAAGCTGCAATATATATTAGTGCTAAATAGTAAAGTGTGTTCACCCTGGATTTGTATGTTAAGTGTAAGATACCATGGTTATGTTAAATGCAGCAGTCCTGTTGATGGATTTGGCTTCCATTTACCTAGATGCACTGGATGTGAAGTTTATTTTCTTCCATTTTGCTAAGCAAATTAGTCAATGAGAAAGCAATAATAGGAAGTGCAATCAGCTATGAAAAATAAGAATTGTAAATCTATTTATTGGTAAGATAAGAATTGGTAAGATAGGAACTGTAAATCTGTTTATAGGTCCCTTTCTGTAGAATAAATCTTGATATTATGGCTACTTAAAACAATTTTTATTTTAAAGTCCTAGATACCTCAGGAGAACAGAGAAACCTGTTCTGTAGAGGTGTTTGAGAGTTTACTTCCAATCCTTGTGTCAACAAGGTTTTGTGGGAGCAGAAACTGTCCTCCAAAGACTTCCCTTGTTACCAAGTAAGCCTTTATAGTGCATACCATCATTGTTATTCTTTATGATCATAATATGGCTAATATTAAAAAAAAAAAAAAGTAAGCACCATGAGAAAAGGGAAAAAAGGAAAAATCCAAACTGTTTTAGAAGCAAACTTGCAGAGATTGAGAGATTTATGGAAAGGGAATGCTCTCTGTTTAGTGTCAGGAAGCATTGCCATTAGCTTCAAAGGAAATTGTAATAGGTTCTGAATGTTTGTAATAGTTATGACTCAATTTATCCAGATAAAAATATCTTTGTTATCTAAAATCTTGGCAACACTGCATTTCAGTTCAGACTGTGAAAGACAACATTCAACTTCAACTCTCACTGACCCAGTAGGCCTGTGGTATGGCATTTAGTCTTACTCCTCATAATTACATGGAATAAAATTGTGTTGTCATTGATGTTATCGTAATTGGTATAAAAAGTTGTTTATAGCAAAATATTACTGATGCAGGCAATGATTTGCTGCAGGAGTTTGCAGATGGCAAAGCTAGACCCTGGCAGATTATATTACTTGTGTAGTACAAGTAAGCTCTAGTTCTTAGTGCACATGGGAGAAAAGGGCTTGAATAGCAGATTAAAAGCTGCTTTGGATGTTCAAGTGCATGCATGTGCCTGTGTCTTTACCAGTATTTATGAACCCTGGACATTTTAAATAAACAGTTGAAAATTAGTAGTTTCCATTTTTAAATGGTTCTTTCTTAGTTAAAATGTTACATTCTCTTTTTGGAAATTCCTGTATTTACACCATTTGCTCTAAGTTTTCTTAGCCAAGCCAAATCAAGCCAGTTCTTGATTTGGAGAAGGTAATGTTAATGGGAGAACTGCATGTGTTCTACTCCTGGCAAAACCACAGTGTACTTTGGAGGTATAAGTAAATAGCGGGAGAGTTTGGAAGCTTTGAGGGCTAATCTTTTTACAACCATGGATTTTCTGTATAACCACAGGCAAGTCTCTTTGTCTTAATTTCCATCCTTGCACAGGGGAGATACTGGTAACAATTCATGAGTGAACCATGGATATAAATTAAAGTTTGTGACTCAAAGAACAGGCAGAAATGAATAATCGTATAATGTAGAAGAAGTGATAGAGATCAAACACTTAGAGAATTCAAACAGACCTACTGGAAGAATGTTCCGCAGAGTACAAGTAAGCTCCAGTTCATAATGCATGTGGACAAAAGAGCTTGGTTCAAGTTACATAAAGAGTCTTAGCCCTGGCACAGCTCAGCTCATGAATTCTTGCTTTTGGAAATCAAAAACGTGTTCTTCACCTGCTGCTTTACTGGGTGCATAGCTGTGCACTGCATGCAGGCTCTGTTTCTGTGTCTTTAATTGCTCTTACAAATAGCCCTTGGAAACTGTTCCTCAGAAGGGGGTACCTCATCACCTTGTCAGTGATACTTCCATTTATCTCTTTCCTCACTCCAGTAGACTTGCTGTTACCATCACTTGATAGTAGTAACAACTTTAAATTACTGGATCAAGCAATGAAACTGAAAACTGTGAGAACTGTGTGCAACAAGGAGGTAATGCAGATGCAATTACAAATGGTTTACAGAGCCTTAACTTTTCTCATTTCTACTTTTGTGTCTGTGGTGTGATTCAGTGCTGTTTTGTTGTTCTGGGGTTTAAGACTTTATGTAAGTACTCTTGAAATCCAAATTCTGAGTGAACTTTTTCATAGTGTTCCAAAGGCTTTGGCAGCATTATTAAACGTATATATATAATTCTTATCCAGTGAGTTTAATTTTCCATGTGCACCAGCCAAAGCTGTTAGGCATACTGCCCAGCTTACGAGCCATTGAAGAAAAGCATGCCTAAAGTTTTTCCAGCTGCTTGTTCAGGATTTTGCTGACCCATGTGGACATTGCTTGTTCATTGTAGTCTGTGAACAGGCAGACAAAAGAGATGCATAGAGTGGTAGATGAAAACTCTTGTTGAGTGACTTCAGGTTGTGCTTGGTATCAGAAGTAGAGGTTTGTGCTTCTGTTGAGTTTTTACAAGGTATGGAAATGTGCCAAATTTTTTTGGTTTTTTTTTTTTTGGTCTGCTTCAACTGAATTTAAGGAAGCAGCATGCTCATGCAGCTTCACCCCAGCACTTTTAAATGGATTTCTCTCCATGCAATTTACGCATATCTAAGTCATCTCTCATTTTTACTCTCACTCTGAAGACAGGTGAGTTATGTAAGACTCATGAGAGAAAGTAGAACCTTGTCCACCACTTGCCTACACCCTTTGGTACTGCAAATGCCCAAGCAATTAACACTAGCTACTTAACTTTATCTGACTGGTATACTGGAATCGCCTCAATTTTTAAAGGTGTTTATGTAATTGATTTCTCATTTTCAATAAGAATTAACCAACTTAATACCTTTAAAAATTAAGCCTTTTTTAGCTATATGTAGTCCAACATAATCTCTTGAGTGTGCTCATTTCCCTTTCTCAAACCCAAATTATAAACATAAAATCCCTGCAGACCAACATTTACTGAAAATTTTCCTTGAACAGCACTGTCTTTGCTGATGTGTTAGACAACACAAAGAGGCTCTCCAGAGAAATGGGGTTATTGGGAACTTTGGGGACAGACAGGAGATATCACACTATGCAATGTGTATTGTCTGAAGAGAAAACAAAGTGTAATACCCTGCTATGCAGAAGGCAGTGTTTTACCAAGCTGAAGAAGATATTCTGATTCTTTTTTCTTAAATAACCCAAGAAATGTTGCTACTGTGGGGAAGCTTTTGCCAACGAAGAGTAAGAATCAGCCAAGACCTTGCACCCCAACCCCTTCATTTATCATGACACCCCTGGTTGCAAGATGTCTTTATCACCTTGGCAAATGTGCTCTCAGAGCTCAGTCAGGGTTCCATCCAGAGCCGAACAGCAGCCAGTAGTCTTTCTGTCTTTCTGCTCATGCTAGTATCTCTACTAACCCAAGAAGGTCCGGTGAGGTTGACAGCTGGAAGGCAAGTCTTGTTGTTGTTCTATTTCTTTGTTATGACTTGCATGTGGGAAGGGAAAGGCAGTGATTTGTGTTACCATATGAGAAACCTCTTCTAGGGAGCCAGTGCCAACCTTGGCAACTAGGGAGAATGTATGATAAAAGGGGAACAGCTGCATGTGACTGTCTCAATGTTCTCACAGGGCAGACTTTGTGATTTTGCACACCCCTTCCAGACTGGTACCATTAAAAACTGCATCTCCATTTAAGTAACATGCTTAGCTTTGGCTCTAAGTGTCAAGTCACATTCATTAGTTATAATTCATGTGTCTTTGCCTTCCTTGGGAGTCATCACCATCTTATGATTGAAGATACTTTCACTATGGAATTGACAGGAAGGATATTTATCTTTTCATCATTATTACAAAACTGTCTGATCAGTATGTTGTCACTTCCTGCCCAAGAAAAACAGCCTGGCATGGCAACTGCAGAGGAGACCAGCATCTCTGCCTTCCCTCCCAGACAAGGAGCATGGACAGAAATGTCTGGAAAAGGAACTGGCATTGATGTTGCTCCTCACTAGTTGTTTCCTGCAACACCAGGACTGGGAAGGCTAAAGCCCATTCATGATCAGATCTTCATAATTGTCTCAGTAAAGAACCTCTGCAACTATGCAATAAGCAGAGATGCGCTGAACAGTTTTGGAAGCATAGAACTAGGCATCTAAGACAGGGGTCTTCAAAAAGGGATATTGCTTACCAGTAAAAAATGGTGGGAAGAGGAGCAGCTGCCCAGCCCTGGTACTTGAAAAGAGCTATATACCTAAATCAGTGACAGTGATAAGGCAATTGTGTCTGCTCTATATACTAGAGTGAGTCTAGTAAAGAGACATGTAGATGAATAAGTGATTGGAGCATCTGTTGTACAAGTAGAGGCTGAGAGAGACTGCTCAGCCTGAGGAAGAGAAGTCTTATGGGGAATCTTACCAATACGTATGAACACCTGAAGGGAAGTTGTAAAGAAGAGAGAGCCAGGATCTTTTCAGTGGTACCCAGAAAAAGGGTAAAAGGCAATGGGAACAAATTAAGAAATATTAAATTTCACCTAATCACAACAAAAAATGTTTACAATGAGGGTGATCTTACAGGGCAGATTGCCTAGAGACATTGTGGCATTTTCCTGTGGAGACATTTAAAAAAAATGGACATAGGCCCAGGCAAGTTGCTGTAGTTGACTCTGCTTTGGGGTGGTAGTTCTTGGACTACATGTTCTCCAAGGGTTCCTTTCAGTCTCAACAATAGTATGATTCTGTGATGAGCCAGAGACACAATAATCCCAAGCCTTTTAGGCAGCAATGAAATCTCCTTTCTGACATTTTCATTTAGCCTAAGTAATAAAATGGTCATTAGGTGACAGACAAAATGAGAAAAAGCATGACTATAGCCAGAGGGTTTGGGTAAGTCAGGTTGAAATTTCTCGCTTCATATAGTGTTTCATAATGATATGAAGTATAATAGGTTTTGAGAGAAGTGCTGAGGAAAAAAAATATTTTTTTCAGAACACCAACTGCTTGGTGATAAGGAAATTTTCTGCAATATTAGAAGAGGTATTTAGGTTCAGACCTAGATCTCCCACATGCCAGCTGACTGCTCCAATACAGAAATATCAGGTACAGTCATCACCCAGGAATTTAATGATTTTGGGAGGGAAACAAGTGAAGATTAGACCAGAACCTGTGGTTTTGATACTTGTGAGAACCTGTAAGTTGTTAGATATGATTCACAAAAGAACTGAAAACAGTAAAAGAACATCACATGTATATATACATACATACTCTTACCTATGCAAATGTGAGCAAAAACAATGTAGAAAATCACAGGGAATACCTGAATAATAATTTTATCCTAATTCTAATTTGGTTGTAAATGAAACCTGTGAAACATGCTGCTCAAAAGACCTATGGATTCCACCTAGGGGAAAAAAAAGTGAAGTTGAAAAATGAAAGGGCTGTGAAACACTAATTTGGCTGACCTCCAGATGCCTGTAAAAAGTAAAAAAATCTTGCAGGTAGCAAGTGGGAAGAGCAAATCTGACAAAATCCCACACTACTACTGTGAACTGAAGTTCCACACAACTTGCTGAATAAGACAGGATATTGGCAATTTTGCATGATGGCCAGAATCAGACTATAATGCCCAGTAGGACAAGGAGCACTCAGTACTTGTAGTTGGGGTTTTGGAACCCTCAGGGCCTACCCAGGAAGAAGTGAACACTCAGACCATCTACTTTAAGTACCCAAATCTGATCCCTAGCACCCAGAACCCAAAATATGTAAACAATGTTCCTTAAGCAGTACGTGGAAGGTCATTGATAAATTCAGAGGACCTAAGCTAGATCCTCATATAAAATGATGCGAACATTTTTCTGCATCAAATTAGCTGTCTAAATCCCCAAAAGAATTCAACTGTGGCAGTATATCAAACACAGAGTCCTGGCCAAAGAGGAATCCCATAAACATAATGGGAAGAGCTACACCCTTAAAGGGAGTACAAAAGAAAACAGGCAGCACATAAGAAAGGGCATACGAAGTCAATGTCCTAGGTATGTTTTTTTCTGAGATGACTGAAACCCATATTCCAAAGAACTACCCATTGAGGTGGTGGGAGTGGTATGAGATAGACCACAGACACAAGCTGAATTTATATCCCTGCAAAGCAAAGAAAGAAGATTCATTGGAAAAACAGAAGAATGTAAACATGAACATGATTCTGTAATTTGGTGGTTTGACACTCCTGTGGGATGGGGGATACTTACATCACAAAATATTTTCACCTTTAAAGGTCTAGAATTTCCCTGAAGTTTTTCAGAAATAAAAACCCAGCAACATTCAGGGCTTTGGGAAGAACATTTTATTGCTAAGCATATCTTTAAACAAAATGCAACTAAGAAAAGAAAAAGAATCAAAAAGAAGAAGAAAAAAGAAAGGGAAAAAAAGCAATAACATCACGATAACTCAAATAAAAATTGTCCAGGTTGTCCATAAAGCAACAGGGATATGGTAGAAGCCCACATACAGAAATGCACATGTTCCCAAAAACTGTCCAATAGAAACTTACACAAAAAAGGAAAGTGTAACTATTTTCCCTTTAACTTAAAAAAGGAAAGAGAAAAGGAAAGGAAGAAAGAAAGCAGGAAATCATTTCACAAGACTCCAAGACTCCAAGAACAGCAATCTTTTACAGACATCAAGATATAATCAACTTTATATAGTTTCGGCCAGTTAAGTCATCTAAAATCGTGCTTTCATACCTTTTTAAAACCTGTCTTTTTTTTTCTTTTTAGTATAAAAAAATAAAAAAAGAAAAAAAGCTCAACCTCACACACACGCACACGCACCACACACACGCACACATACACGCACTGAAAATATTTCTTAACATGAAAGTGTCTTCTCTAAATGTTTGAGAAGACTGTTTTTATTGAATTTAAGTTCCCATGTGCGTGTGTGTATCTGATGACACTTCTTCAAAGTCAAATATTCATGCGACTTATAAACACCAGCAAGAGTAGATTTCTAAACCTAAACAGCTGATTAGTTTTCATCCGCATACAGCAAAAGTGTACATTTCTGATATTCCAGGGTTCTCAACCCTTCTTGGTTTTTGTTGTTTCCCTCTCTGTCTCTCTCTCCCTCATTTGCTTTTCTGCACATGATAGGTGTGGCCGTCAAACCACCTCACTATTGTTCTGTACAGTAAGATAATCCTTTTCAGAATAACTGGGAAAATGTAGAAATTAAACAACCAAATTAAGTTAAATAAAAGATATTCCCAATTTAACCATAAAACAGTATATACACCATCAGGGTATCCATATAGAAATTATACTAGCAAAAAAATAGTAGTAAAATATGTAAACAAAATTTCAGCTTATTTTTGACACAGGTAACTGTGACAAAGCTAAAACACACACTCCCTTTACATTTTAAGGTTTGCTTTTGTTGTCTGTTTCTTTTTTACTCTGTTCTTCAAGAACATTCTCATTCTGCATTGACCATAACAGAACTCCTTTTCCAGCCATCCCATCAAGCATACCATGATAAATATATCTGTGTGTATATATATATATTATATTATTAAATTAATTTTTCTTTATTTTTTTTTGTGTGTCACAGCAGCTTTATTTATTTTCTTTCATATAAAAGAGAAGGAAAAGGGAGAATAGGGCAAATGGAAGGACAGAGATGACCTGAAATGTCAAGCTACAAAATTAAAATATTACATATGAAAAACAATTATATGTCAAAAAATCTATGTATTTTGCATTCTTTTACAGGTGTTTAGCTTTTCTGACATTTATTGATCTTGTCACAAGTTGAACTCCAGTGGTGTCTTTCTGACCTCTTTATTAAACTGATTTATTATTATTTTTTGCATGCATTGCAATGTCACAGAACCAGAACCCAGAGGAAGGCTCCTTTATTTTTGCACAGCATATTCAGCTCAGAATGGTTAATAATCTTTTAAGGATTCTTTTTTTTGAATCTCCAAATCTTGTTAACCATATTTTGGTTGTCTAATGCATACTAAGTGCTATACTCAAATAAAGCCAATAACTGATCAGAACAGACTCAAACCCATCTACTCTTCAGTTCAATTGCAAATACTGGAGCCAGATCCAAGAGAACTAGCTTTCCATGACAATTTTCTTCAGCACCACCCATCAGACATTTTCACTGTGTTGTTAGCAAACAACTTACTGCAAGACGGCAGATTCTAGAGACAACACAACCAGATATGCAGAGTAAACACCATGGGTAGCTTTTGAGTTCATATATGGTAATAGTCTCTCTTTATTTATCACGGATTTTTTTTTTTCCGAGATTTCTTCTCAACTCACGTCCTGGTTCACCCCCCACACCGTTCCACTCCACTCTTCCCTCCCTCACCAAAAGTAACCAAAGAACCCAAACAAAAAGCAACCCAAGAAACCAAACCAAACCAAACCAAAAAAAAACAATCTCCAAAATCATTTATTCCCCTCCTCCAATCTCAAAAATTTATATGTATGCTGGACATGGCCAGATCAGTTTGTTCAATATTTCTTTGTTTGTATTTTTTTTCTTTTTCCTTCCTTTTTTTTTTTTTTTTAAAATAAGTAAACTGAAAAATTATTGATACAGTCAGAGATCACAAACATTGTTAAAGACTCACTTGGAGATATGAAACAAGTAAGCCATGAAGTCTTCTACCTTTGCAGAAAGTTCAGCGGAGGAGGAGATTTGGAGATGTCCAAGTTCACTAACAGAGCAGAGCTGTGCGCGTCATCTCCAGAACGCTAAGTGTGCTTTATAATACATTAGGGCAAAGTTTGCTGACTCCAAGTGATGACTGAGACATTAACAGTCACTGCTGAAATTTTTTCCCAATACTTTTTCCCACAAATGATATCTCCCAATCATCTCGTTTGCTGCAATGGTTCTGATATTTCAGTTAAATCTCATTAAGTATTTATATATTTATATATAAAT
>VZRZ01007933.1:0-14557 GCA_013398175.1 Climacteris rufus
TTCTGTGATTCTATGATTAGATTTGCCTTCAGTGTAAATGCTCATCTGACCATGCTAAGCAATCTCCTCTATTTAAGTATACAAGCTTTCTATTTCTAATAGTTACGTTTTTCTATTCCCCTTCTTAAATATTTGTCTATCTACCCAAAAAAAAAAAAAAAAAAAAAAAGGCAATGAAGTTCTCAGGACTTTGAATAAAGAAACGATCACAGACATTATGGTTGTCTTACAGGACACTAACAATATAGGACTTTTCTTGTCTTATTTATGGATGTGTTTCAAAGAGATAGAAACCCTGATTAAAGGAATGTATTCATTGTAGCCTACCACGTCACTGAAGAGTGTATTAAAAGAAACCCTGACAACTGTAATTTGATTTGTTTGAGTTAAATTAAATCACTCTCAGGACACTCCTTAAGGCAAGACATGAAGAATTGAGAAAAATATTAAAAAGCTGAAGGTAAGAATTAAAGACACTGGCAGCTTTAAACAACAGTTAATGTTACCAAACATTCCATTTAATGCAAAACATGATGCAGATTGATTTTAATAAGGAAAGAGCAAAACTTCTCTGTAAGGTAACTGTGTCATTTAAGCACAGTTTCATAGTTCTCCATTACCTTGTGCTGCATTAAATTACTTTGGATGTCACCTCTTGTGAATAACACCCAAGAACAGCTTCACTTGGGAGGTTTTGCATACAGCCAAGCTATAGACAAGTGCTAACATTAGAATTAGCTATACAAGCAACTTTTATGTGTTGTTGGTTAACATTTTTCTGTTGCAGAAATTGACCGTGGTAGAATACATCAAACTATTAAGTATTTAATTTTTTTAAGTATTACCTTTTCTGCATAATGCAATTATTCCAACTATTACATTAGAGACAGCAACAAAGGGTACTTATAACATAATTAATAATAGACATATTAAAATGAATGACTTGTATTTAACAGAGTCATTAGCAATAATTATTTATGCAATTAAAATCAACAGGTTGTTTACGTATCTGAAGTGGGCATTTGTTCTGGTTTATTTTACTAGTTGACTCAGGACTATGCACAGGCTTTGAAAAAAATCCACATTCTACAGCAGATTCTGCTTAGAAGTGCTCATCGTCAGGAGGTATGGTCTGATATATCTTACTGTTCAGTAATAACAATGATTGTAGATTTGATCCTGTCCCCAATAAATGAAGTTCTTTACTGGAAACAAAGGAGGCTCTCAAGATGGAAAGCTCAGTGGATGCCAAATTAAGACATAAGAACCATATTCCTTTGTTGCAGTTATATTATCTGCCTAACTTGAAATAGGTGAGAAGATTAAGATTTTTTCAATTACAATCATATGCACAACTGGGCTCTCTCCACTGCCTTTTTAAAAGTTCCCGAAGTTTGAACTATTCATACCAAGTAAAATATCTCTTTCAAGTGTTTCTTTACTGTCTTAAACATCTGGAACAATTTTTCTTTATTTGCTTTTTTAATCCAGATAAATAGGCTCTGGTTGTATGAATGTATGAAAATTAAAAACTAGATTATATTTAATTTGATAGGAGATAAAGCAACAGACCTTTAACACAGTATTCTATTGCGACTTTGATATGTTGCAAATCAAACCACAACTTTGTTCACAATAATGTTTAAGCGAGATACAATGATAGGCAAAATTCCAGCCTGCTATCAAAACTGTGTTTTCCACTGGTCAAACAGGATTATATTGCTTTATTTGTAAACCAAATCAGAAATTTAAATAGTACAGCAGAAATAAAATTATGAAACACACTATTTCCATAAGTAATATTTTGGAGTAGAAACATATTATAGGGTAGTAAATAACATTGGTATTTAGTAATCAAATCAGCTGTGTAGCTTAATAAAAACAATAAAACCTGATTTTAAAGTAAAACTCTTAATCACAGCACTCTATTCCAATGGTCCAAGGAGGGAAGATCTCTGTCAAAAAAATAGGAAGGTAATTTTGAAATCCTAAAATATTTAACAAATTCATATACGCATATATACTCCGAAAAACTCTTTTTAACTTGTGATCTGCTAAAGCCATGTGAAACCCCAACAACCTTGAAAGTGAAATCATCACTTCTCTGAGATCAGTGAAAATATTTCCAGTAATAAGAATGCGAAGTCCACAGTTTTATTTGTGTCCAACAAAATATTTATTTCTCTCCAACTGAGTCTGGAAGGCTCAGAAATAATAAATTAGAACAGATTTGGGGAACACAAGCAAGCTCCCCTGAATGAACACTGCAGTGTCACAAAATATTCTCATTTAATATGAAGTACATAATTTCATGTCAGATGAATTTATCAATCAAGATGTCATTCGAAAAGGATTATAAAATATTTGAATTTGATGCTTGCGTTTAAACTTAAAAACCACAATAAGGTTGCTATTACACATACCTTTTGTTGGAAATCTAGATCTGTATGGATCTTACTGGAGGAAGAAAAGCAGTAATGTAAATAGCAGGAAATCCTGTCCATCCATTTTTCACTTCAGCTTTAAACTTCAAACATATAGATGTCATAGGTTAAACAGAAAGGTCCCTTCTCTCTCTTACAACTTAATGTCAACATTTGTCTTCCAGAGTGTCCATGCAGTCAAACAAGGAAATATTCTATCATTATCTTGCATGTGACTGAGTAGATCAATAATATCTGAGTAAGCTGATGCCTTATCTGTTAGGACCTAAAACAGAAGCCACACAAAATTAGGAGAGTAAAAAAGGGGGGGGGGTTATTGAAGGGCCTTCAGGTACCTTGAGGGCAGACAGAGCCCCCCAGGGGCTACACCCAGAATGGACAATGGGTCACAGGATTTCAAACTTTTATAAGTTTGGTACATTTGCATATTGGGGTTTAATCTTCCAATTACAGCTTCGGGTAATGAAGTAATTTACCCCCAGTTTTCTCCCCCCCATCCCACTTTTGTTTACATTTTTTGGGGCCTGAGACTGTAAGATGTCCTTGGGTCTCACACCTGGAGAGGAGTTATTTTGTCTAACCAGATGGGAAAACCATAGCTAACACTTTATATATGGAGTTTAGAGTTACACACTAAAGAATTGCAGGATTACAAATGAATGAAAAAGATAAAAGCTAAAATCCTAAGGCATCAAGGTTTAATCTCAAAAATATTTTTCAGCCATCACCTCTGTAATCATGAATTCACCTTAAGATGAAGGAACTTTAGCAATGTCTCATTCAGGCTGAAGTGCTCATTTGAAAGTAGATGCTTTCAAGTAGATGTTATCTTTAAGTATTTTCATTGAGTATTTGAATCCTTGGAGTCATATTGATACTTTCTATTTTAAGAATCAAGGCAATAAAATATATTACAAGTGAATCAATCTCAATTTAAATGATGAATAAAAAAAAAGGGGCAAAACAGTTGAACTGACAGCACGTCCAAGACTGACTTTGTGTTTCCACAGATCAATTCTGCAAGCTAAAATAATCAATAAAATAAATTCATTCAGAATCTAACTCCTAAAAGCAGTTAAAAGCTATTTTTGTCCTAAAAATTTAGGATTAAATTAAATTATTTTAACTTTAGCTAAAAAAAGATACATTTGTCCTAAAAGGACAAATTCTCCCAGTGCAAAACTGACAGCAGTTTCAACACAAGCCAGATTCCTTAAAATCTGAAGTTTCTACAGGGTGTAAAGCCACTAAGGTGACTTGATATAGATTATCAAGAATTGTAGGTGAAACACTGCATATTCTCAGACTTCGGTTCCCACCTTAATGTTAGTCATTTGCCCAAGTAACTCACCTAAGCGGACTGACTCATGCAAAGCAAATAACAAGTCAGATGATATCATTTTTCAGGTTTAAGACATGTCAGATGCACCTTACTACTGACAAGGATCTTCTACTTCTTCCCTCTTTGGCCATTCTGGTCAGAGGACACATGGGTCCAGGTATCAAAGAAGTCAAGAAAAATATTATTTTTCTGTTCATTCTCTGCTTTAACGACTGGTTCTTGCATGCCTGTTGGCGTCAGGAACCACATCTACATCAACAAAGCCACTGGCATGAATCTAAGCAATCTGCACAGCCCATCTGATTCCAGCAGAGCAGGCAGCATGAAGCACCACAAGACTGCCAGAAGGACAGCCAAATACAAATGACACCTAACAGTTAAACGGGACAATTCCTCTAATATTATAGGAAGTGAATTACATCCATAACAAGGTACCCCCCAAATGAAATCTATAATAAATTAAATATTATAATATGGTTTTGTAAAATAGCAGATTTCAGTATTGATACCTACAACTATAAGCTCTGTAAGATAGAGCAGGAAATAAAAGATGGATTACAGAGGAGACAGTGAGGAAAAACGGGTGTTCCTGTTTGAAAACTTACTTGGAGTTCCTCTCAAAAAATTACTTATTATTTCACAAATTAAATTTTCTTTCTAAATAATCCTTTGAAGACCCAAAGCCTTGACATTCCCTGTACATATTAAGAGTTTTTTCCTAACAATTTCTACATTCTTCAACTGATATTTATTCTCCACTTCCAGTTTAGACAACAAGAGTAATAATAATTTTGTGCATTTTTACCTTGTAAACATTACCTTTGAGGCTGATAAGCATTTTCTCCATTGCTAGATGTAGGAAAAATAACGGCTAAGCAGTTGACTCCAAATCTTAACTGGCACAACAAGAAACAAGACAGACTTGCTTAGGTTTGATGAAAAGCAAGATAAATAACTTACAAATAGTGTGGTCACAGAGACAACACCCAAGAACACGGAAACTAACTTCATCTGAGCAGTCAAGAAAATTACACTAAGCCTATTTATAATAACTCTTCTTAGAAACCTGGTTTTCAGGTTATCAGACCACAATAGTTTTCAAAGCAAGCCTCTCCTACAGGCTTTTGCTTGCTTGCCTTCTCTAAGGGTAATGCTCAAATATTCTTTGATTTTCTTTTTCTTCTTAAATGAAGTCTAAGACTAAAGCTCTCCGTCTCAGATCATTCATTTATCATGAGTACATCCTGTTCTCTATGAACTAAGTATTAGAAACTAAATGTCTTTTGTATCACCTCAAAGGTTTTTCAGGGACTAACAGGACATCACAACAATTTTATCAATTATAGTTTTCCCCATAAAATTCAAGAGAACAGCGTGATAAAATGATGCAGGGGATGACTTCATTTTTGACTATTTGGTGAAATGCAGCAGAGGCCCTTGCACTATCCATGTGACCATGAACAGCGCTGGCAGGAGCTTTTCGTACCAAACTTGTCAGTGAGAAACACTGCTCCATGAAAGTATTGCAAGACTTTGTTATTTCTTAAGTAATTGATTGTTCAAGAAGAAAAACGATCCCTTTTAAATTAAGTATTTCATCTTGGCATTTCATGCCTCATCAACTACACAACTGTATTGGCTTCATTTCATTTCCCTTTTTTTTTCATGTCTACTCTCTGGTACCTTTTTAACCTATTTTCCAACTTGGTGTCAAATTTTTGAGCTCTCCCTTCCCACTACATGCTGCTCAGGAGAAGCTGCCTACACAGAAATGTAGCTGTAGTAATGAGGACCATTACCCACACAGAAATATAACTATAGTCATTATCAATCAGTGAGGTGAATGCACAGCAGAGGCTATCAGCCCTGGATGGACAGATTTCCTTTTTGTGATCCTGTCCAATATCCCCATTAACTCCTTGGACACCTGAACTACAGCAGTCCTTGAGTAAATTAAAAACCACCTGTGATTACTCTGGTAAAAAAAGTAAGTTCAAAAGCACAGGACAGGCAACAGAAAAAGTGACTAAAGGTCTCCCATTTGACTAAACTGGAAAAACCGAAGCTGTGGTTAGCCACATTTATCCATGATACCATCAGCTAAACATGATCATATAATAAACACTTTTTCCAAGTGGGGTTGAGAGGCATGGCCAAAGGTAAGCTCAAACTGCAGAGCAATGCATAGTGCCAGTGAGAGTCATAAGAACCACACTAGCTCAGCCCAGGACTTAAATGCAGGTTGCTGTCACTACACCTTACAGACACAACTCTATCATATATCTATGTATACTGTACAGTGCAAATATAGGGAGATACGTATGTTCATGGACCTGCGGGGGAACCAACAATGGCAGAGCTCTGACCAGGATGGCTTCATCCAGCCCCATCACCTTGGGATGGCAAGAAGCGACTCCACTGAAGACCTTTGGTATTGTGTCTTCTTCAACTGGTATAAAAATTATCCCCAGATCAACCAACCTTGAAATACTTATTCCTAAAATGATAAATACCAAATTCAAAGCTCTTTGAAGTATCATTTAAAAAACAACAACTAACCAAACAAAACCCAAAACTCCCCAACTAATCAACCAAACAAAAAAGTCTACCAAAACACCCCAACGAACACCAGAATCCAATTCTTAAAAAAGTTGTTCTACACAAGATAAAGTCATATGGATTATTCTGTAGTGCCACAAGAGGACACTCTTGAGCAACTTTTTTTTTTTTTAATGATGACTGGTGCTTTACAATTTATTTTGTATGCAGTGGTAAATACATATTTCTGATCCCAAACAACCCAGAAGGTAAGGACAATTCTACATGTTCACTCAGTCTTACTTAAGATCAGATTTCAGGCAGTAAATAATTAATAAATTTTGTTACTGCTTTAAAAGGGTTTTTTTGTAGCTGCTTAAAAAGTTTTAAAACAACAAACTGCTGTACCCTCTTATTTTAGTTGCATTAGCCTAGGTTCATGGAGCTTTTCCTTATACTCTGTTCATACCTTTTCCCTGGAAGTATGTAATGTATTTTACACTTTAGTAACAACATTGTTGGAAATGTGCTGTTTCCATATATATCAAAGTGTGGTACCAATACTCGTGCACCTTGTCTTTAATTGCTAGAAGCAACTAGTCATGTATATACTTTTAAAAAAACACTACTTAGGAAATACATTTTGAGAAATGCAAAACTGTGTTCTTAATATTAGTGATTGTATTAAAAGTATTGAAATAACTACAATGACATTGCCTCATAATTGTTTTAAAGATATTGGGTGCAAGTTTTCTAGACAGAACAAGCAAGTGATTAGATTACACGAATTATACATTAAAACATTTGAGTTGGGGTAACCCAATAATAATTTTGGGACAAAAGGAAAACAAATAAATTAAATATCTTGCTTCTTTATAGTCAAGTCAGCAGAACAAGTGTTTACAACCTGTAGAATCTACCTCCATTTTGGTCATTATATTACTTGCAGTTAGTCCTGTGGCCTGAACAAGAACAAAAAGAAAAAATAGATAAAAGAAAAATTAGTTTCTTCAGAATACATCTTCACAAGAAACTGATTAGAAACAATAGAATTTAAAAGTGTTGGTGATGCTGGTTATATTTGGGTTAAATGCGTTTCATATGTAACTTCACTTTACAGTTATAGTAAATTTGAGCGATACTGTTATCCAAGCTGAGTAGGACTTTAACGCCTTTATCAAAATTGTTAGTTGTTTTTGGGGGAGGTGAGGAACCTCAAATTGTTATTCAGGTGCACAAATTACACTTTTAGCTTTGGCTTTCATTGTAGCAGCAATTAAGTAGATGCAGGAGACCCCAATTACCTGAGCCTTGACGAGTGTGTCTGGCTCAGGAATATTCTGCTAAGTCTTGCTTAGGTCCTCCACACCTGCTCACTGATTTTAGTTCGGTCTGATGTGGTACCTATTATTAAAACATCTTTTCCCACATTACTAGCACCTGTCTGACTCACTACAGCATTTCCAACAGGCTAAATATACAATAAACTCACCATTGCCAGGAAGGATTTGGAAAAAGAAAATATGAAGCAACTCATAATAAAACAACCTCTGAAGTATACCCAGTTTATAGCTGGTAACACCACTATGTTTTTTCTTTTTTCTGCTTTTTGTCTTATAATCTATATGAGGGCCAAATTCTTGGATAAATGTAAATGTAGCTACAAACAGGATTATACTCCTTACTTTGTATAACTTTGAAGAGAGTATAAATACCATAATTATCAAGCTTTCTAGTGTACATTTACAATAGTAAAATGTTTTAGCTAGATATGAGATCTTCTTTATTAACACTTAGTAGTGATTACATGATTTTAATATTGCTATATTCTTTTTTCTAAGTTGTTATTGTGTGATGAATAACTCCAACCTCTTGGGGGAAATATATGATCTGCTCATCACTTTTTGCTAAATGCACTCTTGGTGCCCTTCCAAGGGAGCACTGATAATGCCAGAAGTCAATATGCAAAATACAATCATAAAGCCAGAGCTGTTACTCAGAGGTAGCAGAGACACCCATAGAGCCAAAGTCTTGGAAACAGATGTTTCATAAATGTCCTGATGTTTTATAAGGGTCCTGAGAGTGCTGTTATCATAGTATAATTTTCTATAATTGCATATTATTAGCAAATCTACAGAGTGCTGCAATACAAGTAATAAAAATTTGCACAGATTATACACTGTTACACACCTTAAAAATTGCACACACTGTTCAGCATACAATATTCAGGAATAAGTTGTACATGTTTTACAGCTCAGTGGCTATGCTGAAGTTCAGTGCAACTGCTTGTATGTACGGGGTGCGTACTAAATTTGCATGAGAGGTCAAAGAGGAAGAGAGGCTTTGGAAATGATGTTTTGATAGGTGGAGCTTTGTGCTTTGTGGAGGGTAACTGCCTCAATCAGAACAGCAAGGGAGACTTTGATCAGAAGGACAATATACACGAAAGAGGAAGTCATGAGCACAAGGCTGGCAACAGAAATTCTGTTTTCAGTTTCTGAGCTCCCTTCCCACACAAGACATGCCAGCTATGCTATTTAAGAGCACTTAAAATAGTTTAGCTATGGGGCCTTATGACAAGGGCCACTCACACATTAAAAGAAAATACGAGTCTTTTCTCTGAGCACCCATACCACTTCAGGTCTTTAAAAACGTGATGTTTTATCTCATTTCTGAGGTTGCAGAAGAACTTTTTGAGAAAGCAGTGTGTGTGGGAAAGGGCAGCAGGGAACCAGTGAAGAGGATATCCCATCCATCTGAGATTGCAAAAGTTGTGGCAATATAATAATGGTCTCAAATATGTAGTAACTTAACATTTCTGGTGAGATCTCCAAAGGAAATACAAATCAGCTATTCTGGCTTAACAGTAGGTTGAGATTGCAAGAGCAAGTAAGACAGCTACCAAGCAAAGTTGACTCAATCTATTTTTCACCTCCAGTTGATGTTTATTTTGGTTCTATGCCTGTTAGCACAGCCCAGATATCTCCTTACATTGCCTTTGTTATTACAGTGCCTGTGGTCATATCAGGATCTCAGACATAAATGGCACATGCCATCAGCTAGGCAAAACCAGTAAAGCAATGGTGATGGTCACAGGTGGATCACGAGAGGCTGTACTACTCACTTTGGTATATCTGGTATTTATACACCTCTGAGTGAGGATTACAGCTATTGACTTATAACTCAAGAACAAAATTTAAGCAAACTTGCTGCTCAGAACCTTTTTTTTGGTTTTGTAGAAATCTTTTTTTCCTATACCTAAAATGTATGTCATTATGGGCATACAGCCCTATTTCTGGGAAGAAGAACCTGAAGATTTGAGAATCTGAAGATCTGAGAAAAATACATTAGATTACATTTAAGTTTCTATTGCAAGGTTCATTGCACTGGAAGTTAACTCAAAAATACCTGCAGCCCTCTCAAAACTTTTCCTAGTGAGAACTATATGGAACTATTCACATGCATAATACTGAAACACAGAAAATATTTTAAAGTGGGTTTAAAACTAGACTTTTCAGGACACATTATGTGCAGTAGACCTTTTTTTACAGGTTCTAAATAGGATATATAGTAATGCAAATGAGAGACTTTCCACATTCTTCTGTCTACAGCTTTTTCCATAAAGACATACCCTATTCAATCAATGTATTATTCTTCAATCAAAGAAATTCTTATTGTATAATTATATACTTACTGTATATTTAAATATACATATAATTAAGAGATTCAAATAATATACATAATTATTCTTCAATCAAAGAAATGTAAGCTATTTCACTTCCATTTTAGTCCATTTAAACAAATTATGTTTCTTCATCTTTTACAACTAGCAATTAGTATGTAGTATTCATTCATCATGACACTGATGAAGATTCTAGTGGAGCACTTTGCTTCTCCAAAGTATCTGCTATCTCTTGAGCTCAACAAATATTTTTTCACTGAAATTAAAAGTGATTTAAAATGGGAAAGATCAGAATGAAATAAACAGAGAGGTAATTTTTCAAGCACATTGAATTTTTATTTTTAACTATATTTTGCACTCCACTACTATATGTGGCTGAAGTAGAAATTAATGCATTATTGTTCTTCAATGTAATGCATAAGTACTGAGCTGTGGTTGGTTATAGCAGGAACACCTCTGTGATAAGTTGTGCCACAGCTATAAATTCATATTGCATCCATAAGCATCACTTCACGTGGACAAATAGTGCATGGTTTCTAGGAGCAAGCTACAACTGTAGGCAAGCTGTGAGCCTTTGTAAGAGTGCAAAATAGAATTGCTGCCGGGAGTTCATCTGGCTGAGATGAACATCAATAACCCACCTTAACAGAAAGCAATTGCAAGCAAGACACTTCACAGCCGCTCCCTCAGACTTCTGAGGATGAGGGAATCACCTTGGTAAAGGAGCAGAATGAAAGACATAAGACTGTGGGATTAGTCTTGTAGCATGGTATTTAACAGCTGTAACAGCAGAGATCTTCACAGGGTGTCTCAGACCTTTTTCCATACAAAACAGCTTTAAGAATATCTACCGCAAGTACATGCAAATAGAAGAGACAATTACTTCCTTTGGGATTTAAACACTAACAAAACCCAACAAAACCAAACAAAAGAAGCATACCTTGACTTCCAGATGAAGTTTCTTGGCTTTCGGTGCTTGTGATCTCCAGTTTGGCCAGCATGTCTGTTGTCAAGTACCTACAGCAACCATTAGCTTCTGTTAATGCAGCCTGATTTCTTCAAATGCACATCTGGCAAGACATTTTAGAGAAATTTGTGTGTAATTATTCAGAAAGCATCTATTAAAAATGCTGGATTTCTACCCGAAGTAGAAATACTTTGTTTCACAAATGCTAGTTTCATAAATCATGAAACTTCAGAATGCAGTGCTTCAGAATGCAAACAATGTTGAGGAGGAGATATTTTCTTCTTATGTCAGGTTAGGAACGCAGCCTCTTTCGAAGGCTGTGTTATAACCCATATGCTTTTAACTGAATAAATAGACCTACCTGTACTATATAGTCCTGTCCCTCTCCATTTCAAATTGCCAGAATCTTTTTAGATTTTGGCACTTTGCGTACACTACAGTAATACCTTAATCTAAATAGTTTATGTGCTCAAGAAGTAGTTTCTGTTTCCCTTAGCTTGTTGCGCTGACCGCAAGCCACCCAGTGGCCTGGCAGGCACCAAGTTCTGATGCCCCGGCAGTGTGGCAATCAGAGTCCTGTCAGCAGCTGTCGGTGCTGCCTGCAAGTAGCTCAGTTAGAAGGCTGGCTGCTGCAAGGTGTTGCGAGGCAACAGGCGAGGGGGAAGGAAGAAAGAGGGACTCTTTCCTTGTCTGTAATCCCGACTTTATTCCAGCCCCAAGGGGCAGAGTTCCAGTCGAAAGGGGGGAACAAAGGAGAAGAGCCTTGGGGAGCAGATACAGACCCCTTTTGAAACATGAGTGGAGAAGGGGAGGAACAAAGGGATAAACCAGTAAGGGAATGACGAGGGGTGACAGGGAACAAATCACAAAGGGTTAGGGGAGGAACATATTTGAATCAACCAATGGGGAACCGAACTGAACTTTCCAGAACTCAATACATAAGCAATGAAGCACATGAATAAACATAGCAGTCTAAACCAATAGCATTACGGGAACAGCAAAGGTTTCTAGAAGGAGAGGAGGAGAGGCTGCTAGATGGACACCCAGTGGGGAGTAGCCTTAAACCTTCGCCTCGCCCCGGGATCCACCCTCAGGATCGGAGTCCTGGGCAGGAAAATCCACCAACTGGATGTCACTCAGCCCCAAGGTGGGCTGGGTCACCTCAACATCAGCTCCCAAAAATGACATTCAATTCAATTGCCTCATTGCAGAGTGTACATTTCTCAACAAATAATTTTGCACTGTCAGAGCATCAAACCACCTCAAAGTAAACAAACTCCATCCAAAAACTGCACAGCTTTTACCAAATAACACTCTAGCCACTTCTGTCTCCAAAAGGTTGCAGCCATATGTCCACTGCCAGGGCCTCACTGTAAAACCCACCTCTCTGTTTTTACTCTGTGTGTAGCAATTTTATTTCATGGCAAATTCAAGACTGACTAACTCTTATGTGGTAATCAGGCAAACCAATAGGCTCCTGGTTAATGAGCCTGAAGCCAAGTTTATCAAATCTTATTTTAAAGTACTCTCCAGATGATGAATAAAAAACCTTTATTAAAAACACAGTAAGAGTCCTAAGAAATCTGTACTGTACTATATTCCAAGTATTTCTTGACAAAAACTATTATTTATAGAACATATTTCACCATAAAAACTGTCATAACCGCAAAAAGCTTTTCTCCAGTGTAATTTTATTAGGGATTCCTGCCATCATATCAACATACAAAACAATCAGGATGTTGACATATAGAAATGTGAAATTCACTGTACAAAGATAAGGCTCAAGTTACAGGTATATTTTCCCCTTACACTCCATGAAATAAAACCATTTTTTAATTCTTCCCAGAGTTGTGTCTATAAATGTTAGACAAATCACAAAATAGATTTCAAGTACATAACATTCTACAATATAATCCAAGCACAGACAGAAACACACAATACTGTACCTATGGATGCTCCATAATCCAAGTCTGTCATCTTTACTGGTAAAAAACTCCTATTCTCTGTAAATGTGCCCAACCATACCCTTCTGTGTGTATGACATGGTCCTGGCCTTTAAGTTATAAGACTCTCATGACTTTTTGTTGAATTACTTTGATAGACCAGAGAATATCGGGAAGGGGAGAAATTTAAAAGGCCAGGTCTGAATGTATGCACATGGTTAATAAATGTAGGCACATGTGCACACAGACTTGCATTTAACCCTACATAAAACTTCACTGCACTGCACAATTTTTGAGATTATGTTCTCATGCAACTGAGCTATTTTCTGATAAGAGTTAAATCAAGCATTACAATACTCCTACTTCTGGGGTGCTGTAATTCACAGGGACAAGACTAACTTTTTTTTTTAAGTCATTATCAGACTTTACAGGAGGTTGTATGGAACCATGTCTTCACAGTCCAGCAGGATGTCAGCTCTCACAGCCTTCACCACTGAAAACACCTTTTCTGACACCTTTGTTTAGCAACAATGCAAATGACTAAGTTCCTGTTAAGATCAAATGTCTACATTGGTTCACTCTCCATTTCTTTTAGGCTGAATGATTATTACCTCATGGGAAAGGATCATTTAGCTGCAAGTAGCACAGGAAGAAATAGACATCAAATAACTAATCATTAATGATTCTTCTGGGAAACAAATTAACAAGAACAAACAAAACAATTTAAAAACACAGTTGTTTAATTTACTCTTTGTTGGAAGGAAGGTGAACAGTAATCCAGTTGTTTTCAACTGAGGAAAGGAACTCCTAAGCCCTGTAACTGTTCTGTCTTTTAAAAACTGGAGAAGATTAGAAGGGAAGGAGAAATCCTCTACAAAAATTGCCATTTTTAAACTACACACTTGCAAAGGCTTACATGAGAAAACCAAGCAGAACAGATTCCCTGATACTGAAACTAAAGGAATTTATTTAGTAGGAATTAGACACGTGGTTACAATGTGTAAAATTCACAACTAATAAAGTAGCCCCAAATATGTCTCCAATTCATAAATGTCTAAGCAGAGAAAGACTCTGAAGCCAAAATTAGAGTTCCTTAATTTAAATATGAAACAAGGCTCCACTAAGATTGTAGGGGAGAAGGAATAAAAACGTTCTTGTCTTAAATACAACCTCTGTGGTATATATGAGGGCCTTCAAATGTTGTCAGCATTGACAAGATTTTATGGAAGTATATTCTCTAAGCTATATTGGAATACCTTTAGATACACAAATCCATGTTACACAAAACAGCATTAGATTTTGTAACTGGCCTCGTAATAACAAGGAAGGAGGGTAAGTATGTTGCTATATGTGAAAGGAAGCATATTAGTATGCACAGAAAATATGTTGTCTTAGAGATTAGTCATAAAGGGCATCAAGCATGAAGATGCATCTCTTAAAGTGTTTAAGCCTTTAACTGTGAGCCAGTAGAATGATTTTATATCAACTGTACAGCCTAATGCTTTGCTTTTAAAAAGAAATATGAAAATTTATTCCTTTTTCACCTTTTCCACTTATTTATAGTTTTAAAAGTAGCTCGCTCACCTACTGATTTTGTTTGGGGTCCTTTTCTCTTCACTTTTTTTTTTTTTTTTTTTTTTT
>VZRZ01007933.1:23171-48192 GCA_013398175.1 Climacteris rufus
ATATATATATATATATATATCTGTAAATGGGATAAACCACCACCACCAAGAACAAACAGTAACCCAGTAACAGTCCTCTGTTACCTCTTGAGCAGTTTCCCCTTTGGTGTAATGACGGGACCCCCGGCAGGGGCGCTGTGGGCTCGGACGGCTGCAGAGGGCGCCCGTGCCAAGCCCTGGGCACGCCCGGGGAGTAATGGCGGCCTCGGTGAGGGAGCGAAAATGGAGGGGGGCAGTTTCGAGTTACCCTTGGCTCTCCCGTGTCCCGAGCGGTGTCCCGGTGATGGCAGCAGCCGAGGTTCCAGTCAGCAACCAGGAGAGCTCCCTTCCAGGAGAGGGAGGAGGTGGGGGCCTGGTTTCCCTGAGGCACCCACGGAGATGGTGAGGATTTCTCGTCTGGCGAGGGCGGGTGTTGGAAAGTCCCAGTCTCTGGGTCGCTCCTGCAAGCGGTGGCTTACCGGTGGTAAGGGGAAGCAGACGTTCCACAGCAGCAGCCAGGTCTCTGGGCACAAAGCAGTTCAGCTCCAAATCCCCACACTGTCTCTCCTCCAAAAGCCCAGGCAAAGATTGCTCACCCCCAGCAAGGAAACTCCTGAAAACCCCACTGCTTCCCCGTCACTACCCACAGTCGTAAGGCTTTGACTACAACTTTTGTCTTCTTAGGTACCAGCCGTTTCAACTCCTGGGCACCTCCCTTTGCTCTCACAGGGTTACTTATCAGCTACCAGATGGGAGAAAATTCCCTTAAAAGGAAAAAAAGAAAAGACTCCAAACCCACAACACAGTGTAAAAACAAGAAGAGAAAATTTCTAAGTCTGGGGGGAAATTCTGTATTTCTGTATGTGCTCCAGTTCCCGCTTGTGGACAACTATTGGACACATTCTTAACCACCAGAAAGAAGAGCTGCTTCAGAAGGCTGGGTATTTTCCTGTTCCCATCCAGCAGAGATATGCAGGTTCCTAAAAAGTCATGATGTAGGTATGCTAGCTGCTGATAACTTGCTCCACCTGAGAGCTGGAAGGCAACCATATACATAGCATTACATTGTCCTATTGGGAAAGAAGTTCTTTCCAGGTACACCAAACCTACAGAGAAGAGATAAATTGAAAGGAGTGTACTGGTGGAGATGTAGTCTCACACTTCCCAGAATACTCACCTGTAATGTTTATTATCTGACGCCCTTGTTCCCGTTGTACCAAAAAATCAATGATGTGCATGCAAATATGTGGGAAAGAAAGGGATAGGGAAGGGAGTCCTGCAAATGTGTATTTTACACCAAGCTATTTTTCTCATGAAAGACATCTGCTTCAATGGAACTTCTAGAAAGCACCTTTATGGTATCTCCTTTCCCCACACAGCCTATATAGTATAAATATCCATCGCTGGTCCTGTTTACTTCTTCCTCCTGCAGAGCAAAGGTTCTTTCCTTATCTGTAAGCACTTTCTCATGGGTCTGAGGAAAGATCAAGTGCCTCTTCGCTTTTTATCTCTATTCTGTCACCTGTTCAAAAGTAAGATTCTGTCTGTTTTTCTCATATTTATTCTCACAACTGTTGTAGCAAACAAAACAGGATCATTAAAATCGCACCAAAAAGGGTTGACTGTTCATTGTGCATGGCTACAAAAAGGAAAGCATCAGTTCGTACAAAAGTCTAACCACCAATGTGTTCAACACGTAAAGGAAAGCTAAACAAGGACACAAGTGTCAGCCAGACAAGGTTGTGAAAGATTTCAAACATCTGAAACATTTCCAAACGCCTCATAACGTACATTACAAACTTCCTCAGTATCCATCTCAGCTAACTGTTGCTAGCATAACAGCTGAACCACACAGAAGCATAAAGATATCCAAGGCATCAAATCTTAGTGAAAGGGAAAAAAAGGCCAGAGTGGGGCCTGTATATTGATGTTGAGGAATAAAATGTATCATTTATGTTTCATGTGACCATGCTCATGCAAAAGAGAAATTACTCTGATTTCAAATTGCTCGCCATAGGTTTTTGTACACATAACTAGGGGAGACTTGTGTTGAAATCTTACAACTGAGTCAACAACTTCCCATCTCTACTAACTCTATGGAAGAGAGTACCTAAAAAAAAAAAGTTGTGCTTACAAAAACTCCACATGCTTCTCCTCTGCAACCAGAGCTTACAGAGCTGAGAACTCGTGCACAATTAGACTGATCGTAGCAGGTGTGTGCTCATTCCCATACACAGAACAATTAAGGTTGGAAAGACCTCTAAGATCGTCCAGTCTAACTGTTAACCCAGAACTGCTGTGTTCACCACTAAAGCATGCTACCTTCTTTTACCAGCTGATTTTGGTGAGACAGATTACTGCCTCTGCTGATCACTTGGCAACCATTTTGCAGGTGGTAGTTTATTGTTTCTGGATTTTCTAGCACCAGATACTATCAGGGCTTCACTTATTTGAGTAGACCACTTTCTTAAAAAAAAGGCAAAAGCATACCTCTTCAGTCACGGGATATTAATGTAGTTTGGGCAAAGCAGTGAAAATTTCTTTAAGTTATGTTATAGGTCTGTGCTCAGATTTCATGCATGAATTATTTGGCAGATAACATTGACTTTTGCCTTCGGAACAACAAAAGTGAAAGTATTCTTCACTGGCCCCAGACATATACAGAGATAGCAAGGCTGTTTTATGTCTGTAGCACACTAAAAGCTGTTTCCCAAGGCAGTGTGTCAGTCTCAAGGTTGCATGCCACCACTCTCCCTACCTCCTGCTCCTGCTCTTACCCTCACACAGACCTTGCTTGACCCTCTTGAGGAGCCACTCAAAGGTTGAGTCAGGCAGTACAGTGAAGGGGTTGTTTGGTTTTTTTTTTTTTAATTTGGTTTGGTTTGCTGTTGTTATTGGGTTTGGTTTGGTTGTTGTTTTGAATTTATTTATTTGCCTTCTTTTTTTTGAACTCCTTCTCCTAGTTCACTCTAGTGTGATTAGTGCTGGTGCAAGGGAAAAGGTGGGAATCCACAGAGCTGGATGTTGGGAAGAGAGCCAGCATCACTGTCAGAGAGCTGTGAGATCAGTCCAAGCTGCAATTTGATAATATAGCCAAGTTTGCTGCAGGAAAAGACTGTAAAAGGCTAAATACTGTTAACTTAGCAGCTGATGGTATTAACTACACATAAAATATTCTACAGGATACGCACCAGCTAATATTTCCATGAAGTTGTTGTAGTAAGAACAATCTGTCTGACTGAAAGGAAATTTGATTTTCAAACTTCTGTAACACAAACATTTAAAACAAGCACTGTCTGGTGAACATATATCAGTAAGCCATCAGTTTCCAAAAATGGATTTCATTGCCTAGAGTTGTAAGTGTGACTACAGGAGTCTTACAAGCAGCAAGCTGTCGTTAGTCTGCAGTGGTGACAACTGCCCCGAAAAACACAGTGGTGGTACTTGGCTGCAAGGATGTGAATTCACAGCAGAGGTAAACAATTAACTGTTAAAATTAACAGCTGCTACTACTAATTATATTACCTATGCACACAGACAATAAAAGTCACCCTCTTTTTATTATATTCAGTGTCGAAACTCTGAAGAATGAACAAAATATGTTCATACGACTCCTGTAAAATGAAGTTAGGACATACTCCCATGGAAATGAAGATACTAATCTATTTTCTGTTTCCCATTAAATGACCACAACAAGCAACAGCAAAGATCATATTTCCGAATCTCTGAAATAATTACCTCACTACATCTCAAGTAAGAACCACTGTCAGCTTTTGCTTGGTTGGCTTCCTTTTTTATCAGGAAGAAGGCAATTAGCCTCATTTCACTTCATTGTTTGTAGTGACCTGATCTCAAAAATACAGGTGTTGAATGTCATATTTAAAATACCAAGAAATAAACAAATACATGGAAAACCTTTTTCTACAAAACAAATTCAAACTGATCTTCCAAAAACATCCCTTTTTGTCAAGGGGATTAATTTAACAGAAAATCTTTTCTAGCTGATCTTCAAACAATGTCCTTTTTTGTCAATGAAATTAAATTAGCAGAGAGTTTTTCTCAACACTAAAGCAGAAAGAAAGAAATATAAAAGGGGAAGCAAGAAAAAAAACATACTTAGGAGTAAACTGCCAGTTTTCACTCCTGAGTAACTCCTGTTACTATTTAGTAAAATGGTGCCATGTTGAGATTATTTATTACCTAAGATCCTTTTGCTTGACAATCTAAAAGAAGGTTTTCTGAAACAGAAATCAAATAACATAACTTTCCTCACAATGTATCTTGCATAAGGCTTGTGCACAGTTTCTTGAGGTCATTTCCGAGTATGACATGTAGAGGTTTAATGGTGCATTCCTAATAAAAATTATTAGAATTTTTATCATATCCCTAAGTCAGTAACACACTTTTCCCCATATACTTTATGATAAATATTGGCAGGATTTGGGTAAGTGACTCACCTTCATCTAATGGAACCTCTTCCTCCTCACAGGGAGAAGGAAGGAGAGGCTGCAGAGGTTCCATGTTGATTATGAGTTGCTTGTTCAAGGAGGGAGAGCTGCGACTCTGGGTAATGTTCGTTCTAAAAGAATGGAGAAAACAAGGTCAGTTTACTTACAAGGAGACAACTGCCAATAGGTCTCTTCTCAGAGTAATTTTGCATAAATTACTATGCCTTGAGCCATCATAAAAAGCTCTACACATCTAAAGCTGTTCTCACCTGTGTTACGTTGCACCCTCAGCAGATGTAAACCTTTCAACATATGAATTGTAAGAGAGGTTTTGTGCTAGTTTACTTCCTTTGCACTGCCTGGCTTCCTTTTGTCTTAGGCAGGATTTCAGTATGTTGCTCCTCTCCACAGTGTACAGCACACATTAGTATTTGGATTCAAGGAAGGGTAAGGTTGTTTTGCTGCCTCCAGAACTGGATAAAGGATTTGTTACAGTTTGACTATTGTGGATCAACGACTAAAGCAAGAACAACTGTATCCCTGTAGTTTACAGATACAGAGTGCTCTGTCCCATGCCCAAGCACCCCAGATGCTGCCTCTACACCATGCCTCTGGGTGCTCAGGCTGGCTTTCTTTCTTGCCTTAGTTTCTTGCCTACTAAGACGCTTTCCTGGCAGCAGGTGCTCAATATTCTCTGGAAAGTTTTAGGAATGCTGATGATCTTCTTCAGTCATGAGGCTTATTAGCCTAAAAATATATTACTGACAATATAAAATGGCTCTTTTGAACAAGTTATCTAGGATTTACACGATAAAGGTTTGAAGGAAGAGTCCTGCAACAAATCTCATCAATTATGTTATAAAATATTTACTTTTGACAAAAGCAAAGATGAAATAGAAGAGGATTTTACTTGACTTCAAATGGTACATATATACAGTGTTGAAGTTTCACAAAATGCATTTCAAGTTTGCACAAAGACTAACTTCAATTCCTCATAAACAAACTGAACAAAGAACCTACTGCAAGTAAAAAGATGAACTGCGTGTTGTTGTAGGTTTAGGTAAACTTGGGACACAGATGTCCAATTCTTAACCTACATTACATGTCATTAAATATTCTGTGGGAATAAACAAGCTTTCTTGCTCAATTGCCATGATCTCTCATGCCTTAACATATGCCTAAAGATATTTATGTTCTCATTTGCATTCTCTGAATAATCTCTAATAACTATTTAGTTTAAATACTCACTATCCAAAGAAGGTTTTTACTCAGATTATTGTAATTATAGTCATTCCAACCCAACAGTACATCCATAGACTTGTTCTGCAGTCCCTGGATCTTTGTGCTTGCTGTAAAGAGCTCTCAAGCGACTCCTGAAATAGGAGTTGTGCCTGGGAGAACACATGAGGCTTCTACTCCATACTTATTTACAAAGATACTTCCTTCAGGCATACACTGGAAGGAAAATATGGAATCATTCAGTGTGTGTTTGTTAGAAGATCTTGCCACTGCATTAATCTTGCATGACTACACACTCCAACAGATTTTCAGTACATGGTGCTTTAAGTGTAATATCCAGAGACACTGAACAACACCCTCTTCCCAACTGCAAGTTTCCTTCCTTCCTCTCCACAGTATAGCCAACTTGACTTCGAGGGTGAGGGCACAGGGAGAAAAAACTTTATTTAGATATATAGATCATATATAGATCTATCTATATCTATAGATATCTATTTACCTTCAATCAAATATTTTTTTCTAAATGTCTTGCTTCTGAAAAGCTATCATTTCCTATCCCCAAATCATCTTTCACAGAGTAACGTGTTTTAAAAGCTGCCTTTTTTTTTTTTTGAGCTGAAAATTTTTTATACGTTTTGCCTACTGGTGCTATCAAAAGGATCAGCTACCTCTGTCTCCCATTTCACAAGTTGAGCTATAAAAGCACCTGAAATCATTAGACTTTTCCTCAGTCTTTCTAAGAAACTGAACTTGGAGCTTCCACAATACTCTAAATGCAAGACTTATAAGAAGGTTAATGATAAAAAGTATGCATTGCTATTTATGGGTGTTAAATCCATATGATGCTTTATATGTTTATATGTTGCTTTTTAAATTTATTTGCCCTCTGATCTGTTTCTTCATGTACACTAAGTTTTAAACAATATGTTTAAAATACTTTTACATGTAGAAATCAAAGAAAAGCATAATACAAGATTTAAAACAATTTTATGTGAAAACCTTTTCTTATCCTGGAAAAAAGAAACCCCTTGGAAAGCAGGCAATAAGCTATTTCCTTAAGTGAGCAACTGTTCTCATTTAAAATACATTTGTGCGTCCAAGTATTCTATAGTGCCTCAATAATGCATCTATATTCTGCCTTCTGTGTTCTCATTTTAGAGAACATTTTAGACCTTCTGTTACCCCATTTAAAAATGTAATCTGGAAAAGCATGTTTGAAAGCATGCCTGCATAGCTTAATTGTTAATTACATAGTAGGGCTGGACAACATGTTATAAATATTTACTGCAAATACATTCCTACACTTTTGTAAAGACGACCCACTTTTATCTCAAATACAGACAGAATAGCAATATTCAATTAAAAATAAACCAAACACACCCCCCCAAACCTGAAAAAAAATCAATTAAAATAAGGATAAGGCTGTAGAATGTTCAGAAAGTTAAGTAACCTTTTTTTAAAAAAAGGTTTTAAATAGTTTTCCCTGCTGGCCTCTTTCTTGTTTTCTGAAGTATTTTAATCAACTTCTTAGGAATTTTCACTGTCACTACAATGAGTGATAAGGACCTGAATGCATTAGTTTGCTTGCAAATTCTTACAAGCCAAATTTTCCTCTGAAAAAAAATTCTCTGATATTTTTTCTCTTTACTGAATAAACACAATGGTTTTTAATCTGACTACATTATGGAAAAACTTCTAAACATTCCCACAAACATATACAAACCAGAAACTTTCAAAACCAAACAAAATCTAGGAATGAAATTAGAATGTACTTTTCTGTCAGGATCATATAATGACAGTTTATGTAATAACACAAAAAATAATATAAAATACCAGTCTGACTGATTAATTAAACTCAGCTTCAGAGCAGCACGTATTAGGTTGTCCTTTGTAGGAGACAATACACCTATTGTCAGAATTTTGTAACACTGGCAATACATATTTCCTAAGGCTTGCATGCATAATTGTGGAAGCTCAAAATGACAGCCATCACACCTGACAGGATAGAGATAATTTCTGTAGAGAACAATAATCCTCTCTAGTTCTTAAAATTTAATACTGAATGTCAAGACGTACCTGTGAACTTCAGGAGGTTCCCTCTGGATTTTAGAGCTTGCCTCCACAACTTCTTTGGCTACTTTTCCACTGCATTAAAAGATGAAATAAATAGTCAAGTAAATACTAAGACACATGCCAAAAACTACATATACCTGAACAATTAAGTTACCTTCCAAACAAAAAGAAAAAAGGAAAAAAATAATTCCTATAAAGAGTATGTATAATGTCCCAGAATAAATCTGTGCTGATTACTTGCCTGCAAAGCTACCAAAGAAAAATCAACCCTTTGTAGCAGAACACCACGAGTAGGACTGGACTGCCTCTTTAGCACACAGCTTGCTCAGAACTGCCCAGTTGCAGGGGGCATACAATCTCTGCCCTGACCAAATATCCTTGTTTTTACAGAAGCTGCACCAAAAGTGGAGCTGCCTGCTGGTGAAGCTACTCTTGACAGAAGTGTCTGTGTGAAAACTCTAGTTTATTTTATAAGTGACACTAAAGAGGCAATAGAAACTCCTTCAAATCTTGATCTCCACCAGGTGTGAACAGACCTTTCAGCAGGAAAAGCCCTAAATTTGCCATGGGTAATTACTGACATTTTCCTACTTTCTGAAATGATTTACCATGAAACAGCAAGACCCAGAAAGAGAGAGACATCAAGAAACAAGAAAGAAACAGCAAAACCCACCTATATCGAAATCTACTGCCTTTAAAAAATATCTTGCTGCTGGACATTGTCTTGATCTGACTGGACTTTGCATACCTTGAAGAAAATTAACAGAAGCTGTCACATTTTCATGGACATGATAAGCAAAAGTGAACAAGGCAAACTACAAGCTTTGTTATTTTTATACCATAAAGTAATATTCAAAAATTGAGCTTTCCAACTTTTTTAAGGCCTTTATACAAACTAGAATATGAAGCACACATAAAATAATTTAGACAACACAGAATGACTGAACATGGAACAAGTGATTTTCAGGTAAACAAGGAAATTAAATGCAGACACTTGCTGCATCTCTGTGGATTTTCGTTCAGAGAATGAAGGAAAGACCAAAATATTGCCTTGTTTGTGGGAAAATATGGCTATTTCTGTTTTGCCACTAGGAAAACAAAGAAATAATAAAGATAACCAGTTGTCTCCCAAAGTATGTGCATTTCCAATATCTCTAGTCAGTCAACTTCTTAGTGGCCTACATCATGTCCTACTGCTTCTCTGTAATCACCAAGTACACAGCAATCTTTTATCACAGTCTTTTATGACAAAGATAATGGAAGAGTACCTCATGTATGCCATTTCATTGATTTTCTCTTGAAAAATGGCAAATTGATTTTGTACTGAGTCACTCATTCCTAGACCCCAGTAAACAGCTTTCTATTATTAAAATCTACTTGAACATAACCACAACAGGGAACCCTAAACTGGATCAAGAAAGGACTAAACCTCTGTTTTTCAAAACATGTCATGTGAACATGATCTTACCTTAAATTTAAAGTCTCAAACTCTTCTAGGAAGAGGAGAGGATCAAATTCAATTAAAGCAAAGTGTCATTGCCATGAATTACTTACATAATCTATGTTGGCTCTAATCTTATTAGAATACCTTGTTGGTATTATACAGAACATAAACAAATGAGATTTATCTAATGCTGTTAAGTAACTAACAGTACCCACTGTACAATTCTATTTCTCTGGAATGTGTGTAAACTTTTCCTGTTTCAAATCTACTATCTTAAGACTTTACTTACAGGTTTTTGTGGTTTCATGTTTGGAGGATTACTGTTATTTTTCTGCACTCTGCATATTAACCATTGCTATTTTCCATTATTGTCCAGGTCCCTCTCCATTGAATAACATTACCAATCTTCATTTTATTAAAGTCCTCTTGAAAGACCCACCAAAACTGAAACAGGTGGGCATAATTTTAAGCACTCATGCTAAAGAAATAACTCCACTCCCTGAAGTAATTTGGAAAGTAGAAAAGTAGATGAGACAAGCAGCTCTGAACACACCAAGGTCAGAGAAGAACAAGGGGGAGGAGGTGCACCAGGTGTTAGAGCAGGGTCTACCCTGAAGCCAGTGTAGAAAACCATGAGGAAGAAGGCTGTCCCACTGCAGTTCATTACAAAGCAGATATCCTCACTGCAGCCCGTGGAAGACCCTGTACTACAGTAGGACCCTCACGTGCTCTGAGGGAAGCTGCAGCCTGTGGAGAGCCCACACAGGAGCTGGCTCCCAGCAGCAGTTGTGGCCTATGGAGAGGAACACAAGATGCAGCAGGTTTATCCTGAAGGACTGCAAGCCCAAGGGAACTACGCAAGCCCAAGGGAACTACCCATGCTTGAGGAATTCATGAAGGAGATTGGAGCAGGGGAAGAGTGTAAGAAGAAAGGAGCAGCAGAGTGAAACTGCATCTCCCCATCTCCCTGAGCTGCTCAGGGCAAGAAGAACAAAGAAGAATTAGAAATGAAAGAGTAAAGTTGAGCTTGGAAAAAAACAGGGGAAGGTTTTAGGTTTGTCTCTACTGACAATTTGAAATAGACTGAAAAGGTAAGAAACGAATTAAATTAAACTTCCCCAAGTCAAGTCTATTTTGTCTGTGACAGTAATTGATAGGCAATCTTTCTGTCTTTATCCTAAGCTATAAGCTATTTAATTTTATTTTTTCTTCTTGACCTGTTGAGGAGCGGGAGTGAGACGCATCTGGCACCTAGTCAAGATCAAATACCCTACAACCATGTATTTGTGACCAACACCCAAACAATTAATATTACAACCATTTAACAAGAGCAGAAAGGTGATATTCCTATGAGTCTCCCTCAGACATTTTTACTTTGAGCGCTAATTTCTATTCCCTATTTATTTCTTGTAACATAAAACAAATCCACTTAAACACCATGCACTATTTTCCTACTTAAGTCTACTTCCAGTGGAAAATGCTTCCTGATAAACTTCATTTTTTATATATAGCCTATATTTTAGATTTTATATAGTGTTAAGCACAGTAGTCATTAATATAGAGAATTAACAGATGCATTGTGCCAGCTCCTACTTCCTGTTTCTTCATTGAATTTATCAATTGAATAGATTATATATTATTGTATCACTGTTGAAATTAAAGAAAGACTCTTCTCTAAATTAAAGCAGGTCTTTAACATCCAGGTTAGAAGAAACATTCTTCCTACTTCGTTATTATTTACCCTTACAGCCCCCTTGTGTTGCTATGTGCCAACAGGAACAGTAATTTTTATAAAATATGCAAGAGGCTGCAAGGATAGACTAAGTAGCAAGAAGAAAATCTACACGCCTAAAGGGATGCATCAATAAACGGATTTAACAAAGCCAATGGAGGGCAGAAAGAACACAGAGGAGCTTTGTATTGAGGAATTATTATCAGGTTCTCTTTTAGGAAATAGGGAGGTAAATACTTCTTTTTTTTTTTTTTGGTCACTTTACAGGCTTTTTTTGTTTAACAAGATACAGGTATCTTCCAAAATGTATCTAAAAACATTCTGTTTTCTTTTTTAAATCATAGCAGAGAACTGTTTATTTTTCAATCAACTCTTACTAAGCCTTGGATATCAAGTGGAAGAACAATTATGTCCTGGCAGAAGAGCCCAGAGAATCAAGCATAACAGATTGCTTCCTCTGTTCTCAAGATATTCCGCAGCAGGGCTAAGATTAACAGCTATGTTCCCAGACACAACTGCAGTACTGTGTCCGTCCAATATCTCACTACAGAGCAACAAAAGCAGTGTGATGGAGAAAGTGCAATTATTCACTGCTAAAATCCTCCTGCCTCATTTAGATTTTAAACAATTTCTAATACTGGCTTGAATGAAATAATATTCCCCCTTAACTTGCATATTTTCTGTTTGTATTTTGCATCACTAATGAAACAAAGCATTTCACACTGAACTGTCTTCTACTCACATGCACTTTTTTTTTTACTTTTAGTATAGATAATTACTTTAGGTGTACATACTTGTAAAAAGCCTGGTTCTCCACCCCACATTTCCAAAGATGCTTGCAGGCTGCTGGTGTAGAGGTATGGAATGACAGCACAGCCTTTTTCTAAGTGCAAGGAAAAGAAAGGAAATCAAAGTAGTGAAAATGTTGAATTATCAAAGATTGAAGTAGCTGTACCTAATGGTACACCATTGTACCTAATGGTAATCACCATTAACCAGATACACAGAAGCCCAAGCTTTCCTGTGTAGCCAAAAACTGTAGTTCACCCACAGATGTACAATCCATACATAGATAATATTTAAACTGCCCGGGCAATTTTTTCGGAAATAAAAAGAGAGGCTTGTAGGGGGTATGAAAGAGCATATGTACTAGTGGATTGTAAAATAACTGTATAACTGGTCAAAATCAAACTAGGCGAGTCTCTGCATTCAATATTCTACACTGCACAGCTGCTGTACTACTTACCATCCACCTCTCCCTCTTCCCTATCATTTGATGTCCTACCATCAAAATCTCCTTGCAACCACACAAGCAGTCCTGATACCTCTGACATTATTTCCTTCCTTCATTTTCTTTCCTCACCTCCATTCAAAACCATCACCTTTGACTATATCGCTCTGACCTAGGGAAAGAGCCGATTATATAACATGTTATAGGCAAAAATCTCTAGGATTTCAATGACAGGAGCCCAGTGGTAGGACTCCAAACTACATGGGACAGACTCTAGCCTTTTCAGCTGACCAAGATTTGAGGACATGATTGTGATTATCCAAAAATACCTCACATTGATCCAGGTATCAATGCTTACTTCAATTTGAAATCATATACAGACATCTTCTATACTTAAAGTGGGCAAGTATAGCTTTAGCAGTTTAAAATAAATTAAAGCTTGACTCCAAATGCATCCAAAACCATGAACAATCAACATAGCACAGCATGAATATTAAGTGAGAAATGTCTCAACGCTTTGCAAATTAGACATTTTTTTCAAAAAGAATCTTTCACTCATATTTTGTATTTTAGTTACAATATGAAGTACAATTATTGATTATTTGGAAGTTTGTTTAGTTAAAAAAATATGTTTCTGTCTTAGTGGATCTTAATCAAATATGGAAGTTCTTTCGAAATATTAAACCTAACCTCTTTCTGAGCTCCAAACACATAAAAAGTCTTCCCTTCAAATTTCAGTTTATAGACATCACACCTAGAAAGAGAAAAAATATTTAAGTATATGGAAAAAGATAGACATACACATAAGAAAAGCAACTAGTAGGTAAGTTTCCCTGATTCCCAAGGTCAAGCAGGCTATCAAATGACAAATGGCCTCACAGGCCTTACAAATTTTTTGGATAAAAGTATTTAATATTCTAATTTTTTTTAGAGAATATAAGCCCAGAGTATTTTTTTTACATCCCTATGCACCTTCAAAAAATTAAATTTCTCTGCTGGAAAGTGAAGAGGAAATTAAAGGTAGGCAGAAGCTTATATTTACACTCTATTTATGACACAGTTTGTAATTCATCTTATATCTTACAATCTTACCATTTCTATTGTAGTTAAATTGAGGGAAAGATAATGTTGTTTTCTCTATACTTGTTTATCTGAGGCTTCATATCACACATCTTAGTAACTAACTACTATAGAACACAACAGGAAGAAAAAGAAAACATTTGATACCATTTGTTACAGAGGGGCCTTGAGTTGCAAACCTATATCAACATGTAATTTAATCAAGGTTGAGAGCTTAATCTACATGTGGAATAACAGTGCACCGTAAAAAGGGAATGTGATGCTTCTGCTGAAATTGTAATGGGAATTTTGTCATTACCAGAGTTAAGATGGAGACACTGTTGTTTTTCATAAATTTCTCTAAAGGCTTTGTATGTCAGAGTTGAAACAGGAATAGTTCTGGAGGCAAGGACAATGCTATCCCTGAAATTTTATAACAAGTGTTTTCCTTTTACAAGAGAAAAATAAAAATCATTCCAGTTGAGAAAGCTTTTACATTGAAAAGAAAATAACAAATATTAATTTGGACTTTTGTTTTGTAGTACAAATTGCACCTACAATTAGTTACAGCTACTAGCACTCCGTTCTAGGCCCCTGAAATGAAAGAAGCAGTGCATAGTGTTCAGATAAATCTCACCAGATCAACCTTCCAACTTCTAGTGTAACATCAAGAGAGTTTGGGTTTTCCTCTATCACTATTTCATTTTTTAATTTGGTTTACGTATTAATGCATTTAATTAATGCACCTAAATCTCCAAAAGGACATGTTATCCACAAAGAACATGAAGAGCTAAGTCCTGTTAAATTCATTTCCCACAGTATTGGAGGACACATTCCTGGCCAGTGCTCTGTCCTCAGTGCACCATAGGCTGACATTAGAGTTATATTGTCCTTATGCCAAAACCACAAACCACTGCAGTACTGTGACCAGGGCTACCTGCAATTAACCCTAGGAAAACTACAACATAAATCCAGGATCACAAATGGATGCCAGGTATGTCCCCAGCGCCACTGAGAACTCAATTGTACAGACAGGACTATGCTGATTTTACACTTCTGAGGATTTCAGGTTATTCAACTATTAGGGAGATTTCTACCAACATGCAGCAAAGAGCCCAGCTTCACCTTTTTATCACCTTCTGACCGTCTTGATACCAGAAGACAGGCTGAGAGCTCTGAGATGGAGCAGCCACATCTAACTGCTGTTAGTTATCCATTGTAGCAGCAGGGCTAAAATGAGATTATCAACGTCTAAGCAGGACTGGTCACTCTGCACCAGACTACTGAGAGCATGGTCAGGTGCTCTTAACATAACCTGCTGGAGCTCAGTTTTACCTCTTCCTCAGATGTGGCTGATTGACGCTAACCAATTAAGTCCAGGAGTAAAAAAGAAAAGCAAAACCAGACAACCAAGGACAATTGCATAAGTCCCCACTTCTTAAAAAAAGAGACTGAAAAGAAATTCAAAGGCATTCTCCCCTCCTCCTCTGCTTACCAAATAAGTTCATTCATAGTTTTCAAATTGAGGTTAATTAAATGAGGAAATAGCAATATTTCCAAGGGTCAAATAAAGGTTAAGGTGGACTCCAGACATCCAGACTTCCAGACATCTCTTCCAATAAACCTCACTGGTGATTTACAGCATAGCTGAAAAATCAACTTGCTCAGTTTTAGTATTTGTAAATTAGGTTGACCATGCACCCTGTGGAATAATTTTCACAGGGGGTTGAATGAGACTAAATTTGTTGTTGTTGTCATTGTTATTATTGTTGTTGTTGTAGTTGTTATCTAAAATCCTTTAATGCAGAAACATTATGGGGCAGGAGAATTGATACACATGGTTCACCTTAAAGACAACAAATGCAGGTGAAGATAGTACGAAGACTAGAAGAGACAGGAGAAGATACGCTTGTTTATTAAGATATTCTTACATCATATGCTTACCATTTTAACAAGTGAATTCTTTTATTCCCCTGGAAAACTACAAATCCTGCAGCTGTGAATCCTAAAAATGTAGTTGTCCCGAATGAGTCCTTGAAAGAGAAAAAGAAACATAACTTTCCCCTCATCCAGTGAGGTATTTCTTACTGATAGTATAAATTGTTACTCTGTTCTAGATTACCTGTATTTTGTTTTCCTTTCCAAAAAACCCCTTTGCCTTCAAAATGTACACTTCTAAAGAAAAGGACTGCTCTTGGCAATACAGGCCTCATTTATTTCTAGGCATTTAAGTGACTAACAGCAGCATCTAATGCTTTGTTCCCATCTACCTGTAGCTAATGACAATAGGGACTCCTTAGGCAGACTTACCAATTTTATTGAAAATGTACTTCTGTGTATGTCCCATTCTTAACAGGATGACTAACTACAAACCAGGGATTCACACCTGCTTCAGCACTGATATTTTTTAAGATTTCACAACACAATCTTCCTCTGCCAGATGTTGTGTTGAAAATACTGCTGACAGACGGCATTTGCAATTATAAGCTTCTGTTTTGTACTCAAGTAGTCTGGAGTACAAACCAGAAGATACAGTGATATTTGCCTTTCAAAGACAATTTTAAAAATATTTAATTCCACAATAAAAGCTTTGGATCATCATTTTTGATTAATGATTCAGGTGAATTTTATATTAACTGGATTTTTTTGTCCATCCCAAGTTCCATACCCTCACCTTGCAAAAGACAGTCAACTTCATTATGACATATGTTTCACCAAAATAATAAAGGGGAACAGAAACAGGGATGGTTCTGGAGTAGCAGCCACAGCACTGGAAGGAGCACATCATCAAAATGTGCTACCCACACTACAAGCCCTGTTGCACAAGCAAAGAGGAAAGTCTGAGCCAGTTATGCCACTAAGTGCCAACCTAAGTCTCTGGAATTCCTTTTGAAAATCTGCAGTATATTTTCTAAGTAAAGTTTACTATGTCACTGATGTCACTGAACTCCAAACCAGACCCTGTCTTTCACACAGGAGCACCATTCCTGACAAAGTATATATGAAATCTTATGCAGTTTTATGTTAGACTGCTGACTGCTTAAAAGTGCTCACCACCAGAAGAGCTAACTGAGCAGTACTGCTCTCCCAGCAGATGAGATAGCACATGAGCCAAAGCAAAAGCAGCAGTTACAACACAAAGCAAGTCACACTAAAATAAACACTGCACATTATGCAGCTACAACCAAGTAATTAAAAATGCAGGTATAAGGGATAATCAGGACTGGTAATTAAGATCACCTTCTTATACAGGGCCACAAAACAGCCAAGCAGGAAGTGGGAATGGGAAGTGGGTTCTCCTCTTTGTACATTTGCTTTTCTGTTCTTCCTAAGACTTGCATATTCTGGTGATGTTTGAAAAACTGATCTGCCTTGGACTACTATCAATTTGTTGCATCTTCTGGGCAGAACAATGCTGAATCCTAAAAATCCTGGCAAACAAAAAATACTTCACACCTGCAGTACTTAAGAGAAACCTTTGCATTAAATGCCAAGAAATTATGAACTATAATCAGAGCATATGTCATGACACTCTAGTAGATTCTCCTATGATGGTCTTCTGCTTCCTCTGGAGAGATGTTTCTTTTGACTGATGCAGAAATGTTAACCAGTCAGTGCTCTTTCAAAGCTTAATCATAATATGTAGTTTCCAGGACAGGTTTTTTATAAATGATTCCCTACTTGTGCATGGGTGAAAACCAGAGCTAAATTAATTCCATTAGGGGCTTTTAACTAAATGTTAGTAAAAAGAACATTTTATTAAATGTTAGTAAAAAGAACTGTTACCTTGCAAGGATGAGGATCAACACCGTAAGTTTCCAAAGAATTTGCTTTCAGAAGCAAGTTAAATTCAGCAACAGCTGGGTTCTGACCTCTGAAATTACAAAAGAAACAGGAGTTTAACAGTGAAAAGAAATAGGAGAAAAAGACTTTTTGCCTGGGGAGTTTAACTGCCTAAAAACAGAGGAAAGTTTTTACTGACATTCAAATAATTTCAACCATGTTTTATTTATAATAAATAGATGGAAAACTTTTCACACGTTTTCTTCTGCTGAACTGTACAGTGCCTGATGTTTTCAGGTAAATTCTAATGTGTTTTTCTCAATCCTAAAGTAACAAAAACTAAGCAGAATTATATAATATCCTGCAAGTATTTCTTGTCTTTTGGCATACACTCATGTCAGCCTGAATATGAAATAAACCTCAGCATCATTTTTCCACAAACTCTTGCTCCCCATCTCATTTAAAAGGATTGTGCAGAATAACAAACATTCCTTCCAGTGCAGGGTATAAACACAGTAATCATATTACACTGCCTACTCAGATGTATGCCTAATTATAGCAGTGCCTGCTACCAACATGATAGCTCAGAACGTGTCAGCATTTCCATTTATACACCCCTATTTTTAGGGTGTCTATAATCAAGAGTGAATATACCCTAGAGCCTGAAACATGGCATGCAAGTCTTGAGATCTAGAGTAAGTTTTAATACTTGATTTTTGGTAACTCTTGCCGTTACAATAAGCTCTAACACAGATTTATAATGCCTATTTGAAAGTGAACTGTTTCAAGCATTATTTCATTTATGTATCTGTATGACTAGAGTACATGATTCTGACAAGTAATATGGTTTTATGATAATGAACAGTGCCTAGGACCTTTAGAAAGCCAGGCCTCATACATATTTTCCATGCAAATTATTAAAAAAAAAAAAAAAAAAAAGCCATACACAGATTTTCAAGGGACATAGCAATAGCCATATTTTATGCTACCCCTGAGTTTTGGAGTCCAGCCTCACCCTGTGACCAACAGTACGCAGGAACTGACATTTAAAACTGCACTATGAATTGGTGTAGCATAATAGCCCTGTAAGTCTGTTATTTTCCATCAGGTAGAAACCAACAAACATTGACATATGATATCCAGTATCTGCCCCAAAGTTCAGGTTAACAATGAAGACATCATCTAGCATGCTTGTGGCTATCAAATCCCATTTTGAACCTAACAGAATGATGATTTGTGTCAATGAAAATATCAATAACCTTTTCTGTTACAAAGTCTTAAAATCGCTCATTTTTACTTCACTGTTCATCGTCTCCCAGTCAATCCCATGGTATTTCTTAGGCTTCTTCAGTGTTTATTCTGGACCTTTTTTGATACTATACAACTTTCACTTTATTTCAGACCACATATTTGTGGATATTTTGCTTTTAATTTTTAAAAAACCCCAACACATTAGAGAAGTGGTCTTCTTTCTCCTTCCTGTTTTGGTCTCTTTCTCACCATTTGCCACTGGGGAACAACATGTATTAAGGGGAACACCAAAAATTACAAATGTGTGTTTACATAGCTAAACACGCAAGGAGAAAGCATGAAAACAAAAGAAAAATGCTTATTTTTCCAGTCATTTTTTTGGTGGCTCTATCAAACTTTTTCTCCATTTTCAATACTAATAAATCACAACTTCATGTGTCATCACAACTGTAAAACCATAAATTACTCTTAAAAAGGCAACAAGTTTGTTTCATGTACCATTCAACTGCACTTGACAGAAGTAATTAATTAGTTTGACCTAAATTGCTTAAAATACTTAATGTTGCATAGTGAAAAGCCAAACAAAGAGATGGTTTGATTGCTTATTGGATTTTGGGCCTTACAAAAATAAAATATTATAAAATGCAACTTTTATCCATCTCCTCCATACAAAGGATAGTCAGTCTTCTCGTTTCAATGGACCAAAAAGTCACAAGTAATTTGCAACAATGTGGTTTGGGGAGTTGGCTGTTCAAACCGGGAAAAAAAATCTTAACTTGCTATTTTTATTAAAGAGACACATTAAAAAAAAAAAAAACCAAACATTATTAGGCTCCCCTTACCTATAGCCTCTGCAACTATGCTGATTTTGTGTACATAGAATGGAAAAAACTGTGATGCTTGGGAAAAAAAAAGCAGAAGACATGGACAAATTTGATCTTATTGGATTACAGACTAATCAAATGTCTACAGTGCAAAGCCTAAAAGAACATCATGAAGCACAAGAGTCAAGGGCAATATCAAATGAAAAAATCCTCATTCATCTCTTATCAAAGGGTTAATATTTAAGCCTTGATAATATGCTTTTCATGTGTAACTTAGTAATGAATTTTTTCTTACTAAAAAAAATATAACTGCAGCAAATCCTATCAGCAAAGTCAACTTTTTTACCAATCAGTGGTATAACATTAGATATACCTTTGATTTGCTTTGTTAAAAAGCTTTCTACATGCAACAAACAACCTTACACGAGAATTTATACAGTGTCCTCACTTACGCAAGTGTTTCAACAGTTTTCTCTTACAGTGGAAAAACGGAATACTTAGGCAACACATCTTTGCTGTTTTGCAACTCAGTAGTCTCAGGAAAGTCATATCTGTCATTGCATTTACTGCTCTTGTCCTTATTTTTCAGTATATATTCAACATTAAGTGAAAGATACATTCCCTTTCTATATGTTGCACCCAGCTGCAGCCCGGCAAAAGTATTGAAGAGGACCAGTAGAAAACCCCATTACTCAGAAAAGTTTCTGCGTGATAAAAAGTGTCAATTGTCAAAGACAATCTCTTTCTCTAGATTACTGCTACAACTGCATCTCTGTTCCTCATCTTAAAGCTTCTGGAAATATTCTCTGTGCCCTGGAAACACTAATCAAAAAAACAACACATCTGCATGATAAAACACATTCTGCATGATAAAAAGTGGATTACTTGTGAAATTGTAGATCCACAGATATTAGCTATGAATTAATGATTCAACCTAGGAATCAATCCATCAATCCAAAATTTCCTAACAGAATTTTAACAAAACGAAGACTTCAATAGAACACTGAGAAGTATGCAACACACCTGTTTTGAACTTGAGGCTCATGAGAATGCACTACAGGGCATTAAACTTCTGTTTATTCCCCAAAGGTCCCCAAATCTGAAGCACTTCAAAGGCAAGGAAGCTCAACAGGGAATAACTTTCTGGGTGTGTGTCACAGCAATGGTCTACTTGCTTCAGTCACTGCCAATACCAATTCACTCCAGAATTTTCTCCCCTTCCTACCTTTCCTTGGAAGTAAGCATCTGTTATATGCTAAAGTCATGAAAGTTAAGGATGAGTTAGCACAGGATTGAGCATTAATTCCTTTTAACAAAGAAGACCATATAGCAATAACAGCAAAGAAAAATTATTTTCAATGCTATTCTCAACTTCTTGTTTCCTGAATGACATAAGTGAGGTCACTTGATTTGTCTTCTCTGATTCTCTTACTGACTTATAAAGTGCTGTGACATGCTACTTTTAACAAACCAGTAGTAATAACAATTATAGTCCACCCTTTCTCCTCATCTCTATGTCAAGCAAAGGTACTTGCTGCAGAATATAGTAGCAGTACTTTACTAGAGTATGTCCTATGTATGTTTAATTTCTGGACATTTGTGGTTTGTAAGGTGTGTCAACATCTTTTAATGAAAGAATAAATACATATGTACATAATGATCTGGCCGCTAGAGACATTACATCTTCACCTCCATGCCAACCAGGAAAACCAGCCATGATGCTTTAAATAACACAGGCTCAGTCTTCATCAACCACTCTTTGCTGTACCCTGCAACTGTGGACATATTTCACTGTAGTCTCAGGAGAGAAAAGAGCAATAATTTCAAGAAGGATGTCTACCTACGAAATATCCTTGCTGTTATATCCCAGATCTTGTAGAGGACATCCCTCAGCAGAACAGGCTTACCTTTTAACCTAAAATAAAGCTAGAACTCTGCATAAAGAATCAGTGTATTTAGCTACACTGTACACTGAACAGAGAACTGCTTACCATATTAATAAGGTTTTGCTGTTGTGTCCTTAAATATTTTTGCATGTAGTTGAGACTCCAATTGCTATAAATTATAGTGCCAGTGGTCTTGAGTAACTTTTACTTTAAGCTCAGAAGATTTTGGCAGATAATGCAGATGTTTCTAATTAAAGTCTGTTTGCCGATATTTTTAGTCATGATTATGGTGCTATGTGATATTGAAATAAGCTTGCTATGATTACTACTGTTTCAGTTGTAGTGGAAATAATAGTACAGCCGTGGTGATAGTTTCAAAGAAAAGCACTAAATGAAGACATTGGTAAATGAAATTCCATTGTAGGGTGTGGTTCAATTTATCAGAATAGGAAGGCCAGCTCAGCACATTGCCCAAGCAGCAGCACAGCTCCCCAAGAATTGCCCAGCCTGACACTGGGGAGAAGAAAGCTTTTAAATGCGTCTGCATATGGAAAGAAACATTATCTAGGAAGCAAATTAATTGCTGAAAATTGCTGGAACTCACTAAACTTAGAAAGCTGCAGAACACTTAAATATCAATGTTACCTTTTAGTGCAAAATTGTTTTTTCTCTCAGATGGATAGAATCCAAGTAAAACCCAAACAATCACTTTTAAACAATAATCAAACTCTTACTGAGTCTATTAAATGCTTATGGGTTTAATTTTACTGTGTGCATGCTATAATGGTACATGCCACTTACATAACTCCTTCTACCAGGACACTTCAAATTATTTGTGTGCCTTCAGAGATCAGACTGAGATGGTTTCTCTGAAGTCTGTGTTCAGACTTTTGTATTTCAGCTTTACTTCATACATTGATGTCGTGTATGAAGTGTATGAAGTGTATGAAGCATATTCAAGACAGAATACATTTACAGAACAGACGCAGTTTTACTTTACCTATTATTAATTTCAAATATATTCCCATGATACAGAGAAATCTACTACGCTTTTTGGTTTTATTATCACAGTAGATTAATATTTGTAGATACACCTAGCCCTCAAAGCCTTCCCCAAATAAAGAAGAGGTGAGGAGGGAGGAGGAGGGCAGAGGAGAGAGATCCTTCCAGCTGATGTAGAAATCCGTGTGTTGTAGAATTTCACACAGACATCTGAAGATAACAGTGTGTTAAATATGCAGAATTGTTGTGGTGCCTCTGGGCATGGCTTGCGACCAGGCCCGGCCCCACCGGGCTGGGACCGCCGGTTCCTTCCCCACTCCCGCGCGGCAGCTGGGATGGCACAGCCCGGCTGGCAGGGGCCGTCCCGGCCCAGGGGAACAGCTCATTGGTTCCCATGCCGGGTGCAGACAGCCGACTCACTGGCCAGCACCACTGTCAATCATTGTGGTCCTCTGCAGTGATTGGCTCTCCCGGCTGCCCGCCCCTCGCCTCCACCTTATAACACGCCCTGAGCGCCATTTTGGCCATTTTCTCCGCAGCATGGTCCAGTAATAAAACCTGCTGGTGATAAGCGGAAAAGAACCCTTTCTTGTCTCTTCACTTCCCTGCATAAATTAAACCACTGTGCGTGAGCTAAGCCAAGATCTGCAGGAGTCTCGATGCTCGGCTCGCCTCTGATCGGAGACTAGATAAGGCCTGAGTCGCATTATTTAGGCAAACGGGACCGACACAAGAGACTCCGAGTTACTCGTGCTTTCTACCCGCGGCACAGAACCTGAATCCAAACCTCATCATGAGAGAGAAGCAACAACACGATAAAACAATGACATTTGTAGGCTGTGATTATGACCACTCTTCCAGGGGAATAAAAAGGTAAAAAATAAAATGCATGCACATGCACACATACACAAAATAAATCTTTCCTAAAGCTAAGAAATTATCAGTGTTGCCATAAATATTGCAACCTTTTTCAACTTAAGTAGATTACCCTTTCTACTGAATACTTCCTGAAATTATATTAAAAGTCCCATGTATTGATATATCTGTTCAGTTTTTTCAAAAGAGAATGGGAAAGACAATCCCTTTCTCTAGATTACTGCTACAACTGCATCTTCCATTAAATTCCTGCTCAGGTAAAGCTGTTCCTCATCTTAAAGCTTCTGGAAATATTCTCTGTGCCCTAGAAACACTAATCAAAAAAAAACAACACATCACTCTTACTATTTTCCAGAATTACAAGAAGTTCCTTGACTTGAATTGGTTTTAAGCCCACTTCTGTCAGAAAAAAATATGGTTCAAAAGAAAAAAGCTTTGAGGAAATCAACGCACACTGAATCCTTCAGGGAAAGGATGAGATTACTTCATTCCAACTATCTCTCTAATTCATCCAGATTACAATTGATAGGATTTCTGGAGCAGAAACACTGGGAAAAGGTAGCAGAATAGAAACAAATGATTCACCAATTACAGGACGCACAATGGCATTTTAATACTTAGGAGAGAGTTAGTTATTTTTGAAGTTGCAGTGACACTTGCCAACCTATGGCCTGATAGATAAGTGTAAATGCCTATACTGGGAAACTCTAAGTGAGGCAGCATGGGATGCCAAAGCTGAAATGAAGAGGACATTGAGCACAGCCAGGGCTGTAATGTAGGTGGGGCCCTGAGTAGCTGTCACCGCTGTCTGCCTGAGAACTCCTGCTACACGTCATTGTCCTGCTCAGCCCTCCAAAGTACTTTGTATACATAGGAACTAAAAAACTTTGGCTCCTTACGCCTGGAAGGCACCTATTCCTGCAGCAGCCCAAGGCATGCTTTTTTCCAGACATCCCCCTCAGCTCCATGTAAACATCAACAGGTCCTTGGTCACCAGCAAATTGGCTTCTGCCTCCTGTAACTTGCAAGTTTTGGAGCATACTGTCTGTCCTTCCAATTGAATTCCCTTTGTATATACGAAGCTGATAGATCCTAATGTGACTGGGATAGTACTAGAAGCTAAATATAAAGTGTAGATTAGTGTGCTGCCAGCATTACGCATAAAACCAGATAATATGTAGTTTTAATTGTAAGAAGCAGTTAAAGAAATCCACCTTATTCTGGACTTGTTAAATGGGAATTTAGTTTTAGTGATCTTTAATGTATTCAACAGCATGCAAGAAGTTGCTTTAATCTTGAATGAAATGGTATTAACACCCACAAAGGAAGCATTTTCTAGCAACCGTTGCCAAGTGTTCTGGGACAGCCTCCCAGATTGTACTCAGATAGTAACATTTGTAATTATGCTTGCCAGTGGCTTCAGTGACAGCTGCATGAGAGCTGGAGAGCCACAGTGGTGGAGATCGGGATATCCTGTACTCCTGCTGGCACCAGAGTCAGAGCTGCATGGGAACCGATGGTATGGCTAAGGGAGCGCATAACAGTCAAAGCAGTAGAGGAAATTGAAAAGTGCTTATATCCTCAGTGAGTAGTTACAGTGTAGATGATGCAGCAAAGGACAAAAATGTTATATGCCTTTCAAAGCAAATTGAAACAACACCTATCCTTTAGCTTGGATCAAAGGCAAGCATTAATTTGCTACTCTGGTTTTCAAATACGCCCTTTGAAAAGACTCCCTTTAGCTTAACACTTTAAATGGTGTTTGAGATAGTTATTATCAGAATATGGCAGTGATTTCATGCCCTCAGAGGAAACTTTTCCTTATCCCAAAAGATGTTCTTTCACTTAAAAGCTGGAGCACTTGATACATGAAGAAGAGACAACAGCCATTTCAGTAGCACTCAGATATCTTAAGCCTGTATCAGCACTGGCTATTTAAGGGAATAATAAAATTGCATTTACCTATATGAGGTCAGCGTGGGAAACAGGCATTTGAACAGGTCATGTAACTCTATAATTTATTGAAGTTAATGTTTGTGTGGGGCTTTGACATAAATTAAAGTCTTCATACATAACACTTCCACAAATACGTGGTGTCATATTTCATATCAGAAACAAAAATGGATTATTGTTTTTCAGTTGGGATAAAAAAAGCTCTTGATTTTCAACCACTGTGTTAAAAAAAAAAAAAAAA